>JAKLND010000001.1:57803-440279 GCA_022813125.1 Septoriella neoarundinis | reverse complement strand
GCCCTCTTCCCCTCCAACGCGCTGGGCGCGCCGCGCTGCCCGCCCGACGCCGCCGAAGCGGCTGCCATCCGGCGCGAGTGCGCGCGCGCGATCGTCGGCGTGATCCCGCCGGTCGTGAGGCGGGTTCTCTTCGCGACGGAGGATTTGGAGGGAATGGAGAGGGAAGTGGAGGGAGAGCTGGAAGTGTTGTTCGCGGACGCTTGGGTTAACAGGGGGTTGGTGGTCGAGGTTGTGGAGGTTGTTTTCTGCAGGCTGTTTCCTGAGGTCTTAGAGTAGAGAGAGCGGAGACGACGAGCGTCTCCTTTGGGAAAAGAGGGAACAAGGCCCAGCCGAACAACGCCCGCCCGGGATGCAACGATGGCCCGAGTCGTCTTCGCTCAGGGAAATACACGGCCGGCCTTCTCCCAGCCCACGCCACCTTCTCGTCCCCCCCGCCCCCCCCCCCTCCTCCCCCAAGATCCCACGCTTTGCGCCAAGAGAGCGGGAAAAGAAATGGGAGAAGGAGAACAGTGGATGGAGGGAAAAAAAGAAGTGATTACCACGTCACTCAAGCAGCCCAACGAGCCATAATGGCCATAGCCATAGCCAATTCCGCCCACGAGGGTCCAAAAATAAAATAAAAAAAAAAAGCGCCAGGGAAACCATCCCCATTCCCATTCCCATCCTCAATCCCCATCCCACGTCTACTCCCACAATTCCCAGCCCGTGCCCAACCAAATCCAGTCCAGTCCAATCCGAACCAATGTAGGTACCCACCCCAAGATTCCAGAAAGAAAAGACGCGATGATAATAATAAAAAGAAAAGAAAAGAAAAGACACCCGATATCCAAACAGCAACCCTCGGCCGCGTGAGCAGCGCAGTCGTCCGATTTTGTGTGACCGAAATGTTTCTTTTTCTTTCTTTCTTTCTTTCTTTCTTTCTTCGTCGCGCGAACGAGCCCCGTCTCGTTAAAAAATCCCGAGCCGTACCTTTCCAGATTTTGTAGTTACATCCCTTCGCCCGCTGTGCGTGATGCTGTGTTGAGCACCGTCTCGTGCGGGCCCTGTATACATTGGCCTTTCTTTCAAAGCCGTGCCCGTCGACCCGTGTGTCCGATGTCCAATGTTCAATTTCCGATTTCCAATCCAGCCCGATGGTCCCCTCGATGACAGGGGGCGCGAGGATGGTGTCCCACAGAAAAATGCCGCCCAAAAAGCCCCGCCCGCCTAGATCCGTTGATTCGATCGATTATAGAATGCCGAGAGTGAACGCCGCGTTCGCCGAGTGAGTTCATAAGTAGAGAAAATAGACAATAGCCAGAATACAAGAACCCCATGGAACGGAGCGAACGCTTGGCAGGTCGAAGTGGAAAGATGAATTAAAAGCTCGCGGTTGGCGCTTCAACCAGCTCGCGTCTGCAGCCTCAGCTTCTCCATCAGCTTGCCGACGGTGATGCTCTCCTGCATGTCGAGGAAGCCGTTGGGCTGCTGCTCGAAGAAGCTGAGGACGACTTCCATCGCCTTCTGGGCTTCTTCGGGGCTGGTTGCCGAGAGGTTGCCCGAGGTTGATGCCGGCGTGAGGGAGCGCGGCGCGGTCATGTTCGAGGGCAGCGGCGGAGGTCGCATCATGTCCGACGGTGTGATGGTGTGCGGGCGGCTTTCGGCGTGCATGCCGTTGACAGCGGAGTTGAGGTGTGGCAGCGGCTCGGACATGTCTTCGACTTGGGTGTGGAGCATGTATTTGGGAGCGGGGTGCTCGACCGATGCACCGCCGACGTCGGACATGTATTGATCCAGGAGAGGGAAGGTCTGGCTGCGTACTCGGTGCGCGTGGACGTTTGCATCGGAGCAGGTTGGGACTGACAATCGTCCGAATTGTCCGATGAATGGGCTGGCTGAAGTCGCCGATTCTGGTGTGAAGAATGGAGACGTAGGACTCAATGCTGCAGGGGAAAAGGAGTTGGGCGCATCTGTGAAAGCACTATTCAGGGAGGTATGGCTTTCTGAGTGGAGCTGCGAGCCTTTGAAGTTAGAGTAAGTGTCTGGACTTTCCAGTTTCGGATTTTCAGTCTCGGGCATTCCGTCAAGCTCTTGCTCAGGAGAATTCGATTCTCGATCCGATGAAGGTGATACATTGTTGGGTGTATGCGAGGCAGATGCCGTGAGCGATGTGTCGTCAGCATCTTCAATGGTAGATCCTTTCCTAGATCGTGCACCCATCAAGTTGTTCTTGAATTTGAATTTCTCGAGCCAGCTGGAACTCAAAGTCGCTGCGTTTTCAGGGTTACTCGATGTCGCAGAGAACGCGCGAGCCTGATGACGGATGAGTTCGTCCGACAACGGTACTCCCTTTTTCTCCTTTCAATCAAGTTAGCCATGAATGAAAGTTACGGGAATGCGACATCTTATGCTTACTTGATTCTTCGCCCAATTGGCGAGAGCGCGCTCGATATCCGGCGATCGACCTTTGAGACGCTTGGCAGGTGATCGGCTGCCATCGTCATGAGAAAGATACTTCTCCTTTTGCCGGAGTACTTTTGACACAGTGCTGTGAAAAACGATCAGAAAACGATCGGAACAATCGAACGGACACCGACGAACCTTCTCTCAACTCCAAAGCGTGCTGTTCGAATGTCAGTAAAACTTCTTCTGATTCTTCAACAGGGAAAATGACGAACATCCAATCTCCGTTTGCTTTGCTGTTGGATTCTCTTCGGCGTACAAACACATCGCCTTGCGGTCGCTGTCCGTCAAGGTCTTGCGGGGCGTCGACGCCGATCTCGACGATGTTGCTGACACAGGAGTCGGGAGAGGCGCCAAAGCCATCGGCTGGATGGGTTGCACAGGCTGCGGATAGGTGTGTTGATAGGTCGGTTGCGATTGACTGTTCAACATCGACGGCCATTGCGGCATGACCAACGGTTGCAACTGCTGGTGAACCGGTCGTTGAGGCATCGACGTTTCGAAGGTGCCGGCGTTCATAGGCATCGACGGTGATCCGAAGTGGAAGCTGGAGTACTCCTGGACGGGCGTGCCGTGGTGGGAGTGCGGGTAGAACTGCGGGCTACGTCCCCAAGTAGTACCCGGCGAGGCGTGGTAGGGTTGGTTGTGGGAGTCGTCGACCATTGTGGCGAGGTGCGTAGGGGAAGTGCCGGGTGGCGGGAACGGGGTGGGTTTGGACGGCACTTGAATGCAATCGATGCCCGGCCGGGTCGAGGACTCGAGGGCAGCACGGCAGGGCAGCAGCAGCAGCAGACAGGCGGCGTCCGAGACCCGCGGCTCAGACGACGAGGGTGGCTGCAGGGCCGCTGTATTTGGATGTGGACGAACGTCGCAGCAGGCGAGCGTAATAGGAGGCGAGGGAGGCGGACGACATGCTGCCTCCTGCGGGCATTTGCAGGAAGGAGAATGAGACGCAGGACTGTGTGCTCCGGAGGGAGGGCGTGCGCTGCTTAAGATGGAGCGAGCCAGGGCAGTTGCGGAGACGAGGCGCGGACTGAGCGACTAGCCTAGGGCAGCATGGAGCGGCGGGACGGCGCGGCGGTAGAGGCAGAGAGCGCAGAGCAGGAGCAGAGGCAGAGGCAGAGGCAGAGGCACAGACTACAGACGGAGAGAGGGAGAGGCGGAGGCAGGAGCAGAGCGTGTGCGGCAGTTCGCTGGGGGCAACGTCGTACCTGAGGTACCCAGTGGTGCCTCGGGCGCTGTCGAGGCAAGCGCGCAGGCGGGCAGGCAGGGCAGGCCACGCGCTGCTGGCGGGGAGAAGCAAGCAGCCTGAGGGCGCAAGGGCGTGGCGGCGGATGGCTGTCTGCAGTGCAGTACCTAGGTAGGGAGTCTGGTATCTGCTACTGCTAGGTAGGTACCTTGTTATTATTATCACCTACCGTACTGTCCAGCTCGCCAGCGGACGGCGCCATGTCCCAGCTGAGTGCTCAATAGCAGTGCTCGATAGCAGTGCCCGCAGCTCACTGCTCAGCCGCTGAGTCCACCACCGCCCGCAGGCTCGCGGCGCCGTGTCGCATCCCGAACGGGCGGCGGCGCTGCGGCTGCAGAGGCACGCTTGAGCCATCGACCAGGGCGGCGGCGGTCGTCGACAGGGAGTGACTCGAGGTTGGGCAGGCCCGCCGGGGCCACCATATTGCCAATTGTCGCCAGGGCCCTCACGCCCTGGGTCCGGCCTAGCGCACGGCGACGTTGTGGGCTGCGGGCGGCGCCAGCAGTGCGACAGGCGGGGGCCGGCGAGCGTGGGCCAGCCGGGCCCTGGCAGCGCTGGGCGAGTGGTGTCGCGGTGTCGATTAAGGTACTGTGCTGTATGCCCGTATGTAGGTACACACTACTGTATGCCCGTATGTACGCACTGCCGCTACGGGCTCGACTGGCATGCCCCGTGCCCACGCCCCGTGGCAGGCGGCCGCGCGCACGCAGCCTCGCCGCACAAACACCTGGCACCGCAGCACGCCCTGCTGTCCTGCTGCCCTGCTGCCTTCTGATTGCCGGCCCTGCGCATGCGGCCGGCGACACCTGCCGGCAGCGAATTGGCGGCCCTGGCGGCTCATCCGCGCCATCCTGGCCCGCTCCCCTCGCCCTGCCCCAGCGCTAGCAGTCTGCGCGACACGTCCAATCGTCGCCGTGAGGCCGCGCTCTGCCATGCCATTGCCCGCCGGCATGTCGCGCCTTCGCGGACGCCGGCGAGGTGGCAGCGTCGAGGCGAGTCCACGACGAATCCACTCCGCCGGCGCTGTCGACGCTGTCCTGCCGGATTCGCCCTCCACGCTCGCTCGCTCGCTCGCTCGTCAGGGGCGCATGCTTTCCCACGCCGGCACCACCACCACCGCGGCGGCGACGTCAGCCTCGATCGTCGTGGTCCTTTAATTTACGGTTCGCATCCGGATGCGGACGAGGCAGGCGCCCTCTGCGTCCTGGCCGGTGGGTCCGGATAACAACCTGGGATGAAGTCAGTGGAGACAGAATCTTAATCGCAAGCCCCGGCAGGAGCCAGCGCCCGCTCGTGATCCGTCTCATCCTTCAGCAAATCTGAGTTGCCAACGGCGGCCGTGGCCTCGCGCGCGCCGCACAGGCCGGCGATCCTGCGCAAGTAAGAGCGAGCTTGTGCAAACGCGGACAGGCTGTGGATTTGGGCGGCGGCGTCGATTGGCCGGCTGGGGGGGAATATTATCTGCTAGGCAGGGCTGGTGGGGCGAGATTTGACATTATTCATTTTGGGCGACGGCTGCGGCTTTACTGCATGAGGTTAATAGGCGCCGAGCTTCTGGCGAGCGCATGGAGAGGCGATAGCATCTGGCAGGGATCACGGGCAGCAGCCCACGGCCTGGGTAGCTCGCGATTCAGGGCGGCGGCGAGCAGAACCTAAGGCTGCAGCAGTTCAGACCCTGCCGATCGTAAGTCAGCACGCTCAAGCCGCGGCCGGCGTCCACTGCTGGCGCTACCTATACCTTGCCTTAGGCACATCGCCTTGCTGTCGAAGCACACTCTCAAACTACTACTACCTCCTTACTACTGTCGAGTTCCCCAGACCGCGCTTCCCTGTCACCGATCGCTGTTCGGCAGCCGCCGGCCTGCAGTAGCTGTCCGCTCGCGCGGCGGCCAGGCCTGCTAGCTGCGGCGCAGGCCACACGCTCTGCGATCGACGGCGGACGAACACGAGCAGTGCGGGCAGCCTGGGGATGGCGCCTCATCGCTGGCACCGCGTCCGCATCGCTGGCTGACTGCCCGGTGCTGATGGCCGGCTCGCGTTGACGTGCGCAGCTACATACGTGCAGTCCGCGTAGCTCGGATGCGCCGTAGTTCCGACAGCTCGGGTGCTCCTTCCGAGCCCCGAGCCTCGCGCGCCTAAAGACGTTGTCTTAGTCTTAGCTAGTTCCTGGATCCGGATGGCTTAGCCTTTAGATAATGCCTCTCCCTCCCCTCGCTGGGCCCGCTAGCCCGCAGCCGTCGCCTAAAGTCTATCTGCTCTGATCTGTAGCCCAACGGCGGCCACCACCGGGGGCCAGCCAGCCGCGACACCCCGATGCAGTCGACCTCGACCTCGACACCGCGACCTCGACCGCCCCGTCGTCACGTGCCCTGCCGGCCGAGCCTCTTGCGAACCATCCGCTGCCGACGCACCGCGAGTCGTGCTCCGACGCAGACGGCAAGCCGCTGCCGCTCGTGCGCCTCCGCGCGAGCGCTCGATTGCGAGATCTCGCAGCCGCTCACCAACACCAGAGAGTTCAGCCGGCGGGCGCAAATCCCCAGGCGCAATCGACGTTCACGACGATATCCGCCAAGCCGCGCATCCTTCCAGACAATTGGATCTGCGCTCGCTGTCAAGATTGCTGCAGGATCAAACCCTCAGGTGCACAAATCGGGCCAGACCTCAGGCGGACTGACCTCACTTTCTCATCTGCCTGCGCTGACTCCCCGAAACACCGACCGGAACCCACGCACAGCCTCGCCCAGCGGCACCGCGTCATGCCAATAGTCATCTTCCTAGCCCATCTGTCCGGCGTCGTGCAAATTTCGACGGCTTCGAAACAGCCGTGGAAAGCAAACAGCGCAGATCCATACGTATACCTACCCCACTAACTTCCGCCACACCCAAGAGAGTGAGACAAAAAACCGCGCAAGCGAAGAGCCACATGGCACCGCCTCCCCTCTCGCCAGCCGTGCAGGCCGCCTGATATCTGCACCGGGTAGCGCGAACTGACCTCGCCTCGCCGAGGGCCGCGCGAGCGCCGTTTCGTCGGCGCAACCCCTCCCTGCAGTAAGTGATCGCCGCCATATCGACATCCAAGACATAGCAGGCACGACGCCCCATCCGGCGGCGGCTCGCGCTCCAAAATAGGCCGGTATAGCCTGCTGTGGGGCGCATGCTGCAAGCGAGCAAGGGGAATTTCGATCTCTTTCAGAACGTCGGTCGACACGTGCGGTGCCAGCTATAGCGGACCCTGGGTATAGTCGTGGTCTCGTGTGGGCGTCGTCCCAGCGCCGCGAATCCTGACGGGGGCGGCCACGCGCCCTGGCTGAAGGCCGCTTCAAGCACGCGGCACTGGAGCGGAGGGGAGAACGCCACCAGCCACCGAGTCCTGCAACACGCACGAATCGCGAACTGGATTCCCGACCTCTGCGCCCGGATTCGCCCGCTCGCACCCCGGAGGCGATCGCGATCAGCGATGGTAATTGATAAAAGAAAAATGGACACCGGCCAGCCAGAGCCTGAGCCAGACCCGTCACGACGCCGACGATCCCACCTGTCAAATCCCACACTAGCGGCAAATTCCAAAACCCACAGCCAAAGCAAGCCCGCAAACTAAGGCTCCAACCTACATACGTAGTGTCCGTCCAACACCAACGCCCAAGCGCCGCCGAGGTACACCAAATATGTACCTCCCCAGCACATAGCAGAGAAACAACCACGACCAAGACCCAGCCCCGGAACCCTCCCGCGCCCGCCAGCGCGCCTCTGCCCCAAAACCGCAACCTTCGCGCTCCACCCGCTAAGGGCAAGGATCCCCCAACTCTAACCCACCCCATCCTCGCGCCCCAATCGGAGCTGAGCCCGCCCGGCGCGCTTAAGGGAAGCCTTCATCCCACCAAACCATAAGACACCAATATGCCACACGCCGCTTACCGCAAAAACGCACACACCTCCTGCAAAAGCCACCCTTAAGACCCGCCACCAAACGCGTCCCGTCTGCAGCGAGGCGATTGCCAGGAACCCACCTGCCGGACCAGACGGGAGCAAACGGGGGCTGGGAGGCTTCCGCGCGAGCTTCTAGACGTCGACGACGACGTCGACGTGCGCTCCGCGCCCCACCCCGCTCGCCCTCGCGGCTAAGGATGCCAGGGCGCGCGCACACACCGCGCTAGGGCGGGCGGAAGGTGTCTTCCGCGACTGCTTTGCTATCCCCATGCCTTATAGCGAGATGGCGAGTATGAGGGCGCCGCGCGCCGGCAACTGGAGCCGCGAGATGGGCAGGGTGGCGGGGCTGAAACGCGAGCTGGGATGAGATGGGATGGGATGGGCAAGGCGGCGGGCGTGAGATTGCGTTCTGGCGTGATGGGGATTCGAGGGGAGGAGGAGGAGGGGAAATGGGGACGGGGGGTCGCTGCGAGGAGGGATCTGGATTTGGGAGATTTGGGTTTTGAGGGATGGGCGGGTGGCTTTTGCGGTTTGCAAAGTTCGATTGGGACGGATTGGAAGGTTTGGGGGTACGAGATACGATGGCGATGGCGATGGAGGGGGGATTGGTCTCCTGAGTGATTTGTCTGGTGCGAGGTAGGCATGTTGTGGGAGATGGGCGGTTGCTAATTGTGACACAATATTGGCATGAGGTGAGTTTCTCGTTTCTCTTTCGGAAACATGTGCACGCATTCGCTGTCTCTGGAATGCTCTTTTATTTTCTTTTCATTTGCTCATTTCTTGATAATCGTAAGGACGTCCTCGTCCGCCAGCTGGTGCGACAGGCCGACGCGCTGCGGCTGGTGCTTGACGCTCTTGCCGTACACGATCGCGACCTTGAATTGGTCGACAATCGTCTTGTGGATGGCGTTACAGAAGTCCTCGACCGTGCACGCCGTGCTGCGCAGCACGACGGGCGCCGTGTAGTCCGGCATCTTGCCCTTGGGCTTCGTGTACACGCGGCACAGCTTCAGCTTCTCCCACATCTGCTCCATCAGCTCGTCCACGTTCCACCCGTGCTCGCTGCTGATCGGGCAGGCGTTGGGGATGCGGTAGAGCAGGTCCAGCTCCTCGATGGAGATGGCGTCGATCTTGTTGAGCGCGTACACGACGGGGATGTAGGATCTGCTCTTCGCCTCGATCACGTCGATCAGGTCGTCGACCGTCGCGTCGCAGCGGATCGCGACGTCGCAGTTCGCCATGCGGTACTCGTTCAGCACGGCCTTGACCTCGTCGGGCTCGATGTGCGTGAGCGGCTGCGTCGTCGTGATGGAAATGCCGCCCTTGTCCTTCTTCGTGATCTTGATGTTGGGCGGCGACTTGTTGACGCGGATGCCGAAGCCCTCCAGCTCGTTCTCGATCACCGCCTTGTCCGTCAGCGGCTTGTTGACGTCCAGCACGATGAAGATCAGATGGCACGTCTTCGCGACCGCGATGACCTGCCTGCCTCGACCCTTGCCGTCTTTCGCACCCTGAATGATACCCGGCAAGTCGAGGATCTGGATCTTCGCGCCGTTGTAGATGATCTGGCCGGGGACGGTCGTGAGGGTTGTGAATTCGTACGCGGCCGCCTCGGAGTGCTGGCCCGTCAGCCGCGACATGAGTGTTGACTTTCCGACTGAGGGGAAGCCGATGAATCCGACTGAGGCGACACCGGTGCGCGCGACGTCGAATCCTGCGCCGCCGCCTCCGCCGCTGCTGGTCGGGGTGAGGAGTTCTTTCTTCAGCTTCGACAGCTTCGCTTTTAGTTGACCCAAGTGGAAGGATGTGGCCTTATTCTTCTGCGTCTTAGCCATCTCATCCTCGATCTGCTTGATCTGTACGTCGGTGTGTCAGTACTCGCTCGTTGCCGAATACTCTGAGAACCGTCTCACCTTGTCCACGGTGGTCGCCATGATGGGCGAATGTGCGTCCCCCGCGCGGGCCTGTCGCTATGTGTGGTGAAAATTCCTGGTCCAGAGGCTTTCGAGCCGAAAATGAATGTGTCGCTCGCGACGTGGAGTGCTGGATCTTGCAGGTTGCCGAAGCGGGTATATTGTACTTGGGTCGCAACGTCGAAGTGAATTCTGTGAGAATGACGTGGGACGGCGGAGCGGGGACAGCCCGCGTTTCGCTACGGCCCGGGCAACCTTCCTTTGGAGCCGCCTCTCTCACATGCTTGCATCTCGAGGTGCTCACCCATCAACTCGGTCAGTGTGCGCGGTCCTTGCACTGACGCTCATTATAACCATGGCAGCGACGGCAATGGACGCCACTCCAGCGGATGTGGACAGTACGTCACTCATATCTCCAACCATCCCAATCAGCCTAACAAATCCCACCAGAACACCTCCGCGCCATAATTACAAACCTCTACGTCCTCCTCGTGCAAGCCCACGACTACCAAGGCGCCAGCACGCAGACCGCCATGTCGGCCGAAGTGCGCCAGCTCGTGCAAAACCTGCAAGACCTGACTAAGACCTCGCGGCGCCTGCCGACGACCGTCCCCATCGACCTGATCCAGTACGTCGAGGAGAAGCGCAACCCGGACGTCTACAAGCGGCAGATCATCGAGCTCGTCATGCAGTACAATCAGTTGCAGAAAGGAAGGGCGCAGGCGTTTGCGGACTTCAGGGATATCCTGGGCAGGGAGATGATGAGTGCCATTCCGGATATGCGCGAGGATGTGAGGACGGTGTTGAGGGCTTCTGGTGGAGATGCTTAGGTGAGGGGGTTTGGAGGTTTTGATTTCCATGAAAGGTGTTCTGGAGTTTAGGAAGATACCCGGGATTGTTTTGACAGTCATATCAGCCTCTTGAGCTTTCATCTGAGAGCGGCCTCGTCCTTTTCGATCTTTGGGCCGCGGCCTAAATTGCATACGTTCGCACATACGGCAATTCGCACAAGACACTTCAACAATGGGTTCGTCATGAGCTTCAACAGAGCATGCGGTGTGGATTTGGACGTTTCATCGATCGTCAGGCAATATACAGAGCAAGACGCATCAGAAATGCTCCTTCCAGAACTTGAACTTCACCCCACTGACAGTCGCCTCCTTGCAAGCCTTCTTGATATCCCTAGCCGCCACATTCGGGCCACAGAAATACACACCGACCTCAGTCTTCCCGCCTCTATCAAGACCAGGCAAGTAGCTCTGGTCCAAGATACCCTCTCTCATCGCAACCAACAACCGGGGGAAATCGGGCCTGCCGAAATTCGTCCTCGAGGACAGCTCCGTCAGCGGATCCCTATCCGTACCCACAGAGTTCAGCACGATGTTCTGTGCCGTATCGGCATCAATGCGCTGCGTGAGGTACGTGTGGATGCGCAGGAACTCTTGCTGCGCTCCGGGCCCAGTCATGCTCAGACTCTGCGCTTCGAGCGAAGACAGCAGCGCCTGGAACCACTCGAACGACGTCGTGTCCTTGCACACCCAGATGAACTCGACTCTGCGCAGCCGCCTCGGCGGGTTAGGCGAGAGCCGCATGTGCCAGATGTTCTTCAGGATGGCGGCCCAGGGCGTCACGCCGATGCCGGTGCCGATGAGGACGGCGACTTCGTTCTCGAAGACGTCTTCCGCGGGCGCGCCGTAGGGCCCGTCGATCCGCAGCTTCGGCATCTCTTGGCCGTTCTGCAGCGCGATCTCGTACATGCCCATGGGGTCGAGCTCGTCGTACAGTTTTTGCTGTTTTGGGCCGGCGCCGAGGGCGGAGGCGAGGGCGCGGGTGAAGTCGCCGACTTGGCGGACGTGGACACTTACGTAGGGGTCGAAGGGGCAGGAGGTGATTGTGAAGGGGTGCCACTCGTGCTGGGAGACTGAGGGCACGTTGATGAAGAGCCATTGGCCGGCTTTGTATTGCATGCTGGGCTTGCGGAACTGGATCTCGACGGCGTCTGCGGTCTGTCAGCAGCTGTAGTACGGCCTTTAGGATTGATGTCTTACCATAAGGATGTCTCACGACCTTTACGATCTCAGTCTGCCGGCGCGATCGAATCTCGCGATGAAGCCGCTCACACAGATAGATGCCTCCGCCAACCAGCTCCCATCTCCAGCCTTGATAGCCGATGCAATGGTTCCAAAAATTCTTTCCAGCGAACGGCGAGTAAGACTCAACGCTGTCGCGGACGAAGCAGCCTGTAGCATGCGTGTACATCGCTAGCAAGAAAGGCACGAACAGATGGTGGGTGTACCAAAATGTCTCATAGCTTTGCTGCCGGATCTTTGCATGAGCGGTTGTGAAGATGAGCAGCATGCAGAGCAGCATGACATGGCCAGTGATGCCGCCAGCTTGCATGTAATGGATCTGCACCGCGGCTTCCGCGCGCACGAGAGAGCGCTCCACGTTGAAGAAGTTCACATAGTGTGCTGCTACGTGGACGATCGTCCAGAAGAGCATGGTATATGCGACCTGGCGATGGAACCACTGGCTTTCGTCTAGAGGCAGCCATCTGATTTTCGGTCGAATGACTCTGAGCAGGTTTCTGCACATGGGTAGTAGGATGATCATGGTGTCTACACTGAGACAAAGGCCAGCACCGCGAGAAAACCAGACGCTGAACTTGAGAGTATTCAGTGGTGCCAACCGGTCGTCGGCCGCTTGTTTATACCAGCCATAGACGAAGAGAAAGATGTGAAGTCCGTGGAACAATGTGTAAAAGATGATCTTGCGCAGGGTGAATTGTTTCGCCAGCCATGAGGGCTGCTTTGTCGTGGCGTTCATCATGTTGCTCCAGAGTCAGCGGCGACCTTTTCGGACAATCTGGCAAATGTTTCGACGCTGGAGCTACATCAAACTACCATTGCAGGCGTCTTAGTCGGGGATGTAAGTTCGTCCAGGAACGACGGGCACAGGTTGGACCAAGCATACCTCACAGTACCCAGTCACTGCCGCTCTGGGCGCAGAAGAGGTACGATGGCAGAAGACTCAACTTGCCTACCAGAATTACACATCATCTACCGAGTCAGAGAGCTCGGCGGCTCGTTAGGCAAAGGCCAGATGGAGGTCACCCAGCCACTTGCAAGCGCCGACAAGCAGCAGGAGGAGTGAATGGACGAGACGTGATATGCGCATGCATGGGTCCTGCATGACACGGCGCGACCCGAGGGCTGTAGGACAGCAAAGATGCAAGCCCATGTATGCAAGCACTTTGTGCCGGCATCCGTGGTGTACTTGATGTCTGCATCTTCGAGCAACGGCGGCACGAGTGACCATGGCGGACCATGTTTTGAACATTTGATGGTTGCCCGATCATCGTTGCGATATCATTGTTGATGTTTGAAGTTGTTCCTCTCGTGGATAAAACGGCTTTCGATCGAGAGCGTTGGTCAACTCAACTCCACATCCCAAAGAAGCGCGAAGCCTCAGAAACGCCACCGGCCAATCAATGCTCCGCCCTGCTTGCTGCCAGATGTGCCCTGCATCTCGCTCGACTTCATTCGTCCATTACGCGCCTTGCTCTCTTCCACCGCCTCTGCATGTCTCTCGCTCCGACAACGTGCCCTTGACCCGCGGCATGAAATCCATTTTGGTCTCTTCCAAGGGCGCTTCCACCCTGCAGCCAAGCTGGTAGTTAGTAGTTCCCCGCCTGCCCTCGCAGCACCGCAGCCTTCATCGCATGTTCACGCTCATCGGTGGCGCTGTCGTTCGCTCGCAAGATCACCTTGCGTCTCTACTAGCTTCCTTAATCCCTCGGACTATCGCTTGTTGAGCTAGTAGCCCGCATTGCGCCGACCTGCGCTCGTAGTCTTCGTTCCCTCTTCCATATCCAATCCCCCGGGCCCAGTCGTAAACGAGCCGGTCGATCTTTCGTTGCTACTCCTACTGCGACGCCGCTCAACCACGTTTCAGGCCTCAAATGCCACAAGGCGATGTGTGAATCACAACGGTCATCATAGCTGTACCAGCTCCGACTGTTGCTACTGCTGCTCGCTGGCTGGCTCTCTGCGCCGCGCAGCAGCATGGGCAAGCTGATAAAGAACCACTGGGCCCGCCTGATAATCCTCACATCCGCATGCTGTAGGTTCAAGGTTGCAGAATCTCGGATCAAGAGCGCAAGGAACTGACAGCGCCGTCCAGACCAGCTAGCCGGCGCAATAGAAGGCTTTTTCTGGCCGAAATTCTTCTTCGACTTCCTCACCAAGAACTTCGACGCCGCGGTCAAGCCAGTGCCCATACTTCAGGTCATCAACGTCGCCATCGCGCTTGTATGTCTCGCCTACGAGTGGCCGCTGAGATGGTTCGCCGGGACACGTCTGCACAGGAGCATGATCGCGAGGCTCGTCTGGTTACCGCTAGCGAGCTTGAGCGCTGTATTGCTTTATCAGACCACAAACGCAGCGTTGTATCATCTTATCGGGTGCGGCATATACTTCTGGGCGTATAGCGAAGGCGAGGTACGTGATCAGCTTGTCGGTATTGCGAGAGATCCCGCTGACCACACGCCAGGTGATATGCGCTGTTCCTTGGACATTACCAAAGAGAGCGGATCGAAGACTCAAAGCCAATCTGGATCGCTTTTGACAGGGGTCGTGGTTGATATGAAAGATGATACCATTTGCTTTCCAATGCATAGCGTTGGGCACCGGCGTTCTCTTGGGATTTGGGAGGATATAAGTCACAGCGAACGGCTCACTAGCCTGCTGATGGACGTGCTGCAACTTTTGACGGCAATGTAACAGTCGTAGTATCTGCGATCAATGAAGCAGAATCTCATGAAAGTTTTGCCGTGGCATCCCCTGGCCACGTGCCGTTCGAAATCGCCATGCAATGTTCCTGACGCTCAACCACGCTCCAGACTCAGTGAAGCGGTCGAGTTGAATTTCCTTTTGATGCCAGAATACACATGTTATGAACAAACCCGCTCGCATGCCCAGGAATCGTCCGTCCCGCGCTCAACCCCAGGGATCAGAGAAGTCTCTCCGGCACTCAACAGCCAGCCAGGAGAACCTCCCTTATGAAGTGCAGCAATAATATACACGTTGTCAAACAGTCCACCCGACGTCTGTCGCCGGGACTTCCATCTCCATCTTCACCAGTCCTCGTTCAGTCTCCTTCTAAGCGCCGATCATGCCGCCCTGCTTCGCGGCCGCCTCGCCCTGCATCTTCTCGGACACCTTGACGTTGACTTCGAAGAACTTACTCACGCAGCGGTCGAGGCAGACGGACTCGCCCTTGTTGAGGTCGGATTCGCGGTACTGGGGAGGGATGCACTTTTTGGTGCAGGTGTCGACAAGCCTGGAGGAAACGCGTGTTCAATATCACAGTCCTTTCCCGCAATGGAGCGCGCCGCAGCGGAGGAGCGAAACTCACTGGTTGAACATGCCGGAGACCATCTCGATCTCAGCCTCTGCTGCCGCGATCTTCTCTGCGGAAGAGGGCTGAGGGCGACCGCCGCCGAAGAGGAAAGACATCTTGTTTGGTTGTGAATGTGGGGTTTGATAATGCTTCGAGGGTGTTTGCGAGTTGGCGATCGGCTTGTGATGAGTGTCGTAGGTTTTGTTGTTTGATGGATGCTCGTTGGTAGGTCTCGTGCTTCGGAGGCGCTCGCGGAGCTCCTACGCTGCACATTTCTGACGCTCGGGCCAACGACATCACATGAACTTGCTCGTAGACCTTGAGGCACCGCAATCCAGGCACGAACGTCAGCTTTCGAAAGTCGGGACATCTCGCCATTTATATGTTTCGATGGTGCGAGTGATGCGACTTTTGTCGACGTTGGGGTTCCAGGATTGACTATGGGCCCGCCTAATACGCTCTCTCGAGATATCTCGCCGCCACCGTCGCGGAAGTCTTCGAGCGCACTGCCGACGAATGAACCGAAGTCGAACTCCCACGACCTTGGCAGATCTAAATCAACCGCTGAGACGCCGACATTGGCCGCGATTGAAGCTGGCGAGGCTGAGATTCGGGACCACCTGGCCTACTTTTCCGAGCACTTGAGCGATGCTTCGCGACAGACACATGCGGCCATCCCTCGTATATCGATAGAAGAATTTCAAAGCATTTACAAACGCAATGGGCACAAGCACGGCCATCACTTCGTTGTGCATCAGCATGACCATCCCATATCAGGTAGCTTCACCGTCGACCGACAGCGTAGCATCGCAAGGCTGATAGAAAGGTAAGGTGTTCACTACGACTTAAGACTTCAGTTTTCCGACTCGAGTACAATCAGCTTTGCCGTGCCATATGGGCTACCTGGAAACCCAAACTCGATCAGGCCGAATCGTATGGCGATCGAGACCAGAGTACATAATCTGTGGAACAACCTCATAGAGTCAGCGTCCCACGCCACAGGCTCCCTGCTCATATGGGACACCGGCGAATACGAAGTTTTGCCTTACCGTGACCCCATCAAGGCTCGTACTACAGACGACGAATTATCGGACGGCAGCAGCGATGCGGCAGAGTCTCGACCTTCCGAGAGCGAGAAGTTGTTTGCAGGGTTCCAAACGAGACATCTTCGCCTGCGTCTGCATGGGACGAAGTTGCCCAACAACTACACCATTGGCCTCCGCCTACCTTCAGCTAACGATCGGAGTGGCCAGCCCAAAAAGCCAATGCGCAAAAGACGGAGGCTTGACCCTGCAAAAGCGATGTCGCAACGGGCTGTTGCGCAGCCAACAACAGACAGTGAAAGTGAGGGCGATGAGGCTGGTGAGAACGATGATGAAGCAGATGATGCCGGTGTCGCTTCTGAAGCAGAAGACGAAGATGCTGTGATACGTTCTAACAACGCATATACTGGTGCCACGAATACTATTGGTTCAGTGCATCAGAGACACTGGTTTCTTAGCCTGGACCGAAGGAACTCAGGCTTACGCAAAGCTCGCAGCGGCCCTGAGGCGGGACGATGGATTGATGGCTGGGATCCGTTCTTCGTACTTGGCCGAGACGAGGAAAGGAGCGTGGTGACAGGAAGGAATGCAGATGAAGTAATGGCGGACGAGGGAGTAGAGAAGTTCGTCGGCCGCAAGATGTGGAGGCCTATCATCGAATGAACTGTTCAGATCCCGAGGCTTTCACTGCAGCATGCGTTCAAATCATATGGCTAAGGCTGAGACCACTGACATCAAAGACGCAGCGTTAGCGGCGGGATTGGCTGTGTTTTGATGAAGACGGCTGCAGCCGAGATTCTCCACCAAGGTTCAACTGGGGATCCCCCGCGCGTCGGGCTGCGGTGAAGACAGGCCAACCACGCGCTCCCTTGCATGCACCGACAACACAAGTGGCTGGGGCAGGCCGGCGGCAACCTGATGCTTTACGCCGCTGCCCTCATACCACCGTGACCTCTTCGCGAACAGGACTACTACGACATAAACTCCATTGCATGCCCTAGGTGGCGCCGGACCGAAATTCACCGCAAGATTGGCCTGTTTGAGACATGAGACCTAAATTACGGGAGTCGGGCGAGCATTCTCAACAACAATAATGGCAGACCAAGCGCTGCAGTCATTCCTCTCTTCCTACGGCCAAGGCGACGCGGACGTCGCCAGCATTCCAGACCACCACCAATCAGCCTGCTGCTGCGGCAACCCGGACTGCGCATACCTAAAGCAGAACCAGAACTCGCTGGATGATTTGGAGAGCGACGTGCGAAACGCCGCCAAGCTGGGCCAGGTATGTGCGACTCTCTCCGATCTTCATTATTCCCGTCGCTGGTATTGAGTGCAATTGAGCCATGCAGGTACACGCCGTGCTTGCTGCGAACGTCCGTTCGAAGCCGCCGTGATGTGTAGCGTCATGCCGCCGTTTGCGGCCGAGAAGCCGTCCAGGAACTCGTCGCTAATGGAATTTTCGCTGCAGGCGCTACTCGTCCGACATGAAGCGTACATGGCAGACGCCGAGACGGAGCGGCGGGATATGATGGCACAAATCCAGGAGCTGGAAGTCGAGAAGACGGAGCTGCAAAAGACAAATGAAGGTTTGGTTGGCGAAAATCGGACATTGCTGGATCAACTCGAGGCAGTCAACAATGCTGTGGGCGAAGCGGATTCTCGGGTGACCGGCCTCCAGGACGCGCTGCAATCGGCGCAGCAGGAAATGCAAAGGTTGTCGCACTTTGTCGCGAGGACCGAGCGCTTGGAACAGCAATTGCTAGACTTCGAAAGAGAGCATGAGGCCCTTCAGGCAAACCTGGATGCGAAGGACCAAGCGGAGAAAGCAGCGACACGGAAATGCCAGACGGCAGAACGCACCCTTGCGGACATGCAGGATCAGCTCGAGCGAATAGAGCAAGAAGCAAAGGAAGAGAGGGAGCGTCATATCGAAGTCGTGGGACGAATGGAGCGAAGGCGTGCCGTCGAAAAAGAGCTGACCTCTGCTGCCGGGAGATTGAAGGGTGCTGCCGCTTCCAAGACTACCAGTCGGGATGGTGCAGGCACAAATATTGTCTCACATTTCGTCAAGGACATACTTCAGGACAACGCCAACCTCCAAATGGGCATTGTGGAGCTGCGAGAGATGCTGCAAAATTCCAATGAGGAAGTCGAGTCTCTAAGGCAGCGACTCGTCCAACATCAACCGCTAGAGGAAGAAGATGAAGAGGCCGGCCGTCCTTCAATTGGTGACAGAAAGACCAGCCTGCACGATGAAATCAACCGCGCCACTTCACAGGAGCTCCATGTACACCATCACTATCACGCACCCGCACCGTCCCCTGCCCCTGCAGGAGTTCGCAACCCCATCCGTCGTCCAAAGAAGAAACGCTACGGTTCATTGACGCCTAGTCACTTCACCCCTCCAGCATCTGGAAGAACCACACCTCGGTCTTCTGTGTCGTACAATACGCCCTCGTCTATGGCGACTATTCTGAAGCAGACTGCTGTCAGTATTCCAGATTCTACCCCTTCGAAGAAAAATCGCTGGTCTGTGCAGTCCAACCAAACATACCAGAGCCTCTATGCGTCTTCAGGGCCAAGTTCGCCACAGTCAACATTGAACCGCTCATCGTCTATTTTCGATCGCGTCTTCAGTGACGGCGGCCAAGACTCATCGAGGCCCACGACACCAGACACGGAGGAGCCTAGCTCTCCCATGCTCGGCCCCTCAAAAGAGGATCGACCCTCAATTGCTGGCTACCGAACTACCAGTGCACCTGCGCTACATCGGAAGGGCTTCAATCCTGGGCCAAGCCTTCCATCTCTTGATTCAATTATGGACACAAGTGTCGAAGAGCTTCCCCCTGTGAAGCCACGCCCAAGCAACCACCATGCCATAGCGGAGGAGTCCAGTAGCGATTGGGATCAAGAACCTTCTGCACTTGAAAGCACATCAAGTGTCGCGACACCTACGGCTACAGAGACCGGGTTCAATTTACAGAGCTCAGATATCTACAGCAGGCCATTGCGGCGGGCTGCCTCACATGAGTCCTTACTGTCGATATCAGGGATGGATATTCATACATATCAGCACCGACCGAACCATTCCCTCCTGACCCAAGGAGGCATTAGCTCGGGAACAGTCGTTAGCAGTGCCCAAGCGCATGCTGCACGCCCTGCCATCACCAGCCGCACGGAGAGCAGCAGCCACAGCATTTTGAGTGGCGTTGCGGCCGACCAGCGTCTTGCGCCCGCTCCTAGGCAGACCATCACCAGGAAAGCAAGCGGATGGATTTTTGGTCGATGGGGAGCAACACCTGCGCCTCCCGTCCCCGAGTCAAGCTCCAGTACCAAGTCTGCGAGCATCAAATCCGGCAGCGACAGGGCAAAAGATGATCCTCAGCCTACATCCAAACCCCCGAAGTTGCGGAGTCCTGGTATAAACCAATCTGGGCCTATTCTTGGTTTTGGACCGGAAATCAAAATTCACCATCCACCAGTGGTGAAGAAGCTGGATCAAGACGAGTTGAGGAGTGTGCTTGATGAGGCCGATTCCTGAGGGCTTTCGGGATCTTGAAGGAAGTCACAATCAATGTTCTTTCATTATCAACGGTACCTACGGCCGAAAATTTCTTTTGAGTTGCTATGATACCCCATCACTACGCCGGCTGAGCGTCTCGTATGTATACATTAATCGAGTGTATTACTCTGACAAGCATTCAAGCAATTTATCTATCCGGAATGCGTCTTCTGATTTTGACAAGCATGGAAGTTCCACGTAATCATGTCGAGAGTTCCTAACATCACCCTACAGCATATACCTCACATCTATGAACGAAGTCTATCCCTCGAAGCATACTCGACGATCACAACTCCATCTTCTCGAAGTTGGCATCCCACGGAAGCCCCATATGCACATTCTCACTCACCGACCACTCCACAAAGGACCCCTGAATGCTGTCGAAATCCACTACCTCGCCACCCAGCCTCTTACACCCGCTCAAAAACACGCACCGAAAACCTTTCCCGCTAATGCCCTCCATCCAACCCGGTAACACAAACCCGCACACCACACCCTGCACATCCCTGTATTCCACCCCCAGCCTCAACTTAACCAGCTTGAACGCCCCGCGCACAGCAAACACGACCGGGCTGTTCCTTCCATCACACCCAAATTGCCCGCGTCCAAAGGTCTCTCGCAGATTCTCCAAGGTGTCCCCACCGCCCGTCACGATCCGGTTTTGGGGGTGGAAGAGGCACATCATCGCGAAAGCGACCGGGGTCTCCGCGTCCGCCTTGTCCGCTTTGCCGCCATGAGTGAGGATGTAAGGCTGCGAGTCGATGAGGGCCAGCGGCGTGCCGCAGGGAAAGAAGCCAATGGCATAGTCGCCGTATTGCGCGAGGAAGGAGATGGGCGGACCATCGGAGACGACGCCGGCGGTATAGGCGGCGTAGAAGGAGTATTGATAGAAGCAGTCTGGATGGCTGGTAAGCTTATTGGATGTGATGAGGGATGCGGCCGTGGACAGACTTGGGATGGATCGATGAATGATGTGGTCTTCGGACTCTGGTGGTGGGGAAGGGGGCGCAATTGATGCTCTCGCGCTCGACTGTTGACTGTTTGATGCGTTCGTCATAATTTTTTTTTCTGGCTCGAATGAATATGCGTCGGCGGCATCAACAAGAGCGTAGAGTTGAAGCGAAAATGTTGGCAACAATATCACAGACTCGACGGGTGCTTCCTGCTAGGACTCATGGCCACTTTCCTGCACTATGCTTACAATGACTACAAAGCAGGAGCGAATCTGAATCGATTCCCTCCACCTACCTTCATGTCTTGATGCCAATGAGACCCAGCGAAAGATGCCGCAATCAGCTGAACGGATCCGAGAAGTCATACTACAGTATCAGCCGAAGTGACTAAACATTACACACGCTGCGTCCAGCAGGATATTTTATGATTATGTGCGTCTTTAGAGATGATGACTTGACGGATATTGGCACTCAGGATACGATCGACCAAAATGACAGATTGTCCTGCATAGACGGTCTACTAACAGCAAGGTAAGGCTTGATCCACTGTGACCAACACATTCATGCGCGAGTCGGATCATTGCAAGCCTCGTCAGAGAGGTTCGTGCCCATGGTTCAACCGCTTAGCGAACCCCACATCGCGTGAGCAACAAACGCATTGATGGCTGTATTCAATAGGTATCAAGCTATAGTAACCGCGAAAGCCCCAATCCCAGGGTCTATCGTGCCATCCCATATGTACGCTCACACATGCGTTTCCCACACAAAACACCGGCGCTGAATCCCAAATGCAAACAAGAACAGAGAAACAGAAACATTTGCACAAAAGAGAATGCAACAGGACGCTCACACCGGCTCGTAAGCGTCGAGCTGCACGTACGCGCCCCTCTCGCCCTCGGCGTCCCTCCTCTTCTCTTTGCGGCCGCGGATCGCGTCCCTGGCCTGACCGACAAGCGACCACAGGCCGAACTTCGAAGTCGCGCTCCGGAACTCCGCTTCCTCCTGCTCGACCATCCAGCCCGGGCGGCGCCAGAACTTGAGAAGCAGCGAAGACACAACGACAGTAACGCTCGAGCAAGCCATAGCAGCACCTGCCGCGAGCGGCGGCAGCGTGATGCCCCATGGCAGCAAGAAGCCCATGGCGACGGGCAAGCCGACGGCGTTGTAGACGCAAGACAGGAGGAGGTTGTATTTGATGCGGCGGAAGATGGTCTTGCTAAGGTGCAGGGACGCCGGGATGTCGAGGAGCTGGGTGGGCTTCATGAGGACGATGTCGGCGGCCTCCATGGCGACGTCGGTGCCGGAGGCGAGCGAAATGCCGACGTCGGCCGTCGCGAGCGCGGGCGAATCGTTGATGCCGTCGCCGACCATGGCGACGATGTGGCCGGACGCCTGCAGGGATTCGATGATCTCTTGCTTGCCGCTGGGAAGGACGCCGGCGTGCACGTTGGAGGGCGGGATGCCGACGAGGGTGGCGACATGCTGGGCGGCGGCTTCTTGGTCGCCGGTCACGAGGGATGCGGAGATCTTCATGCGTTGGAGGGCGGCGATGGCGGCGCGGGCGGAGGGTTTAAGGATGTCGGAAAGAGAGATTGTGCCAGTGTAGGTGCCGTCGATAGCAGTGTGAATGGTGGTGATGCCGGCGTGCTGAGCAGTCTTCGAAGTCGAAGGACCGTCCATGCTAGGAGACTCTGGTTCGTCATAAGCTTCCTCGTTCGAAGCTGCGACTGCGATGCCTTGGTTTCGGAGGTAGGATGCGTTGCCGATCAAGACCTGGTATCGCTTGCGACCCATGGAAGCCGCTGGCTCGACGGTAGCAGAGACACCCTTGCCGACAGTCGTAGAAAACTCGCCGGTGCTGCCTTCGAGAGTTCCATCCGGACCAAGCCCAAGGTGACTCTTTGCGCCGAGGAGAATGGCACGAGCGATTGGGTGCTCGCTGTTCATCTCCGCAAGGCCGACAATAGTCCACCAGAGTCTCGTCTGCTCTGCGCTCGATTCCCAGCCATCCTTAATCTGTGCACCTGAGACGCTCATTTTACCCATGGTGAGGGTGCCAGTCTTGTCGAGAACGATATGGCTAACCTTGGTCGCAGTCTCAAGCGCAGCACCACCCTTGACCAGAATGCCCTGCTCTGCGCCAACACCGGTGCCAACCATGACAGCTGTAGGGGTAGCCAAGCCAAGCGCGCAAGGGCAAGCAAAAACAATGACCGCAATGCACAGCTTCACGCATACCATGACCCTACCACCGCTAGCCTCCTTGAGAAAGATGGCAGGCGGGTGAGGCAGCAGGTGGCTGAGCACCATCCAAGCGACGAAAGTAGCAAGACCGAGTGTGATAATGATAGGAACGAAGTAGCCGGCGACCATATCCGCCATGCGCTGAATAGGCGCACGGCTGGTCTGAGCCTCTTGCACCAAGCGAACGATCTGGCTGAGCTGAGTGTCCCTGCCGGCACGGGTGACTTTGAAGTCCATGCGACCAGCACCGTTGACCGTGCCAGCCATGAGGGTTGCATCTTGTTTTTTGAGAACGGGCATTGCCTCTCCGGTGACCATGCTCTCGTCGACGTAACTCTCGCCGCGGGTCACGGTGCCGTCGGCGGGGATCTTGTCGCCGGGCTTGAGAATGACGACGTCGCCAACTTCAATCAGCTCCGTCGGGACTGTCTTCTCCTCGATTGCGGAGTTGGTCGTCTCCTTCTCGTCGGCCTTCTCACTCTGCTCTACGATCTCGGCGCCCCAGCCCTCTGCCATCTTCGCGGCAGCGATGGGATCGGCGTAGATCAACGCGGTCGAGGGAGCCAGACTCATGAGCCTACTAAGCGCCTTGCTTGTCTCGCCCTTCGCGCGGTTCTCCAAGAATCGTCCGAGAAGGATGAAAGTGATCAACATGGTGCTGGTGTCGAAAGTAGTGGCAGGCCTGGTGTGCTGCGCCGTGAAGATGGAGACGAGCATCGCTGCGCAGCTGAAGAAGAAAGCGGCGCTCGTACCCAGCACGACCAGCACGTCCATCGTAGGCGACTTGTGCTTAAGCGACCGGAACGCGCTGACGTAGAATCTGCGACCAATGCCAAACTGAACCGGGATCGTCAAAATGAGGCAGATCACATCGCCAAGCCACAGGCCAGGAATAATTGGGACCTTGACGCTGCCGATGTCCAGAAAAGGGAGGAACATAGGGAAGATCATGCTGATGAGGAAGACTGGGATTGCGAAAGCAAGCGAGATTTTGAGGGCACGGTACCATCCTTGGATCTCTTTCGTCTTGGACAGGGATTCCAGTTGGGCGTTGTTATCGTCCGAGTCTGCGACGAGCGCATTGTAGCCAGCTTTCTCAATGGTCTCGACGATAGCTCGCAAACCGATGCGCGAAGGCGAGTGCACGATCGTCGTGCGGGTGGTGGAAAAGTTAATGTTCGCAGAAGAGATGCCGGGAATGTTCGCGAGCAGCTGTTGCAAGTCCGCCGCAGATTCCGGGCTCGGGAGACCGTACACCTTTAACAACACAGTCGCGTTCGTCGAAGAAGTCTGCACGCCCTCCTCCACGCTCGACACGACCATCGCGTCGAACCCTCTATCTTCGATCGCCTCCACAATCTGCGCCGCAGAAAGCTTCTCCGGGTCATGTACCAGAACCGCACGCTCGGCCAGCAAGCTGATATTGAACTGCACCAGACCCTCCACCTCCTTGAAGCCGCCCTCAACCGCCGACGTGCACGCTCCACACGTCATGCCCTCAATTGCGACCGTCGTAGTAACAAGCTTCCTCTTTATACTCCGCCTTCTCGACTTTCCCGCCCCAACGACCGGCTCCGCCTCTTTGCTGTCCACAATCTCCGCATCAAACCCCGTATCCTCAATCAACTCCGCGACCTTCTCCGGCGCCAGCAATCCCGCGTCATGCTCGACGACCGCGCGCTCCGAAAGCAGCGAAATGCTAAACGTCTTGACGCCCGCGACATCCTTGAACGCGCCCTCGACAGCCGACGTGCAGGCTCCGCACGTCATGCCGCCCACCTTGACCGTCGTCGTCCTCAAACCCCCCTGCACCTCCTCCCCCACCAGCAACCCCTCCTCTTCGTCCGCCTCGCCCTCTTGCTCGCCAGGCCCATCGCTCGCCAAAACCTCCGCCTCAAACCCCCTATCCTCCACGACCTCTCTGATCTCCGCGGCCGAGACTCTGGCCGCATCGTGCGCGACGACGGCGCGCTCCATGACGAGACTCACGGAGACTGAGCCGACGCCCTCGAGCGCTTGGAGGCCCGATTCGACGGCGGACGTGCAGGCGCCGCAGGTCATGCCGCCGACGCGGAGCGTCGTGGTCGTCATGTGCGGGGCGGCGGGCGCCATGGTTGGCGGAGGGTTGTTGGGGAGCGTGACAAAGCGGGTTGTGCGCGTGGGTTGTTATTTTGGGGGCTCGGAGTCGGGCGGCCTGGTCCTCTTTGTAAGCAGCTCGCGGGGGCCGAGGGCTTTGTGTCGCGCGTGCGCGAGGCGCGGTGTTTTGGGGGCGGGTCGCGGGTGTTTTCCAGGTCGCTCGGAGGGAATGGTTAGAATGATTGGTAATGAAGTGTCCGAAAGAAGGGTTTCTCGACGAGAGGCGAGCTGCGGTTGCAGGAGTCCAAGACCAGGGACCCAAGAGATAGCGGAAGCGAAGCGAGAGTGGCGAAGCGAGGAGTGATACCCTAGCTAGGAGTCGCAGTAGTGGCTAAGGCGCGAGCGAAGAAAGCTGCGCTAGCAATCAAAGAAATATACAGTGAAGGTGTAACATGGAGTGCGTGGTGTGTATGCAGGAAAGAGACGAGTGGAAGAGAGAGGTGGTGGCAGCAGAAACCCTCGGCGTTCGCGGACCCGCAAGCGCAGGAGGCGAGCGAGCACTCTCTCTGGAGACGAGACAAGGCAAGCCGTCGCAGCAACGCTGCGACCGTGTGTCTCGATTAGAGTTGGGCCCAGCCCCCGCGGCGAACCGAGCGCCCCTCGCAGCCTCGCAGCCTCCGGCACCGAACTCTCCGGCCACGAAAGGGAATGCGGGCACTTCAGCCCTGCCTGGGCAACGTGGTGGCGCTCCGTGGATGCATGTACATATGCGTGCCGCCGTGGCCTAGACGGGCTGCTGCGATGGCCTCGTGGAGGGGAGATGGCTTGCATGTGCATTGTGCTTCCTTCGTCTGTGGAGGGTCTGATCTCGCACTCCCGGAGCCGACTCCCGGGGTGTTTATTAATAACCGTTCTAAGAAACGAATGCCGTTTACCGAAGACCACGTACCCACTCTCTTCTACAGTCGATTACGAACACAAGGTCGAGCACGAGCACAAACTGGAGAACGATGTTGGAAAAACAAGCCACCAAGGAATCCCATATTTGTATTCTCTGCACCTGATCCGCACCTCTCTTCACTCTAAGGTAACAACCTCCCATTAGACAACGAACAAGAGGAAGAAAAGCCCTTATAAACTCCATCGCTGTGCGTCCCAAAAGAAAAGAAAAGAAAACCAAACCCTTGGCCCGCAATGAAACAGCCCGGCCGATGAGAAGTGAAGACAACAGGGTAAGAAGGCCAAAATGCCCAAGATACCCTGACTCGCTCATTACAACACCCCTCGGCTGTCCGAGGGACACATGCCAGTAGTATCGTGTTAGAAGAAGAGGGGAGGGAAAAGAAAAACTCCCGTACAACGGGACCATATACACCCAATCAACGCTGATCCACGTTCAGCACTCAATCGCCGCCTCGCTCTCTACCCCTCCTGCGGAAGAAGTCCATGACCCTCCTGGCGCCGCTGCTGCTTCCGTCGTGGCCCTTGTCGTACGCATCGCCGAATCGACGCTGGTTGGGCCGAATGTTCGACATCTGAGGCTCTGCTCCGTCGTGCTCGCCGATAGATGAAGCGGGCGCGTAGCCGTCCCCGCGGAACGGCTGCTGCGAGTGAGACTGCACAGAGGGCGGGTACGGCGACCTGCTGACGGGGAAGTGAGGTTGGACGTCTGAGGCCGCGGATGGCAGAGCGGTGGGGTCTTGGTTCGGTGTGTAGAAGCGCTCGATGGGCTCTTGCTGCGGGTTGCCGTAGCCATCTTCGCGGTATTGTTTGCGCTGATGCTGCATTGGAGGTGGCGTGCGGGCGGATTGCTGGGGCAGGTAAGGCAGGGCCTTGTCTTGAGGGACACCGGAGCGTCTGTTCGCTGCCTTTTGTGCCTGAAGGTCGCCATCGTAGTACTGCGGAGCGGGAGAGTTGACGCTGCGGCTTGGGCTGCGGGATGCGCCTCGGCCGAAAGCCATGCCTCTGCTCGATGGGCGGCCGCTGCGCGAAGGGCCACTTTCCGTGACAGGTCTGCTGGCGAAACTATTCATGCTCAGGCTACCAGGCAAGAAAGAAAACCTTCGGCTGTTTCGGCGGCTGTCAGCCTGCGCTTCTGAATTCTTGCGCAGGAATTGGAAGCTGCTTCGCCGACTATCTGTAGACGGCCTGCGTCCACCGTCCTCGGCGTTTACCATGGTGTTCTTCATGCTGACAGGTGGGTGCCTGCGATCTTTCTTCTCTGTAGGTGTGCCGCCTTCTTGTGCTTGTTGCGACTGCCTGCGCGAGTTGGTGCGTCCGAGCACACGATCAGTGAGGCTTCCAAGCGTGGAGCTGCGCTTGTGGCCGCGCTGAGTTGACTGCGGCAGCTGCTGCGCGGGTTGCATCTGCGACACGCTCTGCTGACTGCCATTGATGCTATCCGCTGGCGCAGGCGAAGAGCCCGGGGGAGGCATGGATCCAGAGATGATATAACCAGATCCAGATTTTGGTCGAGAGAAGTGGCCCTGCGCATTCTCGGCCGTAGGCGTCGCAACGGCGGGCTGGCTGTACGAATTGCCGCGAGAGGCAAGAGTGCCACGAGTGACTGGCCTGGCGGTGGAGATAGGCTGGTTGTTCATGGCAGTCGAGTCCGAGACCGCTCTGCCCTGGTCGCGGCCAGAGCGCGAGGGAGGTGGCATGGCTTGAGACCCAACCTCTTTGCGCGGCACCTGCTGCCGTTGGGCGGACGGCACGACCTCCACAGGCCCTTGAGCCTCTGGCCTGGCCCTGGTCCGGCCAGCTCCAGCAATCGGGACGGTCGCCTGCTGAGGAGGTATCGGGCTTGTCTCGCCTCGGGCGTGGGTCGCGTTCGGTGCAACATATTCGACTTGAACGGTCCTTCTCTTCGCATCGCGCGTGGTCTTGCGTTCCTCCAACGTTTCCAAGGGCTGCTGCTTGGAAGTAGCAGCAGACGCGGATGGCGTCCTGCTTTGAGGTTCCCTGACCGAGGCGCTGCGACCGAGCGCAACGGGCTCCGGCTCTGGTGTCTGTGCTGACTTGATAATCTCCTCCTCGCCCTTGTTATTGCTACCAATGAATCCAACAACATGACTGTACTCGCTAAGCCAGCTATGCCTGGCGACTTCAAAGAGATCCGCGCGTCTTCGGGGGTCCGGCACAAGAATGCGTCGCAAAAGGTCACGGGCGTGTGGCGTGACGTACTCGGGGAAAGTGAGGGGTGTCGAAACAATGTATTTGTAGAGAAGGTTGATGTTGTCACCCTCCGGGTTGGCGGGATCGTCGTCGAAAGGAAGGTATCCGGCAAGCATGGCGTACTGAGGTCTCGTCAGTTTTCTGCAGTCAAACAGTGTGCGCTCAAAGGCGTAAAGCAAATACAATGAGCTGAGAAGCGTTCTAGCACTTACCAGGATGACGCCGCAACTCCAAACGTCCACTTTCCTGCCCGTGTACAAGCCGTCACTAACGACAAGCTCGGGCGCAGCGTAACAAGGGCTGCCACAGCTTGTCTGCATCAGATCGCCGCGCCTGAAACCTTCCTTGTTCTGGATGTCAAGACCTTCCCGCTTAACGAAGTCCTTATCGCTGACCCGGTCTTCTTGCATCTGGCTGAGCTCGTCTCTGGGGTTGAAGGTGTTTGCAAAGCCAAAATCAGTGATGATGATGTTCTTGTGCCGATCCAGCAGCAAGTTCTCGAGCTTCAAGTCGCGGTGTACAATACCCTTTTTATGCAGGTACCCGACACCAGACACCAGCTGAGCAAACAGCCGCCTCGCGGCCGGATCTTTGAGATAGCGGTGGTTCAGAATGTAGTCGAAAAGCTCGCCTCCGGATGCATACTCGAGAATGATTCCCATGTGCCGTTCCGTCTCAACGAACTCATGCAGGCGAACGATATTCGGGTGCTGCAGCTCCTTGAGGATGGAGATCTCGCGGTAAATTTTGGGCAAACGAGTCGCATTTCCCGCGAGGCTCTCTTTCCTGATCAGCTTGATAGCCACCTGCACTCCGCCGTCCTTCTTCCAACCCATTTTCACCTTGCCGAACTCACCCTCACCCAGCGTTTGCCCGAGGATGTAATCACCGAACTTGACCTCCTTGCGGTGAGAGGAACCCTTGAGGTGCTCTTGTCGACTACGCTGGTTAGAGGAGGGCCGGCTTGAATCCGGCACACCTGACTCTCCTACCAGCCCGAGACCGCCGGGTGGAGCCATCTCGGTCCCGACTGTGTGCGGACGTGCCTCCGCGATTCGGGCATTCTCGCGAGCAACATCTGAGGAAGGGTCGTCAACGACAATGCGGTTGATCACGGTGCTGTTCTCGCGGGGCAGCTCGGTATTAACTGGCGGCTGGCCAACAGCGGTCTGTGATCGACTTTGTGCGGGCACCTGACGCGTCCGCTGGCTGCGGCTACTGCTGGGCTGAGCAGGAGAGTCGTGTGGTGAGCGGTGGCTACGCCGCCTGTCGCGGTCATCCTGACTACTGTATCCTGTGCCGTCGTACGTCGCTCTTGCGCTGTATGGTCGGTTATCATATGATGCGGCCGTAGGCGACTGTGCGGGCGGCTGAGCGGAGGTACGTATGGGCAATGCGGCGTGCTGCCCTCTCGAGCCCGCCGAGTCGGGGTAGAAACGCTCGTATGTCGAGTTAGACATCTCGTCGTGAGGTGTGCGAGACGGTGTCATTCTTGCGGGTGATCCTGGCACTCCATAGGCGGCAGCGTCGGTACTGTTTCTCCCGTTCCGCCGAGACACTGGCGAAGGCGGCGGAAGATTGGCGGTGTGTTCAGAAGGGTAGAGGGGTTGCTGGTATTGCTGAGGCGTGCCGCTCTGCTGCACTGCAGCCGAAGACATGGCTCTGGGGAATAGCAGGCCTCACTCGCGCGCTGCTGGACTCCTGGCTCTCGAGGAAGGAGTCGGTCTGTGGAGATCGGGCTATGCGGGAGTCGGACCTATGCAAAAGCATGCGCTACACAGTATCATGCAGGCTCGGTAAGCGAAACAGCAACGGAGGATGCAGAGTGTCGATGTGCACGGCGGCGGGCCGGGATAAACAGGGCAGGATTCGGGCGCGGTCGTGGTAACGAGCGTGGTGCACGCGGGTTGCGGTGGGCGAAGTGCGTGCTGGCGGGCGGTCGGCTGGCGACGATTGGGCGGGCAGCAGGTCACAAGCAAAACGCGGTCAGGTCGCGCTGTCCTCTCCTCTGCTGTTGTTACTGCGCGGCGGCGGCGGCGGCGGGTGGTGGACGGCACGGGCAGAGGCGACTTGGGCGGTTGCTGCGCAGGCAAGCTGGGATCGGTGTCTGGGCCGCAGGAGGCTGCTGCTGGATGCAGGGCGCGAGTAAGCGCGAGCGCGTGCGTGGGCGAGGCGGCGTGCGGGCGCGGTGCGGTGCGGTGCGATCGCAAGGCCGGGCGAGTCGTCGCTGCTGGCTCACGTGCACGGCGGCGGCGGAGGCGGAGGGGGGAGGGCGGCGGCGAGCACTCGCTTGACGCCAGGAGAGGAGTAGGAGGAGGCGGTGGTAGCGGTGGTGGTGGTGGTGGAGGTGCAGCAGCGAGATAGCGGCAGGCTGGGGCGGGTGGGCCAGGAGTTGCGCATCGACCCGAGTCGAGCGCAGCGTCGGTCGCTGGCGGCGGTTGCAGGTGGCTGGGCTGCGCCCTAATCTCCGAGCAGCGAGCCACGCCGCAGCACGTTCACACGCCCTCGCCCACGCCCACGCCCTGTCCACGGCCCCTGCACCACACTCTCGTCGATGTCACCGTCGATGATGATGGCGCCAAGCGGCCACGACAGGCGGGTTGGGCGCGTGCGGCGAGCATGGACGGCGTGTGCGAGCGGCAGTCACGCAACCTCCAGCTATGTGCGCTACGCTGCTGTCGAACTGCTGCCTTCACATGCCAAACGCAACAGGCCACACCGGCGGCGGAGAGCACAACAACACCGTCCTCGCCGCACCGCACGCCGCCCCTCGTGAGCTCAGAGGCGCAATGTCGTACCGCAGGCGCGAGACAAACCTAACGAACCATGCCCCAGGCGCGTATAGCAAGCACCGAAAGCGTCTCTCCCACGCGCCGCAGAGTCAGACATGTCATCTCGCCTCGCGCATCGCATAACGGCCCCTGATGTTTCGTCTGATCCGAGATCCATTCGCTACCTCCAATAGTCGAACCGACAGCGCGAACCCTCTCGCGCCCAAAATACCATTCGAGCATATACTCCCCCAGCAAGCCCTATAGCACGCAGCACCACCTCTAGCCAACTGCTCGAACGCTAGCGACATCCAAACCCAACGCGCCAAGCACGAGCCTCTCGCAGCTCCACCCTACGCATTGACTTCCCGCCCGCCCATCGGATCGCCGCCGCAGCCCATCGCGAGCAGGCATGTTCCTGGTACCGCACCACCTGAAACGCCCACAGAAGAGCCAATAGTCCAGCCGTCATGGCTCGAGGTCCTGCACTTTCCGGCTGCGCGTACCTTCGTACCTGGGGTAGGCCCGGAAGCAAGCTACTCCTTTCCGAGTTCCCGACCTGCGATCAGCAGCCGCGCACCGCCTCGCGAATGTCTGAGACCTCACGTTTGGAGCACTGCTCGCGTATCTGCAAAAATACATAAGACCAGCATGCGCGACCGTTTTGCCCTGTCTCTCGTACGTGCGTGCAGTGCAGTACGAGCCCGCGTCCGGGGCCTGCGTGTCTCACGGAGGCACCTACCACCCATCCCCCGCCAACGTCATCACCACCGTGGAGGACCGTGACCGTGGCCGTGACCACGACCGTGACCGTGACCACCGCCCAAGACCAGGCAAGGCAAAAGAGCGTAACGTAAATCAACGACCACCTCGCGCACCCGCCCTCACGCACGTGTCCATCGCAGAACCCGAGTCGTCCCGCCAGCTCAGCCCTACACCACCACCACCCGGGTATCCCTGCCCCGCTCCACGATCAGACGGCCGCCTGAGAAAATCGTACACTACACGACATTAACGATTAAGCTTAAGCAAGGGTGGCTGGTGATTGCAGTGGCACTGGCATCTGCGCTGCCGCCGGCCGGATATTGCTTTCGTGGTCCGGGTGGGTTACCAGCAGCCCGGTGGCCTGCGGTTGCCTTTTTGCCGCCACCGGGAGATGTGCGAACCCCCTTGTCGTCAGGCGGGCAAGGATCGTGGTGGGATGGGGAAATGCGGCCTCGTATATAGGGCGCATGCGGACTGATCGGCTGGGTTGTGGCGATCGGTAGTCGATGCCTGAAATGGCCGACCAAGATATTCGGGCTGCGTAGCGAGGATGATCATCACGGTAGGTGCTCGTTGGGTCTGATGCACGAGTCGAGATGAGAAATCACGGCAAATTGCTCACTCCTTCTATGACGGTTGCCCATTCAGATTTCGGCCTAATCAAGAAACAAGAGAACAAGGAATCAATCGCTCGTCTTCCAAAATGCCATTCTCATGTTAATCAAGGGTATCGCCCAAGAATCATCCTCAGTCTATAGTTGAGCCACCAACGCCAAGTGCCCAATTCCGCAATTGCCAATGTCAAAACTGAACCCTGTATCAATCCATCTCCCGCCAGCCAGCCTCCAGCACGCATCAGCGCCGCTTGTATTTCTGCAATCACAGTCAGCATCACATCCCGGAATCTTATCTTCACCAGAGGATCAGAACAGATACTCACATCCTCCATCCTCCTCACCCCACCCCGATCAATCTGATTCCCGACCCCCAACAACGTCGTCCCCACCGCCCTGCTCGCCCCGATCACAGGCCTCAGCACGACCGTCGGCGCGTGCCTGACCACCGCCCTGGCCGCCGCCCCCGGCCCCGCGCTCTCCAGCACCTCGCCCTGCACCGCGATCAGCGCGTCGCGCGCCGTCAGCAAATCGTGCTCCAGGAACCTGCGCGCGGAGCGCAGGCCCGCGAAAACGCCGAGCGGCTGGTCGGCGTAGGCGCTGAAAGCGCGGGGCTCGGCGTCATTGTCCTCGCCAGGCGCAACGGCGGGAGGGTTGGGGGAGGCGAGCAAGCCCTCCGCGCCGGCGAGCAGAGTCTGCGTCCCTATCGCGACTTTGGCACCGAGGCGGGCGAGCTCGGAGGCGGTGGTCTTGCCGAAGTGGAAAGCGCCCTTGCGGACGGAGCGCACGACGCGGCCGTCGCGGCGGTACTCGCGGATGGGGATGGCGACGACATCGCGGACGCCGGAGCCGAGGTTGGCGAGGCTGCGGACGGGCGCGAGGGCGGAGAGGATGGTGGGCAGCTGGTTGCGCTTGACGTCGGGCATCCAGACGTCGTTGAGGGTCTTGTGCAGGGGCTCGAAGCCGCGGATGCCGTAGACGATGGCGTGGCGCAGGCGGATGGGGGCGGCGTCGAGGATGACGAAGTTCATAAATTCGTTGGTGTGGCCGGAGCGCAGGCCAACGTAGTCGACTTTCTTGGGCTTGTAGTCGAGCTTGAGGTCGACGGTGTCGACTTCGACGCGAGAAAGAAAGGGTTGGCGGGATTGGGAGGGCGGGTCGGCGGAGCTGTCCTTGAATTCGGTGAAGCGGGTGATGAAATCCAGAGCATCTTGGTCGACGTGTAGGCGCAGAGGTTTGACAGCCACGTGGATCATGAGGTCTGTCGCGTCGCGCTCCTGGATGGTCTTCTTGTTTAGGAGTTCGATGTGAACCATGGGTCTGGCGATCTCCTGCGTGCCATCCTGGTGCTGCTGTGTGAGGAACTTCTTCCACGTGGATGTCGGGACGTTATCGAAGATCTCGAACTGCTTGAGGCGAACGTCGATGCAACTTTGCAACTCACCGCTGTCCGGTGGTAACGCTTGCATGTCGACGGAGACGCCCTTCAACTCGAAAGAGATCTTGTGATAACGGCTGCGCTCCAACTTGAGACGTCTGCGAGTCGTTGGGCGGATTGGTCTTCCCCCGGCCGAATAAGTGGTGGGTCTTGACATTCCGGATATTGGCATACTCTCGGTCTCGCTGGCAAGATCATCGATTTGACGATTGATTCCTCGTCTGATATCTGGTGCCTCCGTCATGTTGTTCGGTACGGTGATGTAGACGGAGTTGAACATGCAGTCTCCAATGGTAGACTCCTCGTCTTCAGGCTCAACTCGTGCCTGCCGACGCCGAGCCAGCCTTTCTTCGGCTCGCTGCTCCACGTGCTCAACAGCAGCAGTGATGCCGTCTCGCGTCTTCTGCCAGTCGTATCCATCGTGCATATGCCAGGTGGCGTTCACATCGCGCAGTCTGAGTTTGAACGGCAGCTGATTCTTAAACATGCCATTACTCCCGACATCCCTTCGAGAGGTAGGTGCGCTGAACCGATGCTTTGTTCCGAGGGCCTGCTCTTCTACACCTAAAGCATCAAAACCCAAGTCTTCGATCTCATAGTTCCCAAGATCAACCGGTTCGGGATGCTTCACCGGCATAGCCTGCTGCCGAAGGTCTCGCAGAAGAGCACTGTCGCTGAAAGGCATGTCGTCGGGAGAATTGGTCATCTCGAAAGGATCATCCTCAAGAAGACTCTCCACCGTCTCTCCGTAGCCCGCATCTGTTGCCTGATCTGTATCGAGATCGCCTAGCATGCCACTGACAGGTCCATACAGGCTTTCACTCATGTCCGCATCCATGAGCATCCCGTCTGGGTCGTCGCCAAAGTCGCTCTCAGGATCTTGTGGGTCTTCAGCATCGAATAGTGTTTCGATGGGTCTTTCAGGTTTGGCATACGCATCACCGCTGAGGGACGAGATCATATCGTCAAGTGTAATGGGCTCCGTAAGGTACTTCGACCGTTGGCTTGGAGTTGTTGGAGGCGCAAGACCGCCCAAGATAGCCGTCAACGTCTGTGTAGAGTCCGCACAAGTTTCGAGGAGGAAGAAGTCGTTACGAATGTCCACTTCGATCGAGTCCTGACCGGCCGGAGCGCCCTTCTTCACACGAGTGTTGATGACGGCTGACATGATTGAGCCGACCGATGCGTAGCCTTCCTTCCAGAGCATGTTCAGCACACGAGGGTCCACCACCGTGCTCTCAGGAGGATTGCGACGCGGAGCATGGAATTCAGACCTCGGAGCGAAGGCATCGTCGGTAATCAGAATACCCGCCTGCCTGAGGTCGAGATTCACATTCATGGGGTCGCTTGCAGGCACAGTAGTCGAGAGTCGAGCGTCCGTCAAGATGAAGAGACCTTTCGAAGGAGACTTTTGGGGAGTCAATCCCACAGCCGAGTTATGCAGCAGCAGATGTAAACCCAGTTTACGCTCGTTTTGCGCTCTTTCGCTCTGGTCAGGGCCCTCTTGCTGTCCGCCCAAAGTCAGGTCTGCGACAGATGTTGCCAGATCCGTGATGATCTCTTCCGCGTCACTGTCTGGGCCCTTGCCTGTCAAATCCAGCAAATTCACCACACTGTACTCTATGCAGACATTGTAGAGCTTGATCTTTGCGACCGGTTCGACCTCGTCGCCTAGCATCCTGGCCATGATCATAGGCAAATCATCGCCGCCGCTTAGCGGTACGAGTGCATGAACAAGTTCGGGACCGCCCGCTCTGCCCATGCTGACGTTGGACAACGACAACGCGAGCAAAGCCGGGAGGCCAACGTGAGCACACTGTAAGTCTCTGAAAGCCGCGCGCATCATTCCGAAACGCTCATTCACAGGGGCTATCACTTCAAATTGCTTGACGCGGACAAGACTTAACAACCCTGGCCGCTCGTCTTCAGGAAGGTACTTTGTCACTGCAGACAGGCGCGAGAACTGTGTGCCGAGTGCTTGCAGAGGATCCAGACATGCCACGTCGTCGATCTTCGCCCTGACATCATCAACGTTCACTCGAAGGCAAGCGCCTTTCCGTCTCTGTCGCAAAAGAGTTTCGATCAGGATATCGTCGTCGTTGTCATATTTGTCCTTTGATGGTGTAATCAGCGCCAGCAGGCGCTCAAGATCCGGCTCCTGTGGGGTGAAAAAGTAGTAAATCCACAGACCCGCCACGTCAATATGAGCAGGAGCGTGATTGCTGCCATCGCAATAAGGCCCGCTAAGCCTCAACGAGTTGGAGAATCGGACAGAAGCCGCCTTCTCTCGGTAGACTGCTTTGATTGAAGATGATTGCAGAACGACGGCCGTCGAGTCTGCGCCTAGCACCGTTGTGAGGCCCGCTATGCTGGCGTTTATTTTGTATTCTGTGGATGCAGCAGTTGCTTGAGCATCGTCTTCAAAGCGCACGCGCTGTGATCGGTCAGGTATTACTGGGGAGTCCAATGCCGAAGCGTTTGAAGCAATGGAGCTGCCGATGTCCAAGACTCCACTGATCCCTCCAAAATCATTGAACACTGTATCAAGCGCGCCGAGATCGACTTCGATGCGGAGTGGTCGGCTCTTGACGTCCATGTTGGAAATCGGACGGTCCAAGTTCGTACGCTTGCTTGTGTCAATGGACAAGCGCAAGTCGTCCTCAAAAATCATGCTTTCCGCCAAAGCTGACAGATCCCGGTCGAAAGATAGAATCGGCATGCCGCCAACATCGAATTGCAAGATACCCAACCCAATGCTTTGCTGAGCTGATGACTTGTCAACACGAATGCGATTAATGCTGAGATTCAACAACCCAGAATCGATGCTTCCCTCAGGTTGCAGGTCAAGACGACGCTCAATCTGTTGACGGAGTGATGCATGACACTGCTCAACGGATATTGACAGATTCATTTCTTGCTTTTCTTCTTTGCTTTGAGTTTTCATGTCGCCATCTGGTACCCCTGGGAGCACAGAGCTCAGCTTGTAGAGAATCTGAACAGTTGATAGGTCCGCCTGTACCTTGGTTGCACCGACTTGGATTTCTATGGCGGGCGCAACATTTGTCGCGGGCAAAGCTGCTTGTTGTCGCGCACCAGGCACATCCCGCTCGATTGCTGGAGAGGCTCCCCCGCGCCTCTGCGAGCTCGAAGCCTGGGAGTAGACAGAGAATGCGCCTGGGATGTCAGGTCTGGACATTGACAAGCTTCGGCGACCAGCTTGCGACGCTGCCATAGAGGGTGATGAGGGCGCTGCGGGAGCCTCTGGCGTCGTCGATGCGGGCTGCGGTATGAGGATGGATACTGTATCAACAAACAGTAGCTGAAGGGTCATCTTCCTATCATCCTGTGGCGCGTACTGTACACCTGACGTGTTAGGGAGAGATGGTGTGCCCGCTCTAGGGGTCGCGGCTTCTGAATGCACACTCGGATCATCATTGGTCTCAGGGGTTTTCGAATCTATCGGAGGAACCCTTGAGTTTATAGGGGCCTTCTCCATCCGTGCGACTTCCTCGCTCTTCGTTTTCTCCTCAGGAGCCACGCTTGACGCAATGTCTGACTCCCAGGCACCAGGCATTTGTTTTTGATCGCTGTCAACCACGGCACTCATGTAGATACTCTTAGCTTCTTCATGACTGAAGTAACGGGATTGCTCAAGGTCAGGCACGTCTTTCTCTCCAGCGGAGTGCGCAGGCGATGACGCAGATTGAGAACGACTTAAGTCATCTAGAGATGTGTCTAGCGGGTTCTGAACGTCTTCGGCGACGTCAGGCGACTCGTCGGCTGTGGGCGCCACAACAGACTGAAACATACTGTGCTGACTTTGTTCCAGTGCAGGCCAAGATCCTGGGCCATGGTGGATGCGGCTTTCCTGAGGACTTTCTTCTGCACGTGGCCACGATCCGGGACTCTGGAAGCCTCGGTCGTATGGAGACATGGGTCGCCTGCTCCGACAAGGTGAGCTCGACGCAGCAGAGGAGCGCGACTGGGGCAGTGGATGGTTCATCCCCAATAGAAGTGAGTCGGGGAGGTTATCATCTGTCGGTTGGCTCCAAGGATCGTCTGTGGGACCGTCGCCTCGGCTACGCCGGGAGGTCCAGCTTATGTTATCGTCGCCCATTTTTATGTCAGCTTCTTGACTAAAGCTTTGCGACTGTTCTTCACCAGCTATGTCGCTCAAGCTGCTTGTGTTGGATTGCATGAAAGCCGCGGTACGTTCCTCTAGACCTTCATTGATGGAGTTTGAGAGTAGATCATTGGTTGATGTCGGGTAATGATGGTCAGATACAGCGTTTGATTGACTTGAGACACGAGCGCTATCGGATTGCCGACTCGACCTGGACACGCGACTAGTTGTTGGGGAAGCAGGAGATGAGACATGCGAGAGGCTCGAAAGGAGTTGACTGTCGGCCACGAGCTCAATCGAAAAGTTCCCGAGTTTGACCTCTCTTTTGGTAGAGTCGTCAGGTATAGCAAGCAGATCGAGAGAATCAAGTTTCGCAATGACACTGGTTGGCGCCGTATCGAAATTTCCAGGTGAGGATTCGACGTCCAGCAAGACATGCACGCCGCGGGTCTTCAATTCAAATCTGTCAACTAGTCGCTGTAGCCAGTGCGACAGGAATCCTGGCAAGCCAGGTGCTGCACCAGTACCCACATCACTCCCGTCGCTGCTTTCGCTGAATATGGATTCCTCCATGGGTTTTGCGTTGGCCGCGGCTGATGCTTCCAGCTCCTGGCGCTCTTCCGGGGGCTCTTCCGCGAGAAAAGATTTCGCCAAATCTTCCGCTGTAGGCAAGCGGCTTTCTCCATGCCGCCTCGGAGGAGGCGAGTGTATTCTCCTTGTTGTCTTTCTGTGTGACGGACTCTGCGCGCTTCCAGCACGGGTGGCTCTTGCAGGCGTTACGTCCTCCTCTTCAACAAGCCTAGCAGTGACCTCCACTCCATCTAGGAGAACAGATATGCTTGAGTTCAGAAGGTCTGCGGGTACCGTCAAGCGTAACAGCAAGATCCTTGCGGATTCTAGGCGCAAGTTCGGAGGCAGATGGGCCAGGCCCGAAAGGTATTCAACGTTGAGCCCTACATTCTTGAACTCCAGTGTCGACCTGCGTCCCCAACTAATGTCAAGGTTATCGAGATCGATCCCAGTGACATCGAGGAGACCGGATTGATTGAGTGCGTAGCGCAGCAGCCGCTTTTGGATGGAGCTTGGGATCCAGCTCGCCATGACCGCGGGTGTTGTAGGGAGCGAAAGCGTCGATGAGCTGGTACGGGTTTGAGGAAGCAAATGTGCTACCAGGATGGTTGCAAGAAGGTTTGTCCGCGGGTAGGTGGGACAAGAAAAGCGAGCGGAGTGGTCGTATGCCTTTCGCTTTGGCGGTGTTCGTGAATCATGATTGTTTCGTGATCAAGCAAGCGGCCATGACTTGCATGCGCTGGGGTCTGGAAGGCCTTGGTGTCAGTGAAACAGCTCTTGCAAAGAGCAAGTCGTGCAAAGCGTGGCAGGTGGTCAAGCAGCGGCAGTGTTGATCCCGACGCCTCACCAGGATGCGTGATCGAATGACCATGACGGACGTGGCTCAGGTTCCAGCCAGCGGGTTAGCGTGCTGTGGGGAAGCCGTGCGGGCCGGTGCCTATCAGCCTGTCCCGTCGACGCTTATCTGCCTGGCCCGCCAGCGCCTCGCAGTGGCCACCCGTCCCCTCAATTTGACATCAACGAGGGTAGCACCGTCGTTATATTTGGATTGCTGGATCTTTGGTGGAGAAATTTATACAGACATGGCCGATCCCAAGGACATCAGTGCGCCTGTTGGGAATCTCAGCGTTCAGGACGATGGTGTAGACGTGGAGGAGGAGGACCTCGGCATTCCAACCCTTGAAGAGCCCTTCATTCAAAAGTATCTGGACGGACGAGACAGTTTGATCGCGCAGGAGAAACGCCAACGAAGCGACCATGCTTTTCGTGAGAACATGACATCTATGGCAGCGGAAGCAGCTTCTACAGTCTCCGCCATTCGCTTTCAGGAGCAGCAGACTCTATGGACCCACGACTTCGAAGACGAAGTTGCCAAGAGGGAAGGCGTCGAAGTCTTCCCCGGCATGATGTTCAATCTGGCCAAAGGACGTATGGAGCAATCAAAGCTTTGGCAGATCATTCGCAAAATGCCCAAGGGTGCCCTTCTCCATTGCCACCTTGAAGCAATGGGCGATCTTGACTGGCTGATTGAGGAGGCTTTCAACGAGGAGGGCATTTGTATCGCTGCCGACGTCCCTCTGGCATCTGAAGATGCTCTGCGTGATGCTCCGTTCATCTTCCGGCACGTCAAAGCTCAGAACATTGCCAACACGCAGTCGATCTGGACTTCAGCGTATCAAGTCAACGAATCAGTTCCTATCGGCGTTGCTGCGAAGAATTTTCCAAATGGCGGCAAGAACGGTTTCATCCAATGGCTCAAATCTCGCGTCACAATCACGCGTCAGGAATCAATTGATCAGCACCTCGGTCCCAACGCTGTTTGGCGCAAGTTCACAAGCTGCTTTGGCATTCTTGCCTCTATACAACATTATGAGCCTATCTTCCGCAAATTCATTCGCAACATTCTTCAGGGCCTTCTCGAAGACGGCGTGAGATGGGTGGACATTCGTTCTGTATTCGTCGTGCCGTTCACTCGAACGGGCGAGGAGACGCCCGACGAGGACTACTCGTACATGCTTCAGGCTCTGCAAGAGGAGATTGACAACTTCAAGGAGTCAGAGGAAGGGCAGAAATTTTGGGGTGCGAGGCTGATTTGGACCACCATTCGCAGCTTTGACAGCAAAATGATCGCACACGACATGCTCGAATGCATAGCAATGAAGCAAGAATTTCCGGAACTGATTGCCGGGTACGATCTTGTCGGGCAAGAAGACCTTGGACGATGTCTTGCTGAACTCACGCCTGAACTCTTCTGGTTCAAGAAGCAATGCGCACAAGCTGGTGTCGACATTCCGTTCTTTTTCCACGCGGGCGAAACTCTGGGAGACGGAGATGAAGTAGATGAGAACCTCTTCGATGCAGTACTTTTGGGCACGCGCCGGATAGGTCATGGCTTCAGTGCCTACAAGCATCCTCTGCTGATCGACATGATCAAAGACAAGAAGATCCTCATCGAAAGCTGCCCGATCAGCAACGAAGTCCTGCGTCTGACCGGCAGCATCGCTTCGCATCCTCTGCCGGCGCTTCTCGCGCGCGGTGTGCCGTGTGCGCTATGTAATGATGATCCTGCTGTCCTTGGGCAGGGCTTGACCGGAATGTCGCACGATTTCTGGCAAGCTCTCCAGGGCTGGGAGAATCTGGGCTTGGGCGGTCTGGCGAGCTTGGCTGAGAACAGTGTACGCTGGGCAGCATTCGATGATGTCCCGGCTAAGGAATGGTCTCAGCAGATCAAGGACGGCAGGTTTGGCAAAAGCTTTAGGGCAGAGAGGATGCGTGAGTGGCATCAGGAATGGGAGAACTTTTGTCAATGGGTCGTGTTGGAGTACGGCGCCGAGACAGACAGGGACTTCCTGGATTAGGCTTGGAAATGCTGCAACGAAAAGGTAGATGAGAAGCGCACGTATGAATATACCTCGGTGAGACATTTTCGTAGCATGAAGGCATGTCGGCTGCTACATGCAACGCACCAGTCTCTCTCCGAATGTCGTCCACGCTTATTGTTAAAAACATGTGTGTCGTTCATTTTTGTTTCTCAAATTAGCTCTATCGCGATGTCAAACAATTTACATAAGCTTCATACCCACACCGACACCGCACTCAGTGTTTGTGAGGATTTGTTGAGACGTCTTTATCAACACCAACCCTAACCCTACTAACACCATGCTTGCAATGTCAGGTGCAAGTGTCGATGTCCTTACGCCTGCCTTACGCCATCTACACTTGCCACATAGGTACTGATCTATGTCTTCATCTGTGCCACAAATGCTCTTGCTATTTTTTGGAGCTGCTTCGGAGCCCGCTGGTGATCACCTCTGACTGAACATTGTCGCTGCTGTGATGATCTTACACGACGGACACAGCTTTTGATGACGACCATCGCTAAACTGCCGTCACCGGACAATCGATACTAGCATTACTACGATTCGCTCGATGAATATCGACTAATACCGATCGCTCATACGTTTCCCGGACATCACTCGGATATCGACAAGGATACGACGAACAGGCATCAACGCTGGGGAACGCCAGTCCAGCAAACAGATCGCACAGACCGACACAACTGCCGACGCCAAAACCAATTCGCAGCTGTGTCCGATGGCGAACATGGGCCCCTCGGCATCGGTGCTCAAACGCACATACGATTCTGTCTTCAGCGTCAGAATGGGACTTGCCGCCCTCTCTCTCGGCTCGAAGCCATCACCTCGCCACAGCCTCAGCCTCATGGGGTTGCCAACGGAGCTCAGGCTCGAAGTTTTCGACTACATCCTCAACCCAGGCGACGTCTACATTCGCTGGTCCGCCGAAGCCGCAGCGCACGACATTCGATTCGCCAGCATTCTCGAAGATTCAAACGTCGAGACCACCCCAGTAAGATGGCTCGCACAAACATCGCGCCGGGCTAAGCGCGGCGCGCCAACAAACCCCCAGACACAGCTGTTCCTTGTCAGCAAGCAGCTCCGAGACGAGGCGATGCAGTACTTCCTGTCCCGGAACAACTTCCACGTCATGGGCGCCGACTGCGCCTTGCCGTACCTGAGCTAGGGGCTCTTCCCGCCGCGTGACTCGCACATACGTCGCTTGAGCATCGCCTTCGACCACAGGGCATGTGACATGCAAAAGAGGATGGCCCAGTTCATCTCGACGAAAGGGGATTGGCTGAGTCGTCACCCGTCGTGGGATGTCGACGGATGGAGGGGCCATGTCCACGAAGAACTTGAGTGGGAGCTGCTGCACATGTGCTGGATGCCGCTAGTCTGCCAGATTCACCAGCTAGCCCTTCGTCGCTTGGAGGTGAACGTGCAGAATTGCTTCTGCCCGTGCGGGTGCTTGGACCAGATAGGGTGGGCGATGGGGTGGCTTTGTGACTGGGAGGGAGAGCCGCCGGAGGTGCTTGTTGTGGTGGGCACGAGGACTCTCCAAGAAAGGCAAGTGATCAAAGGGATTGTCGACGCTCGTGTGCAGGGTGGCCAGCCGGCGCTCAAGTTTGAGAAAAGCCTTGATAGCGCCCGGGAGTCGTCGATATGATGCGAAGGAAGAGCAGGGATGAGGCTGCGGACCACTCTCGACGGGGACAACCCGCAGCTCTTCCACGTTGCCAGAAACGAGCAGCGGTAGATTCCATCATTCTCAAAATCAATGTCCTGCTTTGGACTTTCTTGTTGCGGTGAATTCTCATGGGGAAGTACCTCGCTGGTGTTGTATCCTGCTTGATCGCTGGCCGGATTTTCAAGGATCGGCTGGTAAGCCGCTTAAACTTGGGCATTGTGGCTGTTAGAAAACGAACGGTGAGCATTTACATGCATGTCCCTGGTGGATTTGGAGCGTGACCTTAGTCAAAGACATTAGATCAGAGTCACTCGCTCGTGACTCGATAGAAGCCAATGCTTGCGGCTACAAGGCCGCGCACTGTCCACGCCTCGGCTTCAATCTCCGTAATTGCGCGCAAAGAGCCACAAGGTCTTATAAAGGGAAAAATCGGCTTCTTGCATCGGTGTGAGTGAAAGACGCAAAGTGCGAGATCGAAGCAAAACCCTCTGATGCCCGACATGCGGTTGAGCACAGAAGATTCGTCGGAGGCCTATGCTTCTAAGCCGCCCGAGAGCAGCGGGTTGTGCATCCCAGCCCTACTCTGATAGAATAATGGTAGTCGATCTCGCGCGAACCGGGATCAATAAGTCCGGTAGTAAGTCCCATTCCGTTGAGTGGCTAGAATTGCTCCGGAAGCATACTGTCACCCTTGGGCATCGGTGGGTTCGCGTAGCGCCGATCTACAGTATGGGGCCACAGTGATAAGCAAGCAAAAGGCCCACCAGCCGCTCGATCGTTATAGTCTGTACATAATAGTCGTGACTCCTACGAGAAATGCGATACGGTTGGTCTGGTTGAAACGAGACAGTGCAGTGTCTGGCATCTGAAAATCGAAATTCCTCTTCCCGTCCTGCCCAGCGTGTCGGGTCGTCTCTTCCGACGCAAAGACAAGGATGGCTCGGTCGGCCTGCAATACAAACCACGTGCGATTTTGAAAGTACATGCATGTCACGGCATGAAGGCGGTAACATCCTTGTCTTTGTTGACGATGGCCACTTAAGGTGCCATGCTGCAGATGACGTTGCTGCCCCAAAGTCAGAGTGGCATTAGAGAATCTTTCCGACATCAATCTGTGGTGTGGATATGCGCGAGCGACAACAGCGGTCGCGGACTGGGACCCATTCACCTCTCCACACCGCACAACGGCCACAGCGGCATTGTTGACGGCTTAAGGTATGGCTGACTGCTCTACTTTCCCATCGATCCACTTCCACATTGAATGCCCTACCACGGCTACCTGCGTTCACCGACTACGCGGCGTTTCTGATACAGTTCGCGCATGTCCCCGCTGAGAGCCATCAACTCGTGGAGCGGTCCGAGACAAAGCCCCTACATGTCGCGTAGGCATCGCTGTGATTTTCCGAGGTGCAGCTCGCAGACTTGTCACCATGCGAGCTCAAGTCGCCAACCGACGAGCTCTTTGACACATGCGATGGTGCGTTTAATCAGGGCAGCCCACTCCACTGCTGCATATGACCTTTCCAGTGTCTGGACGACGCGGCACGCGTGCAGTACAACAATATTCTTGCAGGCGAGAAGAATGTCGGCTCGGTGTGCGACAGCTCGAGGGCCTCAGGGCCGTCGTGTCGCCCACTGCGGGCGGAAGGCGGCATTAATAGCCGAATGACTCCCTGTCTAGGCCCGACCAGTACGGCCAATCGCGAGGGACGTTGGTGGGACGGTTTCGTCGACTGAACATTGATGATTGGTGGCGAGCCATGCGTCTGCCAGAGAAATGCCCTAATCCATGGCCGGTGGGTCTGACGGCAGACTTGTGAGGTCTTCGTCACAAGCGCCAAAGACAGACCCGCCACCAGCCGATCTTTGAAGATTCTGAGGAGTATTATTGCGATACGCCATCAGCAAATCTCAGTGGCAAAAACGCAAGCATCGCGAAAAGCGGAGCCAACGCCGAACAAATGATCATAAGGCTCGGGGTCGCTGAGAGCGTTTCAGCAACCGTGGCAATGGCCTGTCTGGGGAAACGCAGAGCAAAGTTTAATTGAGCAACCAAGCATGACAGATCCTCCAATACCGGATGGGTTGTAGCCTTGTAAGCGGTCTGCCATCTATCTACGGCCATCCGCTGGTGTACGAGGTGTGGGAATAACGTTCGAGACCGTCCAAGATTGACCGTGGAGACCGCCATTTGCTGCAGACGGCAGCGCCGGGTATGGCACCCAGCGGCGTCTCTTGCTCAACGAAGCCGTCCGTGCATCTCGGGCAGCAAGGTAGGGGGAGCGTTTTTGACAGCCCTCTCTCCCGAGGGGCCGCTGTAGCGCGACTAGTGCAAGTGGCTCCTGTAGGGGCGGAACGCCTCATACCGCACACTGCTGGCCAGAAGACACTGTCTGTCAGAGAGTATGCAGGCGGAGTTGGTGTTGTTATCTGTTGTCTGTGACCATGTTTCGATGCGGTGGCCGTGGACGGTCGGTTACCTTACCTGAAACGGTGGCTCTCTGGCTGCGCATGCTTCGGGCTGCCCATGCTTCTGAGCCGCTAGCACGCTGCTAGCCAAAGCAAAGGCGACCCGAAGCACCGCGGAGCAGGGCATCTTTCCCGAGTCACGTTGGTACTCAAGACTTGCTGGAGCCTCTTCCGCGCTTCGAGCTTGTCCGGGATGATGCCCTGGCAGAAAATGGCGATCGAGGCTATGACGTTGTCGCGATCAGCAGCAGGCGCCGCACTGCGTGACTGGCACGCGAAGACTGAACGGACGCCGGGCTTACGACAGACATGCAATGGTGGTCATCAAATGAAGAAGGTACATTGCCATGCGCAACGCGGCTTGGCGGGTCGAGTATAGTCAAAACATCGCGCTGCGCTTGTGCGATCTTACCGCTCGAGCCCTGGCGCGCCTGACGATCGGCCATACTACTGAGTGCCGGTGAGAGCGTTCCCTTCAACTGCGGCAACGCCATCTGGAGCTTGGCGTTCGAGATTCGGCAAATTCGGGGCTGTCGCGATTGTTTGGAGATCCAGACGAACTCTTAGTGTCAGGTGTGAACGCACGCCTCCATGCGACAGACTGCAGCGACTGCATTAGCCACCCGGATCCACGCCATGCGCGTTTGAACCTAGTTGGTTAAGCCGGCAGTCACGCTCCGCATCGCGTTGCAAACATATCGACAGAAATTCGGCTTCGACCGCCAGACAGGCCTCGCAGCGGCCGGCCTCCGCTCACCTTATATTCCCGCCTCCGCTGGGAGTTGGAGAAAGAAGTTGAGACGTCCTCGACCTCTGCCCTGACCATTCGATACTCGTCCTGTGGCTGGCCACGCTTAACGCCCCGCAGGCCTTTCGCCACCATCGTCTTTTGCCACCGTCTTGAGAGATGCCTCGAAGTCCCAAAGACAGCGGATCTCCGGCCGGTGGCGGACAGAATACCATTTTCCGCGTGTCGCAGAACGCTCCTCTGGTCATTGTGTCTGAGCAAGGCCGGCATGACGAAGCATCGCGTCGACTCGTTCGCGCGCAGGCAGCTCGTGCAAGCGCTGCCCAGAGCCGCATCACCAGAGCTCGCAACCGGGATCAACGCGAGCAGCTCACAGCCACTGGTATACAAAGTCCGCCACCGCTGAGCCATCCACCGTTGTTGACCTGGCTGAGTGGCGCTTCATGCGCCACAATAATGAATCAAGGCCTATCCGTCCTCAGCGACAACCGTGGTCCACAAATACCTGGCATTGGCGGATTGCAAAACCAAGCCATGCTTCCCAACCCTGGAATAGAAAGTGGTCGACAACTTCCGCTGGCCGTCCCTCGAGGATTTGCGACACTGAGTCAGAAAGTCGACATCTCCGCGGAATTTCTCACGCTCATCAGTCGGACCGCATGTTTCGACTTCGGCAGTCCCGGTGTTGAGTCCAGGCTTCATCAGCTCATCCTCGACTTGATCGTTTCCTCCGCTGGCGCAGCCATGAGCAATCTACCAGTTCCCGGCCACCCTATCCAAGGTCACCTCCGGATAGCCTGCACCTGCCTTACGATATTTCAAGGCCAACGAGCTGACGGCAAGAAGATTGCCGGCGGTGCCGAGTACGATGCTGGCCTTACTGCGGCGTGGTCCGAAGTCGTCACGATGGATCAAGGCGCTCTTTCCGAGCGCGATACCGCGCAGGCGTCCCTATGGGCTGTATTTATCATTAGCGTTACGACAGGTGCCGGTGCTGCCGCGAGCGTCTTTCACCAGCTCTTGCACAATTTATTCCAACACCTCAACGTTCAAATTTGGGAGCACGTCCGGAGCATCCTGCTGGACTTCATATTCCCCGTGAGCTTTTTGGACGAGCCGTGCAAGAATTTCTTCCATGGCCTCCAAGATCTCCGTATCGGATTTGGCTGATTGTTGTTGGACAAATTTCAACATACCTCTCGGCGCCTGCATCAGGGTAAGGCCCTCTATGTGATCTTGGCGTTGACAAATCCAACGGATGCCCGACCTGAAGAGCAACACAAAGCGACGCATCTGCGGTCGCTATTTCTCGCGGCTCATTCTGTCGACTGCTGATGCCGATGGCTCAAATCCTAGAGGCAACGCTGTCCTCGACTGCATTCCTCAGAGCTTTCGTTGATACGTTTGCAGCGTATCTACGAATCTGATGCCGTACAACAGCGGCGACATTTCTTCCTCTTTTCGGCATATATGATACACCCTAGATTGTCGTTGGGTGACAACGAGGATGGATATCCGGAGCCGTCGTCCCGCGTATGGCGATTTTCGCTGGGATCTTTGTCATTGACTGTGAGTAAGCGGTCAGCCCTAGTTTCACGTCCTCGATTACGATCTGATACCTCAGAGCAATATAAGTGAGGTGGCTCCATCGAGTGTGACATGACACTTGACCGCCGCAAATGGTCCATACGCTGCCACGAATACGGGAGGATGTGGTGCCCTTACTTCAGCCGGGAACGTCGGCTGAAGCAAGCGTCAGACTTGTATCCTGAGAGCAAACTGTTCCGAAATGTTCCCGCAGCCCCGAGAGTGGCGTGGCTAGTCGAGCTCGCTTCGGAAACGCGATCGATACTCTGGAGGAAGTCGAGCGGATGGTAAGAGTCAAGAGGGTCGCGCCTTAAGTGGGAGTCGGGAACACCTGTCTTTTACCAGCGCAGCTAGAGCGGCAAAGCAGGCCGATTTTCCACGCGCACTGTGCGAACCGTATGCAAGCTGCCTGACAGAGCAATAGGCGCTTACAGTGTCGCCCCGACGCCATGCCTCGCTTGGCCCAAGACCCATTTCTTTGGCGCGGAGTCTTGAAAATGAGCCAGCCGGGCCGCTCCAGCTGCGTGCGTATTCCTTTTGCAGTCCCGGTGGCCAGTTCGGCACGCTCCGACAAGAACAATTGAGCATTTGTTTTGCTGGTCGACGGCTTTTCGAGAATCGGAAGCTTTCGATCTGTGAAGTTGCAAGAGGCACGCATTGACTCAAGGCAAAGGGAACAATGTAAAGTCAAGTGTTTGCCATTGCGCATGATCCTCATGGATGCCGGCCTCTTCGCGAGGCGATCTTCTTATCGTCCTTAAGCATCTCACATGCTTCAGCCCTTGCCCTGGTAACAGGAGCCCGACTCTGTATCCCGGAAATACCTTCGCTCAATCATCTCGACCATTATGCCCTATTTACCGACTTTGGATGGTGACGCGAAATATGCCTTGGTAATGTGATTACCCTTGCGCGTCACGTCCCAGTCGTCTAGCACGACGCCTTCGATCTCGTCACACCGCATGCGCGTTTCACCGCCCTTCACAGGCGACCAGAGCCAGGAGACAATCGTCTGTCTAGGGTACTCGCTATTCGTAGCACTACGGGTTACAGAGTCAAGACATAACGCCTTCCAACAAGATTATGTCCAGGGCGGCTGGAGCCGATCGGCCACTTACAAGCGAATATATCGAGCTTTTGGCCTACAGCTCCAGGCAAACATGCCCTCCGATTGAGGGTTGCCCGACTGCCACCGACGTCCAGTGGTTGGGCGCGGCTCTTTTGGGCGCTGAAGCCCTGTTATCATAGTTTGACAGGTGTTCGATCAGAAACCCAGGGCACAGAACGATGGCAGCACGAGCCAGGGATGGAGACCATAGCCGCGTCACACGACAGGTCTCCCGTTTCTGCTATCGAAACAGGCATAGTGGAGGATCCTACTGCATGAATTCTCCCTCAACGACACGGCACGCGACGGCAAAGCTGTTAGCATGCATGTCCGTTAAACCACCGGCATACTGACTCATGGCGAACCTACCCACTTTGGACGCCTTCCACGGAAATCAAAGGAGGCATTCTCAGCCATCGATTGCTTCTCGTTTTCCGCCTTGTCGCCCTGCTGGCAGGAGCTGTAGGTACGAATACGATTTTCTTCTCCGACCTCGAGACGGAAATTTTCTTGGGCGACAACGGCCCAACAGTCATCTCTGCAGCCTGCGAAACAGCTCGGGCTGTCATACATCGGGACCAGACCGAAATGACGAACTTGCGCCGGCAGTCTCGTTGTGTAACCCGAAGTCAGGGGCTGAGCCTGATGCGCGCCTTCTCAGATTCTCAGGACCATGATTTATGGCTACGATTGGTCTCCGTACCTAGATAAAGATCCATAGCAAGATATTGGCCCTATCCAATCGTGCATCGGCGGTCTTGCAGGGATACGAAATATAGTGAGCAGTTGAAGCGCAAAAAGTCGATGAGAATTAATTCGAGAAAAGTGCATGAAGCAAGCAGCGCAGTTGGAAAGCCCTGAGCTTAGTTAGACCGCCGTTTCAAGGGCCTCTCAACCCATTCGAAATCTCGAGTTCGAGCTTGCTATTGCGTCGCAGTCCTATTTGATCAGGCAAGCCATGGTCGTGTGGAGTTGAAGCTTGGAATTCTCTTGCCAAGATTGCATTGAGCAAAGCTTCTCCGTACATGGGGTATCAATCGTGAAGGTGTAGCTAGTCATCATCGCTGCCGTCATCATCTTCATCATCATTCTCGTCTTCCAGCTGCTCGTCCTTCCTTGGACGTCCTCGCTTTTTCTTCTCCGCGCCACCCTGCGTCTGCCGCTGCAGATCGCCTGGCCTCTCGCCAACACCTAGAGATCTCGCAATCCTCCTCTCGAGATCCTCAGCCTCAGCACCCTCGGGATCGCCATAAACGCAGCTAGTGAGACCCCGCACACCCGCATCTCCAATCTCTACCTTTGCTCTTGGACCTAGAATCCAGCAAACATCTTCTTCTCCACCGGGACCGGTCTCCCTGATCCGGACGATGTAACCGTCCTTCTCCATCCGTTTCATCAACATCGCGGGCTTCTCATAGCCCTCGACTGGCGTCGAATCCTCCAGATGTACGCGCTTCATGTAGCGCTCGAGTTTGCTGTCATTCAGTTGACCTCCGGATAGAGAAATGAGAGCCACGATGACGCTGTAAATCCCCGTGTATTTTCCCTCTTCGCCTTCAGTAGGAACTGCGGAAGGAGGCAAGATATCTGGATGGTGAAAAGCAGATGGCAGGATCGATGTAAGCACCCATGATGCGGTGCCCTTGTTCGATTTGTCGGCTTTCGCAGCAGCTAATCACAGTCAGCAATCAAATTCTACAGTTCGCCCCCTTATTCTCACTGTTGAACATACCTCGCCTCTGCTGCAGCGTCACCTTCTCCCTTGCGGGTAGCTCCACCAGTTCCATGCCAAATATAGACCTTAATTCCGTTTGTGCCTTCTCGAACACTTTCTTGAACTGCCGCCCTTGACTCCCGAGTACCTTCTCACTGATGTCTGCACGCCTGATAGGCCTTCGCTGGTATTCACTCGCAAGAGCCAGCCGCACTAACTTCTTGACCATCTGATCTGCGTTGCTATCTTCCAGCAGTCCGGAGTCACCATTATACGCGTCATCTTCTGGCGAAGCTGACGTTCTCCTTCGTTGTGTTGGGGACTGAGGCGACTCGTTCGGTGCATCTGAGACTTCATCTTCTTCTTCCGGTTGCTTGACGGATTGTTAGTTCAGCTTGGACTTCGCTTTGGAAGCCAGACTTACAGGACGCCGTTTTCGCTGAATGAGCGGCATGTTATCAATTTCCTAGCCTTTACGCTCAGTAATTTGAGCCAGCTCAGAGTGTCATGTGCTCTCTCGAGCGTTGTTTGAATCCCGACGCCAACGCCAAAAGCACTCAACAAAGTCGCGTCCGTGTCGCGTCTGACATGTGACGTTCGGCTCTCGGCAGACTTTCACGCTTGGATCCTTCGGCCGCTGGCGAGCGCAACTTCACAGCCCGTCGAGCATCGCATCGCAACATACATCGCCAAACAACCACCTCCTCGCACCAACGCCCCCAAGACTTCCAGAAAATACACCTCATCATGGTAAGTCACATCCTTCACCTCCCCCGGTAAACCGCACTAACTCACCCGTCCCCCAACCAGGCCGACAAGCTCCGCACGCAACAGCAGCTCGAGGCGCTGCAGAACAAGTACGTCGGCACGGGCCACGCGGACACGACGAAGCACGAGTGGACGTCGAACATCATGCGCGACTCCTACGCCTCCTACCAGGGCCACCCGAGCATGATGCTGTACATGGCGGTGGGCACGAACACGAACGTCGAGGCGATTCGCAGGCACTGCATGGAGCGCATGGTGCTGCCTGTTGGGCCGCCGCCGGCGATGGAGGAGGAGGAGTGAGTGAGCAGGATGGGAGACACAGGGTTGCGATTAGTTCATGCTGAGGTTGCGACTCACGGGTGTTCACTGGTCGGGGAGGCGCTTTCTTCGCGGCTCTGCAGAGCGCGTGAGCAGAGGACGGATCTTGCGGAGAAACGAGCGAAGCTGCTGTGTGCCGCGCAATTGGTGCGAAATGGGAGGACGCAGAAGGCGTGAGACAAGGACCACAGCACTCAAGCCCGTCCCGCTGCGAGCACGCAGGCGGGACATATGTACGTCTATATATAAGACGAAACGGAAGCACCGCACGGCTCTCAAGCTTGTGGAGGCGTGCCAAACGCCGCTACTATGCAAGTCGTTCCAAAGCAAACGCTCAAATACCCCCTGCCTCCCGGTATCACATTCTCCATCTAGCCCGTTGCCAAAACCAAAAAAAAAGCAGCATCCTTCAGAACCGCCTCTCTTTCCCCGCTCCTCAGTCACTCTCACTCCCCGGCCCATCCGGCGCATCATCTTCATCTTCCTCAACGACATCCCCGCCGGCCAAAAACTGCACCTCCGCCCTCTGCAACACGCCCCTGACAACCTCACACCTCGGGTCGAGCAGATCCACCGGCCTCAAGCGCGCCTTGTTCCTCGCCCTGGGATCGCAGCCCGCGTCGACCAGGATCTCGACCATCGCCCTGCCCTCGCCCTCCCACTCGTCGGGCCTCAAGCCGTTCACGTACCGCACGGCGGCGTGCAAGCAGCCGTCGCCCTCGCGCTTCTCCGCGTGGTCGATCTCGACGCCCTCCTGGTCGAGCAGGGCGTCGAGCACGTCGTAGGCGCCGTGCTTGGCGGCGATGTGCAGGGCGCCGGCGCCCAGGCTGTCGGTGGTGGTGTTGAGGAAGTGGGCGATGGCGGGGGCGGAGGAGGAGAGGGGCGGTTGGGAGAGGAGGTCCGATAGCAGGGCGGTGTTGTTGCGGCGGCAGGATTCGAAGAGGAGTTCTTTGGGGGTGGCGCCGTCGTCGGACATTGTTGCTTTTTGCGGTGGAGGGACGGGGCTGGTCGTAGGGAGATTGGTGCCTGCTCTTCGGAGAGATGTAGATGGGTTGCTTGACTGGAGATTTCTTTTGCTTGGCGGTGAAAGGGAGAGGTCAGTGAGATTCCGCTAGACCTGTAGCTTGCTGTAGTGTTGTGAGGCTCGAGATCTGTTGATCGGATAGTCGTAGAGGTCAGGCGGAGGGGTGAGGCAATGATTCTCGCACGGCCGCGGGCGGCAAGGTGAAACGGGGTCCCTGGCTGGCCGACGCGCTGCGGGGATGTGCCGTCAAGGCTGCAGCAGCGCCAAAAGTTCTAGAAGTCTTTCACATGCGAATTCACCTGCCTGGAGCTATCCGATCAACACCTGCATCCGACCTCGCGGAAACCAGTCCCTCCTCTCCCCTCGACTGACACGCGGCCAAGCGCAGCCAGCCAAAATGCTCCTCTGTACGCGCGCCCGCCGTCCAACCTCCAGACCGCCCTAACAACCGCATCCCAGTCTGCCCATCCTGCAGCAACATGCTGACGATAACCACGCTCAAACACCACGAGCTCGCGCCCTCGGACCTCCAGCACGCGGGCAAAAACCGCTTCGAGTGCCGCACCTGCCCGTACCAGATGATCCTCGACCGGCGGTACTACGAGCGCAAGAACATGGAGACGAAGGCCGCCGACGACGTGCTGGGCGGCGCGGACAGCTGGAAGAACGTGGACAAGACGGAGGGTGAGTCGAGCAATACGCTCTGGAGGGCTAGGTTTTTGGAGTGGATTTGCTGACGCGGTTTGCGATCCGACAGCGAAGTGCCCGCGCGAAGGGTGCGAGTGCCGCATGGCGTACTTCAGGCAGGTGCAGATCCGCAGCGCGGACGAGCCGTCGACGAGCTTCTACAAATGTGTCGAGTGTGCGACGGAGTGGCGCGAGAACTGATCGGGTTTGCGCGCGCGACGTGAGTTGCATGTTACTTTGTTGTACATCTGGTGAATGAGGGGATGCGCCGAAAATGCAGCGTGAGCGTGGACTTGCCATCGCGCAATGCCCACTGCATGCGACGTAACACCGATTTGGCCCGGACAGTCTCGGTCCTAGAGGGGTCTCAATTTGTTACCCCCGGATGTGGAAGATTACAAGGGAAGACGAGGGGAAACTTCCCAAGAGGGGCTCGTCCATCTCTAGAGACGAGATAGCGCGAGGCGCGCAAACATGCCGCCATAGTCATGCTGGAGAGCCATAGCGCCACATTGAAGAATGAGGGCGAACATTGGGCTGGACGAGGAAGACTTCGAGGGAATATGAATCTACTGCAGCGGCATTGCTAGCGAGCCTCCGAGAGGGTGGTTATGGGATTGCAATAACGCGTGACGGACGCAGACCACTTGCGCAATGTAACATCACGACCGTCTTTTCGAATGCCTAGATCACTTCTGAGCCGAAGGTCCACGGCACAGTAGGCTCTACTTAATGGCGAAGGTATCGTCATCGAACAAAGAAATTGGAGGCTTCGTCCAGCAAGGTAGCCAGCGACATCAAGCTATCATTCTTCTTACGCCAATCTTATATGAAGCCGTGATGCTCGTAGGACCTCACATTGATCTTAGCAACAGGTAGCAGAGCGAGAGACGCAATGAAGACGTGTGGCCAACAGAGTGCACGCGCTTGTCCGCTCTGGGCCAACGTGGCCGAAATGTTGGCACAAACTGTTTCGAATGAGAAGTCTCTGGTGACGTGGGTAGTCTCGTCAGTTACGACATGAGGCCCAACGACGACCAGGATTTGAGATACTCATGCGTGGGGCCTTGGACTGGACGACAGTGACGACAGTCAAGCAGCACAGTAAGGATGAGCCAAGCGAGGTTGATGATGTTGTAGTCCCACGGATCCGCTCCCATCTATTTCCGGATCCTGTTCTGCGCAGACGTCATGATCCGTCCCGTGAGGCCTCGGCTGGTATTGTCAGGTCTCAGGTCAGCTATACGAACGAGTACGTGCTGACTCCGAGCAGCGATCGCCGAAATCGCTCGGCCAAGAGTCACACATCGCACCGTCGAAATGCACCCCTCTGCGAGCGATAATAACGCCGACGCCATATTGTCCCTCAGTGGGTTAGGGAAAGTGTGCATTTCAGAAACCCCTCACCTCACGGAGAGGCACAGCAGTTACCCCTCCACAGTCGCTCCGCCGAAGAGTGGATCTTCGGACGATAAACGCTCTCGCCAGGCAGTCAAGCGCCCCGTGGCCTGCAGACATGCACATCATTCGGCGTCGGTAGCGAGACCTTCTGGGGGCGCCGGCGACGCTGCCAGCAGGCGGGGAGTTTTGGGCATTAGTGCGGGAAGTGGATCGCCAGCGCAGCGCGCGCGTGAACAGGTGGGAGCCAGCGAGCGTCGGCTGTGGCTGCGCGTGGTGCGCCCTAGCCCTGCAGGCGCGCGCAGGCCTGCGGCCAGCTTCTCGTCAGGATGACAGAGGCGCATGCGCTGGGCGGGGACGGGCGGGGCCGGAGCAGATGACGACGAGGAGAGGAGTGCGAGGGCAGGGCAGGGCAGGGCAGGGCTGCGATGATGCGCCGCACACAGGCAGGCAGGCAGGCGGGCAGACAGGCAGGCAGATTGCGGGTGTTTGGAACAGGTGTCAGGAGGCCAGGTGCCGCGCGGACTGGGCGGGAGTGGCGTTCCTAGATGCGCTCGACGCAGGCATGCCACATACAGTAGCCAGGAGAAGGTGACGCTGCGATCTGACCAGGTGCGATCGGAGCACACGGCGCTGTTGGAGCCGTGGCTCTCCGCACGACTCGGAGGCTCACGGTCGGTGTCGCAGGCGCGAGGCGTCGAAGAGACATGGCGTCCGGCATACCGTGGGTGCCTCAGCGACGCGCACGAAATAGAGCCGGCTCGAGCAGAGGCTGCAGCGCGATAGAGGCGCTGCGCAGCCTATCATCCGCGCCATGTGGCCTGGAAGCGGCAGGGTGAAAGTGTAAAGCAAGTAAGCAAGCAAGCAAGCAAGCAAGCAGGACAGCTGGAACGGCCGAGCGGGCGGGCGAGGGCGCGGGCGAGTGCGCGGGCGAGGGCGAGGGCGTGGGCGGCGGCGGCTTGATGATGGCGATGCGCAGGCGCGAATCACAGCGCGGCTGGCGTCGCGTGGGTGTCGCCTCTGGGGATATGCTGCGCGCCCGCCTGCCCACGCCCTCTGCCGCCTCTGCTGCTGTATCCATCGCACGCACAACACACGCAATTCGAATTACGCCTCGTCCGACAATAATAACCCCGCCCGCCCGCGCTACCATCTGCCATCTGCCATCTGTCTCGTCCTCGCCTCCCTCACGCCCTCCGCCGTTGCACAACAACCCGCCCCAGCTGCAGCCTGCTGCCGCTTTCGGCCACAACACCCGGCTTATCGCTCGACTCATCCCCCGACGCGCATCCTCCATCGCGATAGCTTTCTTGACACTGATTCAAGTGAGTCGCCCTCCCGACTCCCTCCCGCCCTCTGACTTCTCTCCTTCACACCCACACACAACCCCATATCAACCCCCGTCGCCGCGCTCGCCGTGATCGACGCTCCTACATCCCTCCGCGCATCGTCACGCTTGCCACGCCGATCATTCGCGTCCAACCAAGCTCCAGCTCCAACGCCAGCCGTACTGACTCACCGGCTGCGTACAGGAAAGCTCACCACTTCCGCCACCCACCATCATGGCCACGGCTCACTCCCACGCGATGGCTCCCGCCTCGCCTGCTAAGACCGCCGCCAGCTCCAAGCCGCGCGACCTCCACGCCCCCAACAGCAAGTCGGGCATCGCGCGCGGTCTCGCCCTGATGACGCCGCCCAATTCCATCTCGCCGACCATGCCCGCGCATGGCGCCCACCCTCTGGCGTCTGCGCCGCTGCTCAACATCGAGGAGGAGATCGATCTGCAGGACGGCGAGGTCGCGCATGGCACCACGCCGCCGCAAGAGCCGGTCCCGGGCGGCTTGCCACTTAGCAAAGGCGCCCTGTCCGGGCTGGATGCTAGCGCTGCGATTACACCTGCGATGCTGGCGAAGGACTACCTGCCCGGTATTATGCTGGGTAACGGGCCTACCGCCATCCGCATTGTCATCGGAGAGCTGAACCACAGCGTGCCTGGCTTCTCGCGAATCCCGCCTGCCAAAGCCCGTCGTCTGGTCGTCGCCGCGCTGGAGAGCCGTGCCGGTGGCGGACCAGAGGGCAACATCGCTTTCAGCAAGACGGGCTGGGGTCGATGGGATGCGCACGTCAAAGGTTCCTCCCGCGACAGCGCCATCGGGTCCTTCAACGAGGGCAAGTTCTCTCCTCCTCGCAGCGAGCGCAGCAGCTTTGCCATGTCGTACAACGACTCCACCCTTGGCATGTCTGGCCCGCCGAACCCCTACCGTGAGCACTCCGGCGAAAGCTGGACGAACTCCGGTAGTCTTCGAGAAGAGGACGAGCTCGATCACATGGACATGGATGTCCCTGAGAACGAGGCGGACAAGATGTCCCTCGATGGCGATCTCCCGACCGACTCCGAATCGGACTCCGACTCCGCGACGGACGAGGAGGACTGGTCAGTTTCTGGTCCTGTGGCGCTCAGGAAGGCTTCGTTGCCCACTCCTGGCATGCCGCGCCAGAACTACCAGGCCATGAGCATGCCCATGTCCATGCGCCGACCATCTCAAGCATGGTCAAGGCGCTATTCCGGCATGACTGAACGCAGCCTGCACTCTAGCTCCTTCCCTCGTGGTCACGTTGACCCAACCAACCCGGCGCATCAGACCCCGGAGGAGAAGGCAGCTGTTGAGGCTCTCCTCCAACTCGGATCCATGTAGGCTTTTCAGCTTACAACACCATTTCTCGGCGATTCAACACACCACAGCCACCGCATTGCTCGTTGCCGAGACGTGCTAGCGGTGGCAACATCATCTCACGACACGATACCCAACATATCTCTCCATCTCTTGTTTTAACGAACGGTACTGGGCACCAGTCTTCGCAAGTCAAGTGCTGACGGAAGAACCTGGAATGACATGGGTGGCGTTCACACCTAACATCTCTATTCTCTATGATACCCCTCACACCTTACCTCTTGGATCAGTTCTCACGAGGTCTGACCGACTTTTCTTCGACTTCTTGCATATCTGACCTTTCACAACACACGGCGGAGCACAGCACACTCAATACGTTTGCGGGTCTCGTACAGGAGCTTAAGACGGCAGCGACAGATTGGACATCTGCATCCGCCATCTTAGCGACAAAAGCTCTCACGGTGGGGTAACACCACCACTCGACAACACGGAACAGGATTGACACGTGCGACACGACTCTCCTCTCACACTCCCTTATTACATTCTGCATCTCTTCTTCACTGGGCGGATTCGGGCCAGACAAGGACAGCAACGATGACAATAAGCTCGCGGCCGCGGAACAGCCACAACGCCCGCTTGAGCACGATGGAGTTTCTCATTCCTTTCGTCTCTGCTTTCGGATCTCGCCTGGCTAATACTTTTATTGTCGGTGGATTGGTGCGCGATTTTCTTTTCTTGTTTTCCATCAAGCACTTCACAGCAGGGCGCTTTTGTCCCAGTATTGCGTTCGCGTTGCGTGTGCGATCGATCGATGGATGATATCGGCAACGCGCTCAGAGCAGGCATTCGACTCGGCTGATTAGGTATTTTCCCGTCGCGGACATCGATCTGGAGGCTCGCCGGACGACAGTGGTCTCATTCGTTTGACGCATCATGTCGTCTGGCGGGCTTCCTTTTCGATTTCTGCAACGACAGGGGTGCCGTTGGTAGGCTGGTCGATTTTGCGCGATGGATGGCTCTTGAGACGCTAGTTTGTGCGCAGAAAACAGACAGCCGGACGTATGTAGTTTTGTTGGTTCCGCTGCGAAATCAAACGAAATGACACACGTGTTCTGAGGAGCTGTCACGGTATTCTCCTTCTCGTCTCACTTTTGCTTGCTCGCATGTTCTCGAGCGTTCGAACGATCGATCTTCGACCTCGTGAGCATCTGACTCCATGACACAATGATTGCCAAACCCGTAATAACCCCAGCAGACAGCCGTCACCCGCCCCAAGGAACGCAAAACATGCCGAGCCCAAGAAGTCCAACTCTCCCCTCAACACTCACCCAGGTAAGGTAAGGTAAGGTAGGCATGTATGTAGTAGTAGTCAGCCTACTCAGCCCCAAAACCCGGAACCGCAAGCCCGTCAAACCCCAACCCTAACCCCAGCCCCCTCCTTCCCTTCCCCATCCCTCGCCTACCGCTCACGTCAGCCCAACAACCCGCGCCGATCGAGTCGCACCGTTGCGTTCCTCCCGATACTTTCGCGGCCTGCTGCCAACGGACGGAACGGAACGGAATGGGCCAGCTGACCTCATCGGCTGGCTGGCCGTTGCGATTTACGCGTGAGAGAAATTCGACCTGGTAGCTGGGAGATGACGGCGGCGGGGAGGGGAGGGGTTTGGGGACGCGTTCGCGAGGCGCGTTCGGGTGAAGGTTAGATGGCCATCGAGGGACGGATCTTGGATGCTGGTTGCTGCTGGCTAGGTTGACTTATGCGCGCGAGGTCGGGAAGGGGGGAGGATGGCGTTGTTGTCCGGAGGGGTTGTGGTGCGCTGGTTGCGGGGAGGGGGTGGTGGTGCACGGTGGTGGGAGATTGGGAAGGGAACGATCGCTTCAGCTGCGTGCGAGGCACCTCTGCCTCGGGCTCGGAAAGGGCGAGAATGCCCAAGGCAAGGTGAGCGAGCGCGTGGGAACTGTCCGGCCGAGTGCCGTCGAGTCCTCGATGCCTCGCAGACAGACCATCTCTCAATCTACGCAGCAAATATCCATCCGTACCGGGCCCAGCATCCACACTATCACACTGGCAAAAAGAGCCGACAGGGCCAGCGACTCCCCCTACCTACCTACCTATCTATATACTCGCCACTTACACCCCAAGAAGTCCCAAAACCAAGACCTACGAACAAACAGTAGGCATCTCCCGCCTCCACCGGGCCCCGCTCCGCCACCGCACCCCCATCGCCATCGCCACCGCCACCCCGACCGATAACACGGAACCCGCAATAGAGTAAGTAGCACGTAGTACAGCACACACACTCACACACACCGGCCAGCCGGCCCACCCTCCCCGGCGCAGCCGCCTGCGAGATTGACAGATCCGCGCGCCGATACAGCAGAACGCCGAGCGATCGTGCGAACGCTGCGCGTCCCGAAATCTCGGGAGACCGGTAGGGCACCGATCCAAGGGGCAGCGGGGGGACGGCTGGGTGTTTGTGATTCGGGCTGTATATCTGTAGTGGTATAGGCAAGGGTGGCGGTGGTCTTATAGCTGGGGGCCGCCGGGGCGGGGCCCAATCGGAAAGAGGCCTGGAGGGGGGCGAGGCAAGGCGTGGGCGTAGGGCTGGCTGGCTGGCGGAGCGTGACGCGACGTGACGCGACGCGATGGGTTGGCGGGACGTGGTTGTTGTTGGTGTTGTTGTTGTTTTTTCAAGAAGATTTGGGGTTGTGGACTGATGGTTGGTGATGGGGTCGGGCTCGGCTCCGGTTGTTCGGCGGGCTTTTTTGCGGGTTGTTCGGGAAAAGGCATTTGGGCGGGCGCCGGGTAGCTACCTACGTACGTATCCGCGGCGCGACTCCAGTCCACTACTGTACCACGTCTGCGAAATACTGGAGAGTTGCGGAGGCTGTGGGGAAAGGACGCACGAAAGCGGGCCTGGAAATGTGGATTCCGCGACCGCGATGGATCTGGCCCTGCAGTAGTAGGAGCACAAGGGCAGATCTTCGAGGGAACGTCGGCGAGGCGCGCCTCGCTCGCGGATTTCGCTCGGCTGCCGTGTACCGAGAAATGCTGAGAGTGAGCCGTGTGTATGTTACATGACATGAGATTATAGGGGATGGCAGCGGGAAAACCACGCGAGGGCGGAACGAACACCAACACGACGCGCCGCAACGTTCTGTCGTCGCGTCTCCGTCCCAGCGCGGCGGAAGCCATGTCTCACGCCTACCGACCGGCACGAGAAAGTAGCAGCCGCGAGAGCCAGCAGCCTCGCCCACCGGGCGGCATCCCCTCACCAAACCCACAGTCCAGGTTTCTCCAACTCGGCGGAACGCTTGGGAGAGCCAGAGGCAAACCCGAGAGCTCCCCGGCGGCCTGGCGTCGAGCCAGCGCAACGGCCGGGGCGCGCAGCCCGTGAGGCGCCTCGCAGATTAGCACAATGCTGAAGCTGGCAAGGAGGGAGAATCGACTCACTTTTCTCGTCGCCCGACCGGGCCGAGGGAGGCCGCATGCATGTGTGTGCTGTTGGGTGCCGGGCGATCAATAAAAATGCCGATCGCGCCGCAACTGCATGGTGAGCCTGATCTGGCCTGGCACGGGAACGACGTTGCTTGTGCTACCTGTTTGATTTCATCGTGCATTCCTCCGCAGGCTGTTCGGAGTATTGGAAGGAGGGCCGGGTGTGCTAAGCGAAAGGATTCCAACGCGAACCAGGGATTGCAGGGCAGAGGCAACGTGGCAGCCCAGGCCGCCAGCGATCAGCAAGCGAAGGAAAAGAAAAAATTGATTGCAAAACGGACGTGTCAGAATGCCTGCTTCGGATGAATGGGTTTAGCGGCAGGTCCGCAGGGACATTTCTTCCACGCGACTGATCAACGCCGCGCGCAGGGTTTGCTTCGACGCTATGATTGACTTGTGACGGGGTTGGCCTGCAAACGAGTCGCGCCGTGATGGGAAGGAAAAGATCCCAGCGCGACGTATCAAATCCGGGGACCTCGCACCGAAGCCCGCGATTCCATTCCTTCAATAAGGTATCTTCCGGTCCAGGCTTGAGTGAGGTGTTTGTCTGCCCAAAACCTCGGGCCTGCTCACGTTTCACAGCAGCACCCAGCCGCGACCCGCGGTGGAGCTTGTAAGCAGGGCCCGGATCTCCCGCCCTGCAAGCGCGCCGCCCGCTGCGAACATGTGCGGTACGACCGTTGGGGGCAAACGCGCGCTACTGCACCGGAGACCGCTGCCCGGCTGGGTGGGACAGACAGGAATAACGCACGTCCAGCGCAGCGCGGATGGTTTTGGCTCTGCCTTTCCGCGTGCCGCGGATGAGCTAGCTGGGTGGTCTACGCGCACGTCGACGGTCGGAGAAAAGCAAGGCATGCCATCACGGTGCAAGCGAGACGAGACGAGACGGGAGGCGAGAAAGGATCAAGCCTGCTTCGATGACGAGCAGGGTGTGCCTCGGAGGGCCTTGTTTGGGCGACGGACAGACCACGCGGATGAGCAGGAAAAAACTCGCAGGGCGACGGAAAACAGCAAACGCCCGCCTTGTGGTGATGTAGCATCCTGGCCAGTGCTGAGACGGGCGTGCGTTTTCGATTATTTTTTTTTTCTTCTGTGCTGGGATTGTTTCGAGCGAGGGTTTGCGACACGCGACCGGCTCTGACGATAAGGGCGGCGATAGCGCCGACGGGGCAGGGCAGGATGGGAGGCAGAGGGAGGATGGAAACGGGAGGTGAGGCCGCGGAGGGGAGACCCTTGCAGTGTGAAATGGCGCTCGGCAGCCGTGTTTCTGGTGCACGCCGGGCTCGTTTGGGCGAGATTTGACAGGTTGGCGAGCGTTTCGGCAGAGGTGCGACTCGCGTGCCTCGCGTGCCTGCCCGTCCGTCCTGCAGCCTTGTGGGCGGGCTGGCGCAGGATGGTGCAGGATGGTGCAGGCGGCGCGCCGGATTTGGGGGACGGCAGGGTGCAGGATGCGTCAGGGGACCAGCGGCGCCGGCAGCGCTGACGAGAGCGGCGGGCTTGATTATTGACGGGTTGGCTGACTGACCGATTGACGGATTGGCGGCGATTGACGCAGTGCCGGGCGAAAGGCAAAGGCTGGGACGACGTCGGTGCGGTCAGGCGTGCCGGGCTTGAGGGCAGCGTTGGGCGCAGGGTGCCGGTGAGGTCGCGCGGACGAGATGATGCGTTCGCGTGCGTGGCCGCGGCGGCGCGGTAGGGATGCCGGGGCGCGCAGCCTTCTGGAAGGCAGGCAGGCAGGCAGGCGATGGTAATCTTCCGGGAGGCCGGGGCCGGGGCCGGGACCAGGGCTGTGGCCGCTCCTCGCGTTGCGATCTGAGGGCTGGCGCGGTGCTGGCGCGGTGCTGGTGCCTGAGGGCGGCGTGCGGCGCCCTCAGGCACCAGCGCCTTCTGGCGGCCTTCTAGCGCGCGAGCACGAGTCGGGCGTTGGGCGGAGCAGCTCGCGGGCTGGCAGCGCCGCGGGCCAAGCAGCGGGCAGGCAAATTGGATGGAGCGCGGCAATGACACGGCGCAGACGGACGCGAGTCGCGAGGGTGTGCTGGTCATACGGAGGGCAGAGGGCAGTGGGCAGTGGTGATGACGGGGGGCGGGAGGGAGGTGAGCTGACTGTGTGGGTGTGTGTGGGTGTGTGTGCAGTGAGGTGTGCTGTGGCGCGGATGAGCTGGGCCTGCTGGTGCCGGACATATCTCACAGCAGTAAGTGAGGTACTGCGCTGTAGCATCGTGGGGCGTACCGTCGAACGAACCTGTCTACCATTACTGCAGTACGCACTGCTATGCAGCATGCACACTCGGCGGCGGCGCAGGTGGCTTGCATGCGCATCTGGCGGCCGACGGTACCACGGGGCGCACTGCACGTCCAGCAAGCCGGCGGCACACACACAACGCACACACACACACAGACAATGCACATACACACACACACACATAACGCTCACGCAACGCACACACAACGCACACGCGCCGCAGAGGCAGCCTCCTCTCTCCTGCCAGCAACCTGGTGACAGGCGTGCGGCCGGCGCGGCAGAAGGCGTTCCTGCATTAGTCGATTCTAGCCGGCGGCCCAGCTGCTAGTCGCCCTCCGTGCCGGGCAGGCGGGCGCCCTAGCGGCTGGCGATCGAAAGGGGCGCCTGTTTCATCCTGCTTCCCCGTCCGCGCCCGTCGCAGCACTGTCCCAAAACCCATCGCGCTTTGACGTAGCCTGCGCGAAGGCCGCCGCAGCCCCAGGCAAATTGATGTCTCTCTCGCTTGCCAGGGGGCGTGGGCGTGTCCGCGCGCCGCCCTGCCGCCCTGCCGCCCACATTCGCTGGTATCGAACCGCGAAGCTATATCACCGCCGCGCCCGCCGTGTCTCTTTATGCTCCCATCTCCGCCCTCACTTTCCTTGCTCTCCGCCCTCCCATACTCGCCGCCTCGCCCTCCTGCTCCTCACATCACTCCGCCCGCACCCTCACGCACGCCTCACTGCAACCCTGCAACCCTGCACCCAGCCCTCCGCGCGCGCAATCGCCGCCTCACGCTCCTTGGCTCCCAGCTGCCCGACAGCTCCCACAGCTCCCACAGCACATCGCACGAGGCGCCGCCTTATGATCCCGCGCCGCATTCCAACGCCAGTCCACCATTTTTGACACCGCAATCGCCTCTGTTCCACCAAACGCGCTTGACAAGCCCGCCCGCCCGCATCCCAGCTCGTTTGTCCCAGGCAGGCTGTCTGTTTGCCCGACGCCGGTACTTCGCTGCCCTTGCTCCAGGTGAGTCAACCCTTGTGCGACGGCCTCGTCGCCAAACACGCCCCTGGCGGCGATATATACTGACCGTCTGCGCCAGTCCTTTCCACACTTTTTTTCCCTTCACAATGATCACCCGGGTGTTCAACGAGTCCGACATGATCATGGGTCGCGGCGCCTACGACACCACCGGCACTCCCAAGCCTAAGCCGCCTCCCAAGAGACGATAAATTCGCCTCGACCGTCAATCGTCGCATGCGCACATTCCGTCGTCGCGACACTCTCGCTGGCTTCAAAAAACCCCAACACCCTCGTCGGTACAGTCAGCCGCATGTGAGGAGCCGAAAGGACCACTGCTTCCTCCCTGTACGTATCCACACCCGGTCTGCAGGGAACTTGCATGACCGAATTCGATTGCCGAAAGTCAAAACTAACGCGCTCCACAGCACGCCGACGCTGCCTTCACTTCACACTTCGGCCAACACCACCACAACCTCGCTGCTGGCCAACACACGTCACACTCGCTTTCTCGGTCACACCTTTTCGACTATCGCTTTCCTAAAATTCTTTCCGGTTTTGCATAATATCTCGTCCAGCGTTCTTAGCGACCTCATTCACTCTGCTTTCTCGGTCCGTCGCCTCGCACCGCCTCCATTCCGACGCGGGCGGCACGCCTTCTCACCGAATCGCAACACAGCAACACCGCGACTCACTTTCATTCGGCAAACGGCGTTCGGACTTCCAAAAATAAGATCTGGGGTACATCGGTGGCAACACCAGGGGTTCTAGGAACGGAACCACGGCACCGGCACAGCACTGCTTCACCGGGAAACTTCATCACTACTACCTGTAAAATTACTTTGGGCATATTTCCACAAATTGGCGTTCTGGTCGCAGCCTCCGTGGCTCGGGTTCGACCGGGGCGGCAGGGTTGGGATATCAGGCGTCGTCGGCGACGTTTCATTCCGTCTGACACAGGGGTTTTGATGGATCTTTTTTTGACTACACGCGCTGCCGCTTGCTTCTTGTCTGCTCGCGCCGGGCGTGAGCATGGCTTAATTGAAGAAGCGAACGGCATCTGGATTATAGCGCGTCTTTAGGGTTTAGCTCTCATCCGCTTTTTTTATTCTCTTCTTTTCATTCGTTGTAATCAGATACCCAAAGGTGCAGACTCTTTTATGTATCGGAAACAAAACCAGGGGTTGGATACTACCTTGCTTTCTCAATCCCTCGTCAAGTATTACACACTGTCTTTCCAAGCGCGCTGCACCTCACCCAGATGAACAGCCGTCGACGCCGATGATGTCGAAGTGCAGCTGTCAGCTGCCGCCTACCGCCCCGGGCGGATTAGGTGGTGTAACGATATATGCCGGAAAAAGATCGTGTGACTGCCGCCACAGCGGGCTTGACAGTACAGGAGGCGCCTGCAGTGTCCCAGCCCAAGGCGAACCACCGCAGGGACCTGCTGTCAACAGCCAATGTGGCACAACCCAGATTGGGGCCAGGTTCCATCCTTGCCTGCCATCGCACCGTCACCCCTAGCACCCCGTCCGTACATCCTAGGTGCCTGTCCGGTCCCACCTCGCCATCGGACACAGAAATTCAAGCCTTCTCAAACCGGATCACCACCTCGCCCTCCCCGATCCGCTCGCGAATATCCCTCGGCGCCTCTCCAACCCCATCAACACTCAGCACAATCTCCAACCGCAACCCATCCTCACCACCATCTCCCTCTTCCAACGCCCGAACCTCCACCCACGCCTCCCTCCCACCCCTCGGAACCCCAACCCTAACCCTCCCAACCCCATCACACTCCGCACCCAACACCGCTCCAACCGCCTCCCTCACCTCCCCCACCCTCCCCTCCGCAACCCTCACCCTCACTCCCTCCACCCCCACCGCCCCACACGCATGCTCCGTCCCAGGCCCCGGCACCGGAACCCTCCTCTCCCTCTCCGTAACATCCAAGCACCAAAACGGCACAACCCCCCTCTCAACGCCCCTCGGAAACCCAACCCGCCACTCCATCTCCACGCCGTCCGGCCGCCTCCTGCCCCCCCGAACCGGCTCATCGTACCGCACGCCCGACCCCGCGCTCTCCAACCTCCCATTCACCCCCTCCAACTTCCCACCCTCCTCCTCCTCCTCCTCCTCCTCCTCCTCCTCCGCCTCCAGCGCGGGAAGCGTCAACGCCCAATCGACGCACCCGAACGGTTTGTCCCACCAGTGGCCCGCGCGGCGCGCCGGGTCGTCGGCGACGAAGGCGATGAGCTCGACGTAGACGCCGTCGGGGAGCAGGATGAGGCGGTTTTCGGTGCGGTCGTCGGCGTGCCGGCCGCCAGGGGAGAGGGTGAAGGGCGCGCTGAGCCAAGGGGGAGGCGTGGCGAGGTGGGCGTGGGGGACGAGGAGGATGATGTGGTCGAGGAGGGGGGGCATGGTGGTGGTGAGTGTGCGAGTTTTGGGGGAGGCGTTGGGGCTGCGCGGGTGGTGATCTGTGAGATGGGGAGGTTTTTTTTTTGGCTTTGTTGTGTGTTCGATGTGGGTTGATGAATGTAAGTCAGAGTTGCTTTGGTTGTGTTGGAACGGCGTGGGGGCAGATGAGGCGGGATCGACGGTGAGTTTCTGTCTTTCTGTGTGTGCTTGATGTGAGTCAAAAGCGATTGGAGTTGCATTTGCATTGGACAAGGCGGAGGAGCAGGTGAGGTGGGGTCGATGGCGAGCTTTCCCCAGCTGCTCCGTCGAGTTGGCGCGGTGGGGTCGTTGTGGAGTTTCTTGATGAAAGTGGATGCCCTTCGAAAATGAATTATCTAGAACCGACATCATTAATGACGATGAAAGAATAACGAAACGCAAGCCTGGTATACAATAGCTGCTGTCATCTTACAGAGAGCTCGGGAGCCGTGCGCCGCAAGCCTAGCGGGTTGATGCATAACTGTATCACGTCGCGCGACGAAACCGAGGACGGCTTTGAGTGTCATCTTCGAATATGATTTCGAGACATATTTTGGCAAAGCGTATGGACATATCGCGCGGATCAAGCCAAGAAGGTACTGTCGTTATCGGTTGAACCGATCTTGACGATTGAAAATTTTTGGACCTGTAGCAAACAAGCGACAGACCGTCCTAGCCCTATCGTAAGCAGGTGGCCGAGCGCGACGCAACCTAGGCGTACTCCGACAATGCAAGGACGACGTCCTCCGGTTTAGAGCAGTGAATGCTCGGTGGCAAACATGGTGTAGACATGATTCTGCGCACTGGGTAAACGCAGGTGAACAATGACCTGCTTTGTTGCCTGCCGGACACCTCAGGCCCACATCGACCACCACTCGCGCCAGTCGCAACTGCCTCATCTACGAGCGCGACTGCAGCGGGCAACGAGAAAACAAAAGCACTCAAGCCTCTCTGCCTACATCCACCACCCAACACCAAAATAATGGCGTTTCCACCCAGTCTCCCAACATCAGCGCCAACACTAGCCATGGCCACATCGATACCGGCAACAGCGCCTCCCCAACCCACACCAACAGCAGAGAAGCGCGAATGCGAAATCTGCTGCGATCACGTCGACGCCGAGTCCCTCATTCTGCCCTGCAGGCTCTGCGCCGTCAGATACTGCATCTCCTGCCTCGAGGAGTTATTCATCAACGCAATTGACCGCGAGAATAATTTCTTGCCACCACGCTGCTGCGGCCTTATCCAGCTCCACACCGTATTGAGCGTTTTGGATGATGCCGACGCAAACACCTACCGGAATCGCATGAAAGAGTGGCTCGTCAGAGACAAGGTCTACTGCCCGGTGCCGAGGTGCTCGGCGTTCTTACCTGAGGACATCGTCAAGGCTACTGATGAGACTGGCGCGAAGAAAGCGAAGTTCGAGTGCCCGGAATGTCGCGCTGGTATCTGCGCAAAATGCCGTCAGATTGCGCACGAGGGTCTTTGCGACACGTCGGCGAAAGACGAAGAGAAGGCTATGCTGGCCCGCTTCAGGATCAAGCAGTGCCCGAATTGCAAGCAGGCCGTGAAGAAGATGTACGGCTGCTCTCACATGGAGTGTCGCTGCGGAGCACACTTCTGCTGGTCTTGCAACCTGTCGATCGACGTCTGCGATGGAACTTGTCGGACGGAGAGCGAAGATGAGGAAGATTTCGATGATGATGATGACGACGATGGCGGCCACTACATTGCTCATCGCGAAGCTCTTGCTCGGCGCAGACGTATCATCCAGCAAGGAGTTATCGCTCAGCAAGGAGGCAATACTGGACAAACAAATGGCGGCAATAGGAACGGCCAAGAAGGGGAAGCGACGATCAGGTGGGACGAGGAAAGCGAACCTGAGAGCGACGTAAGCGGGCCTCATGCTGTCCCTCAGCCTACAAACACCTTCCAGATCTTACCACGGATGCAGCCGATCGACGGCCCTCGTCCTCTGCCATTGCCGACAGCGTCGGAATTAGCGGCGCGGTCGGCTTCTACCAATCGTCCATTCCGGATGGAAGGAATTTCGGAACAAACTATGATCCATGACTCCGAGATGTTTGACAGACTGCTCCAGGGAGAGGTCGTGCGATTGCGTGGCAGCCTCTTTAATCGCCCGGCCGCGACGACCAGACCAGGGGATCGTCCTGTGAATCGGCGGCGCCGTAATGATCCAGACCACAACGACCTAGATGCCGGAGGAGAAGGTCGTTGGGCCAATGCCGACGAAGACTTCGGCGAAGAACCAAGAGAGGAGCCTCGCCATCAACTGTGGTCGTGTCCCCACAAGTTCGACGACTATCGGGTTGACAAGAGCAACAAGAACAGAGGCAACCTCGAGCTGATGGGATGTAATCGTTGCTGGTCAAAAGTCGAGCCTAGCAAAGGCAAGGAGGAAGGCAGAGCTCAACACCCTAAGCGAAGGAGGCTGAGCGGCAAGGAGCAAACCCAGCCGTCAGTTGACGTTCAAGGTCCAGCGAGCGCGATGGAATGCATCTGGTGCAGCCTCGTAGTCTGTCCGGCGTGTAAAGCGAAGTACTACGAGCGCGAGAAGATAGCGCTCAAGGCGTGAAGGGGTTAACAAGGCTGTGAAGAAATGTCCATAGGACTGTACACAATACTCACTTCCTACCCCTGATAGCAACATACCAAGAATGAACTTGGAACCTCCCACAACCAACCATTCCACTCAATCCCTCTGCCCAAAAATAACCCCATCCACGACCGCCTCATCTCCACCAACCCAGCCCAGCCCTCGAATCCCATACCCAGAAACCCACCTCAAAGAATGGCACCGCAACCTCCTCCGAACCAGACAAACCCCCCATCTGCAGACACCCGCTAGCACGACGCCGCCGGCGCCCTATGAGCAGCCGCGGAGACCTTCATAGCGCTCGCCAGGTACCACGGAAGGAGCGCAGAAGGGGCGAAAAACAGAGCGACGGCGCCTGCTGAAACGGTTCGAAGCCCACATGGGATGCACGCGCCAGGCCGTCCAGACGCAATCTCCTGAAGCCGGGAAGCGTACCAGAGATTTTGGCCGACGGACGGACGTCAGGAGCTGGGGAACTTTGGGCGGCTGCTGCGAGAAATCACGCCGCGCGCGGGGTTGGGCTTCGCTTGAAGTGCACGCCGCCTGGGGATTTGGCCGGGTTTGGCTGCAAAGCGCGGATTGCTGGCTTTGCTTTTTCTGTCACAGAGCGGAAACCGAGGAGGCAGGAATAGAGGCAGGGGTGGGGAGGTGCGCAGGACGTCAGGCGATGGCACTCACGAGGCTAGCAGAGGCCAACAAGCGAGCGCAGCCATGGTACGGCGAGCGAGCCAGAGGAGAGGGCGAGCGAGCCGCAGGACGAAGCGGAACTTCTTCACGACGACGGTGGCTCGCAGTACCTGTGGTAGGCATGCGAAAGCCTTTTGGTACGGGCGCGGGGCCCAGATTTGGGTAGGGTTTGTGATTATTGTTAACTTGAGTTTGAGGGCTGGCGAAATTGTCACGGTGGTCCTGGGTCCAGGCGGACAGTTAGTGTACCGGCGGGCGGCGAATTAGCCAGAACGCGTAGAAGAGAGGGAGCTCGATTTGGCTCGGGGTAAACAAAGCGTGCCAAAGGCAGGGATTTGGATCGTCGTGGCTGCATTGTGGCTTGTCAAGCTTTGGGCGTGGTCACAGGAGCCGATGGCCTGGACGGTGATAAGGTAAGGTATGGTCATCGTAAGGGCAGCGTTCGCTCGTTCCGTCAACATTTGTTGCGGGCGGAACTTGAGAAACGTGAAGACAAGGTGACGCAGATGTGAAGCGACACGCCGAAAAACGTCGAACAACAACTTCACGGAACTCGTATGTGTGACCGTTTCCTCAAATTGACGAACTCGATCTTGCGATTTCCATTATCAAGCACAGAGTGCCATGTCTGAGAAAAGCACTATCTTGAAAAATTGGGTGAGATAAAACGAAGCAAACCATAGAACGCTTTACACATGTCACTTCGCCTTCTTCGCCTTCTTCGCCACATCCCATCGAAAAAGCAAAATAAAATGGTATAGTGCTATGCAAAGCCACTTCCTCTTCGCCAGCAAGCATCAGCCAAACCAGAAACACAGAGAACAATGCGACTAGATGACTGGATAGAATCCAGCTGCGACCAGTCAGCGAGCACCTGGTCTTGCCGCCGGCTTTTTGGTGAACCGTATCGCGATATTGTTGAGGTAGAGGTCGGGTTTCGGGTAGCAAAGGAGTGTTGTGTCTCGGAAGGGCTGGTAAGGGTGTCGAATTGCTCGGAAAGGTCTCGTCGAAGCATGCATTTTGTCATAATCATTAGGCGTCATGAAGATGTGCCAGTGTGGGAAGGAGTTGAAGGGTGACGGGTTGAGAGTCGCTTTTGCATGAATGTGCTCTTTTGCCAAACGAGTCTGAGTCGTCTGGAGCCAGGCTTTGAGATCACCGAGAGAAGCCAGCAGTCTAGGCCGTCGCCTCGGGAATCTGGCTACGGCGCATCTTCTCTGCCTCCAGGTTCTCGTAGAGCAGGTACAGAGCCTTCTCGTTCGCGCTCGGTCCGCCGGTGATGGTGAACATACGCTCTCCAGTGTCGTCGTGCGGAGCCTTGGCAATGCTGATGCGGGCGCCGGAAGACTTGCGGATCTCGCTAATCTTGCTACCACCGCGACCGATGATGCAGCCAACCATATCAGCGGGAATCGAGATGTTCTGAGTCTGGATGTCCTCGCCCTCCTCGACGGTAGGCGATCCGAGCCCGCTAGCACCCATATCTGGGCGCGCATTGTAAGAAGGAGGCGAGGTTGCAGTGAAGTCGGCGCCGTTGCCAGTGCGGTTGAAGCTGCGGGGAGCGCCGTAGGCAGCGCCATTGGCGGAGCCTCCGATGCCGTTGCCCTGGACGCGAACCGAAGGGCTGTAGAGGATAGTACCGTAACCGCGCTGTTCGTCATCGATGAGGCACTTGCCGATCTCCCAGACGGCCTTCTGGACACCTTCCGGAGTACCCTGGACTTCGACAATGCGCTCGGTCGACTGAGGAAGCATTTCCTTCTGCGCGACCATGCGCACGCCAGAGCCGTCTTGAATCTGCTTGATCTTGGCACCCTGACGGCCGATGATAGTGCCCATCTGGTTGTGCGAGATAAGGAGACGAACGGCTGCGCGCGATTAGCTCAATCTGACAAATCAGACTATTGTCATCTCAACTTACGGTGGGTATTCGGGTTGGCGACTACACCACCCATGCCCATCTGCGGCGCGCCCTTGACAAGGCAGTCTGCAACGAGGCCATACGCATCAGCGATGGAGGCGAGGGGTCCAGTGACAGTCAGAACGCGGTCGTGGACGCCCGGGACGACCTTGCTAACGCCGGCGCGGACACCAGTCTTGTCGCGCAGGTCAGCGACATTCTGGCCGGCCTTGCCAATGATGACGCCGGCTTCCTTGGAGGTGACGACAGCGCGCAGAGTGAGCTGGGCCTGGTTGTACTCCTCTTCGGTGCGCGGGTGCCGGTGCTCGTCGGTGTTGAGGGAGCCGAGCTGGTCGGCGATGTTGTCAACACCGCCGTCGAGGGGCGGGGATTGGATGTCCTCGGTAGACATGATCGGAGAGTCGGAGGACGAGGTGGAGGCGTGGATGTAGGTGTAAGGTGGAGGATTGACGGCTGGGCGAAGCGCGGCGGTGGTGGAGAAGAGGTGATGTGGGCGGTAGAGCTACGCGAGATCAATCAGTCACGGCGCGCGCGCAGCTGTTGGGGAAGTGGGGCAGGGACTCACGGAGGTGGAGAGGCGCGACGGGCGTCGTGGCGACGGGGCGGAGGGTGCGGAGGTGCGGGCGTGGGGTGTGGTGGAGGAGGTTACGGCGGACGCGAGGGCATGGAAGGGCGGTGGTGGTGAGTAGAGGGAGAGGATGGGAGGGAGGGAGGAGAGAGGGCGAGGTGGGGAGGTGCAGAGTGGTAGGCGGTGTTCCAGTCAATTGAAGCGGCAGGGTGCACCGGCGCGAGCTTTGGATTTCAGGTGTGGGGCGGATGCGCCCGCTCCGCTGCTGCCCGGCTCCACAGCGTCGACGGCAAGCTGTCCCTCGCATGTGAACGTGGCAGCGGCATGCGCGCGGTCGTGAGGCGGCGGGTGCATCGGTGTGCCGTGAATTGAGATGTTGTATATCGTACATACTGTCTAGCGGTTCACCGACCGACCGACCGACCGACCGACCGATTCTGTTCCGTGCTCAGCCCGGCCAATGCCTTTCCCAGAACGCCCCCTCGAAGCCATTCGCATCGTAACAGTCGTGACAATTACCAGATGACCCTCTATCCCATCCATTATCAAATCTAGACTTAACGTGGGCCCTGATGGTTGGGATTGTCGCCCTGCTGCTGCCCACTCCCGAACATGCCGCCCACGCCATTCTGTCCGAAAAAAGCGTCCTGGTCGTTGAACATGGGTCCCGGCGTGAAGCTACCCATACCCAACCCCTCCGCCCAGTCCCATTCCAGCGTCATTGGCATCTGCCACAGATCTTGTGGCACAAACGGTTGTTGGAAAGATGCGCCGAAGCCGTTGCCGGCATTGACGTCAGGTGAGGTGAAATTGCCGTTATGGTTGGGCATGTTGAAGTCAGCCAGGGAATCATCCATGTTTGGGGTTTGGAAGCTGCTCGGAAAATTCCCCTGACCCAAGTCTCCAGGCTGCGATGCGGCGTGCATGTTAGGTGTGTTGTTGCTGGCCGTGGGCATGGCAAAGGGAGCTGGATTCCACTGTCCGTTGCTGGTCTGAGGGGGGGCCGGCCGCATCGATTGATCTTGCAAATGATGTTGTCCCGGCCCGTTATAGGCACCGCCGCCCACCTGACTACCACTCCAACTCGCCGGGCTGCCAGCGGTAGCACTTCCGGGCTGTGACATTGTCGCGCGTAAACTTTCCGTCTGCACCGGGCGACGGTACGCCGCCTGCGTCTCGACTTGGATCTGCTCCAACGTTTTGCCACGCTCGAGCTCTGCTGCGATTGCGCCATTCATGCGATCTTTTTCCATCTCGCGTTCCGCCTGCTTTCTCTTGCCCCGTCCTCTCATATCACGCTCGGCTTTGTCAAGCACGACCTTAGCAATGCGCTCAAACTCGGCGCATACTGAAAGCATGCGATTGACCTGGCCATTCGACTCCTGGACGTCGCGCTCCAGCATTGCCAGGAAGCTGACGACAGACGACATGAGTTTGAGGTCGCTCCGTGCGCGAGCATCGTGCGGATTTTGTAGGATGTTTGCGAACAAAGTCACAAGCGATGAGACCGGATAATATAATATGAGCCTAGAGAAGTCAGTAATGATGTTGGAAAGCCTAAGCGGCTGAGATGAACTTACCAGACGCAAGCATAGTCTCCCTGAGGTATGTATCGAATGAGACCGATGCTTGTCCTCGCCGCATTGACGCAAAGAGCAGCGCTTATGAATACCCTCGGGTTCAACGGTCGCGCATTGAGCCCTTGAATGGCGTAGTCGCTAAGCCTGCTGCTCCAGTAACCATGGTGCACACTCATCCGATGGATAGTCGTTAGGCAATTGTAGTAAGCAAAGTGTAGAACAACAACGTGCAGAATCAGCGGTGTGTTGCTGGCTTTGATTTCATGTTCAGGCCTGAAATCGATGGGGATGCTGTCCTTCCAATCCTCGAGCGCCTGGTCAAGGTCTCCGATGGTGTTCAACAACTCGCCATCGGACTGCCGAGCGGCTCTGACGCTGTACAGTTGCTTGTAAACACGACTCTGTATCTGCGCAAATGTGCACAGCTTCCGGAAAAGGTTCATCGTTTTCTTGCCATCGGAAGTTTCAGCCGCCAAAGGGATGTTGCCCACGTTATCTGGCGGCTCTTCAGATGGCAGCTCAACGTTCATATCGTCATCGTCCTGCGCTGGAGGTCGGCCAGATCGTAAGCAGATATCCTTGTCCATAAGGTACGCTATCCAGAAGACACGTTTACGCTGCTCGTTTTCGACATCATTGAGATTGAAACCCGAGCCTCGTTTATGCAGACCAATCGAATGGCTGAGGCGAATCGCAGCAGATACCAAAAAGAAGGAAGGTTGCGGATTAGGGGTGCCCTGCAGGAAAAGAGCCATACCCAGCAGCGCTTGCACAGACAGAAGATCAGTATTGCGCATGGTCAATTCCGTCATGACAGCCATGGCATTCTTCAAATATCCCCAAGCGTGATCGTCCTCTTCTGAATCCACAACATTGCTCATCACCCGCAATCTGTGTGCAATCGCCAAAGCCACATTAAGGGAAGCCCACCAGCCGCTTCCCTCGTACGGGTCCAAGGAGTAGTGCTTTTCGACCAAGTGCATGAATGTGGGCTCATGGAAGAGCGGAAACATGAAGTTGAAGTTCTCGAAGAAATCCTTGAGGAGAGCAAAGCACTCCTGCTTGCCGGGAAGAGGCTTGAAGATCCGGCGGCTAAACAAATCGTCGAAGACTTCCGGTTTCCAGTGATCGAACTTATTCCCATCCTCTGCAGCGGCTGCGATCATGTGCTGAAATGAGCTATCGCCGGTTTTGGTGTTCACCCATTGTATGCCCTTGGGGCTGAAAATCGAAAAGCCTGATGAACTACCAATGTACCGTGTTTCGCCTGCTTGATTTGTGATCAGGCTGCACATCTGATCTGCCAAGGCATCCACGTTTTCTTTGGTCTTGGGGTCCTTTGAAGAAGTGTCCTCCGTAGATGGGTTCGCTGCATCAGGGCTCGTCACTGACTGATTTAAAGGCGTGCTGGTGTTCGGGCTGCTGACAGCCTTTCCTCCCACCGCGGGCGACGCTTGCGACTGCGGGCTAGTTCCATTACTGCGAGCGGCACTCTGGCTGCGCTCTTGCAACCTCTTTTCCAGTGTCCCTAGATCTGTTCTCCCATCGTCTTCAGCCAGCAGTCCGCTGAGCCGCAGTAAGCTTTCCATCCGGCCTAGCCGATTCTCCAGTCCTTCGATGTACTTCGCTCCCTTCGGCGGCGCACGCTTCTTCTCCACCTGCGTGAAGACGCATTCTGTCTTGTAGTTTTCGCAATGGCTGCATTTCGGCATCTTCCCATCGCACTTGATCTTCTTCTTGCGGCACATGTCACAAGCCCGGGCGATGCGCCGGCGCTTCGGATCGCGCGCGTTGCCATCGCCGTCGTCTGCGGCACCCTCCCCGTCGTCGTAGCCGTAGTCTTCGTTCTGGTACCACTGTCCGCCTTGCCCGAAGTCGCCGCGCATTTCTTGCGGCACCTGGGGCATCCCAGCGCCAAACATGGGCGGGGTGTTCTGCATATCGCAACGTTCGAAGCCGGATCCTGTGCCCGCCGTTGGGCTAATTATGGAGGATGTTCGCTATTCTGCCGGTTGGTACTATGACGCCTTTTCAGTCATCCACCGCGCGGACGCACGGCACCGGAGCCAGTTCCTCTGCTGCCCAAGTTTGCGAGCGGTATCAGGGCCAGACGGAGAGAAGAGGCGGAGCAACAGAGCCGACGCTATACAGTTTGCGAGAATGGATGGTAGGGTATGGCTAGAATCGGCGGTCAGGAGTCGCCGTCATCACACAATCCAGACCTCGCATTCGGTCCCGGGCTCCTGCTCAGGCCCAGCGAAAGGCAATGCGACCCTCGCTGCTAGGGCCCTCATTCGCTGCGCGTCATCTTGCGTTGGTGCCAAGCATTCAGGCTGCTGCTGAGGACGGAGCGGAATGAATTTCCCTCCGGTCCCGAGTCTAGCGAGCTTCGATCACCCGTTTTCTAGACCCTGGGCGCGGAGAGATGGAAATAGTTTCATCGTCGGAGTACGGTGTGCTCACGTGAAACGTATCAATTGACGTAGTTTCGTCCAATACCATAGTCAGCAAGGAAACATGCTGATACTTGCTGTCTTGCTGTCTCGTCCCTAGGTGTAAACCACATATCTCCCACACGCTTTCTCACGTGCTGGTGCCCGTCCCACGTTGCAAACGGGCCGGTTCACATTTATGGACGAGAGACTGACTCGAGCTTAATGCGATTTGGTAGTGGACGGAATGTGCAACGGGGACGCAGGGATAGACTGGTTGCTAGTAAAGAGGGTTCTCGAATTTAAACCCGTAGCAGCGCCACGGCTTGCGGGCTAATACTTCGTAACGTAACTTGAGCTTTGATAAATTGGTACACGCAACGAAAACGAGATGGGCGGCCGGTGCCAATCGACCAAAAAGGAGGGACACAAGCCGTCGCTTTCAGAGCGATCCTCCACGTTTCCGGCGACGGCTGCTTGATGACAGGCTACAGAGACATCGACGCCCCTACATTCTGTGATAGGGAACCGGCGTCTGAGGTGCGGAGACCGTCGTGTCCAGAGTCGTTGGGACGCAGCTATACTGGGTGCCCGTGCTGTTGCCATTGCCGTAGCGGTATGAACATGACGTGGTGCTGGTTGAGGACGCAATTGTGGTAGTCGAAGCTGTCGGGCTGCTAGTGGGGGATGTCGAGCTAGTTGACAAGGAGATGTCGCTGCTGGAGGACGATAAGGACGAGCTGGTAGAAGACGCTGAGCTGTCGGAAGATGAGGTGGAGCTGCTTGAAGAAGTAGAGATATCAGACAACGATGTCAAGCTAGCCGAGGATGTCGAGCTATCAGAAGACGAAATCGAGCTGATCGAAGAAGTCGAAATATCGGAGGACGATGTCGAGCTAGCCGAAGATGAAGTCGTCGGGCCGCTTGTGGAAAACGTGGAGCTGCTTGACGAGGAAATCCCACTAGTTGGGGATGACGTCGAGCTACTTGAAGATGTCGAGCTGCCAGAGGACGTTAGACTGATAGAGGATGTCGAGACCGTCGAGGAAGATGTCAGAGTGTTCGTCGAAAGTGTTGGACTGTTGAGGGAAAGACTGGAAGTAGATGTGGAGGATGTAGAAATGTCAGAGGTCGATGAGGAAGAAGACGTCGAGCTGGTCGAAGAAGAATTGGAGTTTGTTGAAGTCGAAGAAGATGTAGAGGTGGTCAACGAAACAGAGGAGGAAAAGGAGGTCGAGGAGGAAGTGGATGAGGAGTCAGAACTCGCCGAGGAAGAGGAAGAAGGTGTCGAAGTTGTGATATTGGTTGAGGTTGAGCTGGAACTGGCTGACGAAAAAGCAGAGCTTGTTGAAGGCGAAACTGTGCTGCTCGAGGAACTTCCTGGTGGATAGCACACAAGCTGTGTGATCTGAGCGGCATTGAGTTTTGCCTGTGTCAGTGTGGCGTAGTTGAGATTGTCACACGCAATCTGGCGTGCCAAGTCATTCGTATTGGTCTGCGCGTAAACGAGACCGTAGATGGCAGTTATGAGACTTGCCCGGGCCTGTATGAGCGTGCTCGGCGGGAAGAGAATATTGTTTGCGGCAGAAGCACACCTGATTGATATCGTCAGCCAAACAAGGTGGAGATGATTGGGTGGACTTACACAAGAAGTTCGACATATTCGCCATCATAGCCTAAACCGTCGAAGACATCGATCCAGAAATTGTCATCGTCACATCTGGTATCGTCTTCGTTTGATTCAATCATGTCGAGTGCGAACACAGCACTCTTCAGAAGCTTGATCCAGTAGTCATACGAGGCATTAGTATCCGTTTGGCGCCTCGTTAAAGCACTTGTTGTTGTTGTTGTTGTTGTGCAGGAAGTGGATGATGACGCAGAGATGGTAGAAGAGCCGCTAGGAGGAGGCGCAAGCGAGACCGTAGGGTATGGACTAAGCATATACGCCGTAGTTGTAGTGGAGGATGCCGGGGTTGTGCTCGAAGAGGTGGGCTGGCTCAGCGTAATTGAGCTGACGGTCGACGAGGTCTTGGATGTAAACTGAGTTGGTGAAGGGATATACACATCACCACAGGCGGCTTCGTAGATCAGGCTGGCCGGCAGCCCGAAGTCATACAGCGTTTGCAGGTTGAGCTCCGGACATATACGCCGGAGGACTGGATTGGTAGAATCCTCCACGGCAATTTCAAGAGCAACACTTGCTAGTGCCAGGTCTGCAATTGGATCGTCGCTGTTCTCGTAGAACACACCATTGCCCGCGAATTGGCCGCAGACCAGGTAACGGAGGAAATAGAGGTCAAGGTTTTGAGAAGCAGCCTGATTGTAATCGATGCTGTTGCATGCCTGTTCGAAGTCGTCGCTGGCATTGCTTACAGCCCTGATTGCAAAGATGGTAGTTTTCGTGCACTGCTCGAGCTTTGCAGCATCCTTTGTGTCACTGCGGATGCACACTGGTATTGGGCGAGGCGCCGATGATTGGCATGTAGCCGAATCGAAGAGCACAGCAACGTAAATGAAACAAATGATTTGGGCCAGTGACGGCATTGTTGCGCGTTAGCAGGAGTCAGCGAACTGGGGCTCTAAAGATCGCGAGATGGTGTAGCTCGTGACTGGACTGACGAGGCAAGCAATGGTCTCTTAAACATCAAAGTCCCCAACCTTTAGCCCGATCTCAATCACCATGGCTTGATGTGTGGAACTCATTATGGTATAACTTTAATCTTAGCTTTCGAGTACAAAGCTCCTTTGGGATTTTGGGATCATGACTGCTGCTGTGACCACTCGTTCGATCGATCTGAAAAACAAGGATAAGAAGTTGTCATTGTATCCCAAGTGAAGAAAACCTTGATCATGCGCACGAATGTGAGCCCTGTACTCGCTTGCCTCAGTGGAACCAGTTGTTGAGGAATGGCCATGTCACCCAAAGTCGCACGATTCAGGTACGAGAGTTGCCAACGGCGTTTTTGTGCGTCTTAGGCACAAAGCGGCTACGCAATGTCTCATGTTGAAATACCGGAGAATGTCGAGATTTCTTTGTGTCTACATTCCGCATAGGTTTGTGTCTGAATTCTGCGGCTGGATACGCACGAGCGCGCTTCTTGCAGCTGACATGTCTCAGGTAGATTCGCGATTCCACCCTGTACTTGGCGCGGCAGCACTGCAAGATCCCTCGGACTGAGTTCCTCGGCCAGAATCGTCAATCTTCATCGAGTATTGACCGATACGGTGTGGGTGTGGGCATGCTGAGAGATGTTGGTGGCGGAAGATGCTAAGTAGTGAGGATTGCGCTGAGGCCAGACCGGCGAATGCGGGCTGGAAACCCGGCCCGTGACCTCACCAGTGCAAGCGAGGGCGCCTCCCAAAAAATCTGGTGACCGCTGCCACCATCAGCTGACTTGACATAAACAACAAAAGCAAGTCTTCTTGGGCCAATAACTGTACATCGCAAGTACTAGTCGAAATCCTCCATCGGCGTGTACAGGCTTTTCAGCGCTGCCTAAGCCTTTGTTCAGTGAAGTTTGGTTGCCACCTGTGGGACAGGGTTTGCCAATATTAGTCGACATGGCGTACGTTGATATCAGACTTATGCATGTGACGCAGTAGTGCCATAAACCACTGACGGATCGATCAGCCCTCTTACAGCGGCCGAAATACAGTCCCATCCAGAGTATCCTCATGTCTACTGGGACTTGAAGCCAACAAAGAAAGAATCGATCAATGTGGCAACCGGGCGAGGCGGTCCTCTAAACTTGGCTTATGAGATCCATGGCCATGGTCCTCGAAAGATTATCGTAAGTCGCCTAGGTTGGTCTAGTGCAGCCACCTCAGCCAAAGAGTGGAAATGAAATGCGTGCGGTTCACTAATTCGAACACTATCTCAGTGGATCATGGGCCTTGGTGGCTTCATGAAAACGTGGCAGCGGCAGACGAAAGACTTCGGCCATACCGAGGCTGACAAGTACACGGCGCTCGTCTGCGACAACAGAGGCATGGGCGAGAGCGGGAAGCCGCTCCTTCGATATACCACGTCCGAGATGGCCAAGGACCTTGTGGAGCTCCTAGACCACGTTGGCTGGACGGAGGATCGTAGTGTCCATGTCGTCGGCGTGTCTATGGGCGGCATGATTGCACAAGAGCTCGTATGTCTCACTCCCAACTCATGGCGTGACAACCACTGACAGCTGGGTCACAGGGCATGCTCATTCCAAATCGGATATGCAGCCTCAACCTCATTTCGACTGCCCCGCGCATTGTTCGTACCAAACCTTATCTTGAGAACATCCGCAATCGCATCAATCTTATGATGCCTAAGGCCCTAGACGAGCAGATCGCAAAAGTCAAGAACGACTGCTACTCCGCAGCTTGGCTGGCCAGGCCGGACGAAACGGAGTCTACGGTACAGGCGTTCCCGACGAACGGCGATCGCTTCGCGGCAGCAGAGATCCACAAGCGATCAACACCTGGTGCCTTCACTCGTACGGGCTTTCTTTGTCAACTCTATGCTGCAGGATTCCATCATAAGAGCGACGCCCAGCTGAAGCAATTAGGCGACTTGGTAGGCCGCGAGCGTATCCTGGTCTTCCATGGTACGGCTGATCACATGGTCGAGTTTGTCCATGGAGAAATGCTTCTCAAAGGCCTTGGAGGCGAACAAAGCGGTGTCACCAAGTCTTTCCACGAAGGTTTGGGACACGTCGGGCCCGTGGAGATTAGGGATGAGTTCAAGAAAATCATTGTTGATCGAATTGAAAAGACAGAAAGCATGAGTTCTGCATTATAGAAGGTAAGCATTTCGTAGATAGACGGCTAAGAAGATTGGTATAGAATCAAGATTCCTTCATTCCCAAGGATATATCCCCAAACTTTGTCTCCCTCCATGAATTCAACGCCCTATACATAGATCATAAAGTCAAGGAAATTGAAAAAGGATATTGTTTAGCTTGTTCCCCATGCCAGGATGGTCCTCGCTATCCGCGCGTGCTTCTTGGCCCTGGCCATTTCAGCGGCTGTGCCTTCCATGCCATCCCAAATTGCAACAATGTCCCTCTTTACGCCATTCTCTAGGAGAAGTCTCACTGCAGCAAGATGCCCCCTGTTTGCCGCAAGATGGAGTGGCGTAGCGCCATCTTCCGCTGCAGCGTTGGACGGTGCGCCGTAGTTCAGTAGCAGTCCGAGCGCATCAACATGACCTTTGTGGGCCGTCCAATGGACCGGTGTTAATCCCTGGGCTTGTCGTGCATCTACTGCAGCACCTGCTTGCAGGAGAACTTTCACTGACGTCTTTGATCCAGAAGCAGCGGCGTAATGCAGAGCAGTGTTCTCGTCGTCGTCTCTGGCGTCGACTTGAGCGCCACGATCGAGGAGAAGCTCGCACATGGCGCTCTGGCCTGTCACAGCTGCTTGGTGCAAGGGCATAAGTCCGCTGCCAGAGCGGAGGCTCACGCGCGCACCATGTTTGAGCAAGAGACGGGCTGCGTCAATGTGGTTCGCGCTGATTGCGCACCACAGCGGGCTATAGCCATCGCGGCCACTCAGCCAGTCTACGTCTGCGCCGTGAGTGAGAAGGGAAGAAAGTGCCTCCACATTACCAGCCCATGCTGCGAGGTGTAGTGGCGTGTCGCCCTTCGAGTCTTCCGCACCCATGTCTGCGCCGTGTCGCAAGAGTATCGCAAGGCATGCGCAGAAATTTAAATGCGCAGCTTGGTGCAAAGGCGTACGCTGCAATTCGCCAAACGCTTCATTCGCAGTAAGACCCGCCTCCAGAAGATCTGATAGTATTTGCGCGTCGTCATCCGTGACTGCCTGGTACAATGCTTCACCATTGACGTCTCCGTCGCCGTTTTCGACCTGAGGCTGCGAGCTCGCCTCCTCTGCGACATCTTGCTTTTCCTTCACTTTTTCCGCCAGAACCACCGTGCTGGAGCTGGAGGGAGGGCTGTACTCAGGAGGTGGTTCCATCCATTCTCTGGCCTCTGTTCCCGGTGTCATGCCTGTCGGTATGGAGCCGAGCATGTCCGCTTCTGCCGGTTTCAAGAAATGATCTTTGCTCTGCTCGGAGGGTGGGGTTGGAGGCAGTCCGGAGGTATTCAAGGTGCTCAGTAGGAACTCCAGAGCAGGCTTTTGCGCTTGTAATTGCTCCAGGCCGTTGCGAAGCACATCAGAATCATCTGGCATAGATTCTTGCGCTGACCGGCCCGAAATTAGTCTCAATGTTGCGTTCAAGGAGCTTGCCGCCGCCGTAAAGCAAGCTCCAGCGCCCGTGCCGGGGGCAATGGCCCCGGCATTGTTGCAAACCGCAGCTTGTAGCTGGCACAGATTTGCCGTGATGAGCGACAGCTCACTCAGAAGTGCCGGGGTCACATACTCGGGCCCACCCTTGCGAAGTCTACCAGAGAGCTTCGCGCTGGAGCTGATGAGCTCTGCCAGAACAGTCAAAGGCGATTCCGGCTCGCCATTGCTCGAACTTGACGCGTCTGCGTAGAGACTGTCGACCGCTACTCTTCTTCGGTGGCGCGGGCGTGTCTCTTTGACCTCAGGTTCTTTGGTAGCCCCCTTCCAGACGCTGGAGACCGCGAAGAATGAAAATGCGACACAGGCCACCGTGAAGCACGTGGAGGGCGAGAAGATGGAATGCTGAGCGTCCATGCTCAGGACATGTCATCGGCCGCTTGGGGCCGCATATGCGTGTTTCGACAATCTTCAGAGGGTTTCCTTGAGAATTCGTAACAGTAGATATTACGATATAGTAGGTAAATGAATGATGCAATTCGTATTATGTTAAGCGGCAATGCCTGCTGGAGCGTTTCATGAACCCTGTGTTTACGCGGGCTTGTTTTCTTGTTGCTGGGGCAAGGCTTGTTGAAGAAAGTCCTGGCACTGTCCCGAGCTGCAAGATCCAATGCTACTGGCTCGTCTGGCACCAGCCGTCATTCATCCGAATGCTTCAGATATTACTGCTGAATATACTAGTTCCACTTCGACCTGAGCTTGCGGTACCAATCTTTGCAACCTCATTGCGTGGGCATCCCTGGATTGAAAAGCATTATCCTACATTCGAACGTTAATCTAGGGTATCCAAAAAGCATCACGCTTACGAGAAGCCTAAGAAGTAAGATGCGAGGGTACACGTCAAATCCAACCATCCATAGCGCCGCTTCCGTCTCTCTGCCTCACCTTATCAATCCACATCTTGCCCTTCCCGCGAATACCTCCACTGGCCCTCCTCCTCACCGCCTTGAACTCGAATCTACTGCGGTCTAGCTTTTCGCGAAGGGTCATCGCGGTTGCAGGTCGGGTAATTCCACCATTGTCGGAAGGCATCCCCTGCGAAAAGCCCACAGGAAAAGGATTGACTGGCATCCCGTCGAAGCTGGTCGCCAGGCCAAGGCCGAGAGCGTGAGGTGCAATGTGGCACTTTCGCACGCTATCGGTTCTCTCGCTACACAGCGATGGCGGGACCGTTGGTGTGGGTCTGCTGTTTTCCTTCGCCAGTGAGGATGCCTGCGGAAGGAGATGCTTGGTCTTTATTTGAGCGATCGATTTCTTGCTGTGTAAAGAATCGAAACTATGCATTCTTCGTAACCGGTCCCGGAGACCATTGACCTCCGGATCTTGCAGACTGTCAGGCTGTGAATGCTGCGCGTCGCGCTTTCTCGGAGGCGGCGTGTGGTATCTGATGCTTCCAAAGAGGCTGCCGCTGGCAGAGTTCTTGCCCTCGAGCGAAAGAGCGCCAAATGAGTTTGAGCTGCTATTATTTTGCAGATACACCGTTCGTTGTGGTGGTGGTAAAGTCCGCTTTGGATTTTTGCGAGGAGAATGGTCGATAGTGGACTGCAAGTCGTCCATCTGCGCTTGCTCCTGTCGCTGTCGATCTAATGAGTGCTGTCGGGGTGCAGCGAACGCGCGGCCCTGCTTATAAGACGGGCGACGGGTGACGCCTGTCATTCGGGCTGGCGAGGAGTTGGAGCGCTGGCGGACGTGTCGCCTAGCGTCTGCCGGAACAATCCTTTGTCGTTGATGAAGCCTCTTCTCTTCGATTGCCGCAGCGACTTGGGCAACAGAATTGGGCAAAACGTCCAACGAATTCATGTGGATCAGGATGATCGGCAGTTGCACCGACACTATCTTGGAGTTGGACAAGCTTGTTGTGATATTGAGAAAATATCGGACCTCGAAGTACTTGCCACACCTGACTGTAGCATGTCCTCGAGGTACTTGCAACTCGCACGTGCGAGCATCTGAGGTGTAGGCATCGGTACCACGCCAGCCTTCACAATCAGGCCTTTGCGTCGACTTGGTCACAATGAGACGCTCGCTGCTTTCGGATATGCGCGCTTGACTTGTTGTCTTCTCCATCGAAGCGGCAGGGGCATGCTTGTAGCAGAGCACAGCGCGCTCGAGAGTCAAGTCGACTTTTTTCACTGGCTTGTGGGTCTTGTTCGAGATATGCACATCAACGAAGATGCTACTACCACTTACCCAAACCTGACGGTATAGCCCGGCTGTCAAGCTCAATGTCTCCATCGCGCCCCATCGATGCAAGGCCAGCTCGTCCGTTGCAATCAAGGGGCTTTGAAGTGATGCGAGCGCCCTTTCGGGATCATATGTTGGCACGACGCAGATGTCGTGAGACGTGCGAACGCGATAATGTTTACCAGCGTCCCGGATGGTGGCAGTGACGCACAGTAAAAAGCGTATGCTCGCTTGCTTTGAGTGAAAGGGTGGCGGCCCAGTATCCAAAGGTAGGCTCAACATGAAGCTCAGAGCTGATATCGATGGTTTCAATACCCAGAATCTTTCTCCATGCAGCAACGGATTGTCTGGTTCGACCATCGTGGTAGGTGGAGGATGACTGGCATCTAGGAGCTCCGTAGCCAGCGCCAGAAAAGTGCCCCGGCGGTGCTCGGCTACTTCTTCAAACCCCACAAGGTCGATGGTGATTGCAGCTACACCGAGGCTTCGACGGTGTCTCACCCGCTCGTTGTCATCAATCGTAACCTTCACATGACCTTCCACACTGCCCCCGCCGACGAACAATGGCGCTGAGGTATGTAGCTCGAGTTTCACCCTGGGATGTCTGTACACGGGGAATTCCAACAAATCCATCGGTACCGGCGAGCGAACGAATGTCTTAGAAGGGACCTTCCTCGCGCCATCAGAGGAGACTGGGTCCAGTTTTCTACTCGCATCTTTTACAGGCGAACGGCTTGGGCCATGATTTGGGACAATGAGCCGAAAACTAGTTGCAGCACTTCCAGCGCCGGAGACTCCCTCAGCCGCCACGCTTCGTAGAGATGGTTTGCGAGAGTGCGTTGTGATTGTCCCTGGCGCACGTACTTGCGACGAAGATCTCCTAGGAACACTGGACTGGGGAATGATATAGCAGCTGGAAGCTTCGGGCGACGTAGAGTACGATGAGGAACTGTTGTCGATCGAGCGCGCCGTCTGGTGTGTCTTCTTACTTGCCGGCTCAACCACTCTGATCGAGCCATTCCGGCCAATCGACCCGGCTCGCTTGACTGAGTTGGTGCGCGATGTCTTGCGATAATGCTGTCTTGAAGCATGCTCTGACTGCTGCTTCGCGTAGTTCACCATGTCGATAAGGCTCGGTTCTGTGATTTCGCGGATGTCTGACAAAGGCCGCATTCCGGTCGGTGGCCAGTGGGCGCCGTTGTCGCGTGAGGGAGCATGGTTGAGAGGTCTGGACAATTGCGACGCAGGTAGCTGGCTATCCATCCTTCATCCAAAAAGAGGCTTGGAGACAAGGGCTGAACAAGCCTGGCATTAGGCAGTAAGCCAGGCAGGAAGCTGGTCAGTGACACTGAAAAGTATTAACCAGGGTTCGCATAGATGCGGTCGATACTTGGAGTCCATTTCGCAAGTTGGGCGCATTTCAGCGGCTTCCCAATCGCCTGCTCTGATCAGAAGTATTGGAAGCGACGTGCTGTCGTGCGTCAAGGCAATGCCTTATGGCAAGCACGTTGCTTGAGAAGTCCAGAGAAAAGCGCCATACCTAAGGTAGGTGCCTGAAATCTGAACTCAATACTTCAACGGAATGTAGGGTCTTGCATCCTCCAACGGCGACGATATTCAATCCGCGTCACAATGCGGGCTTCCTCTACTGGTAGTGATCCCAAGACTGACGCGGACGGCGTCGCGTCTGGCTAGTGTTCAAGGTAGGATATCGTCTCGACGAACAGGGCACTTTTGGTTGCTGCATTCTCCTAGACAGGGAGATGTAGCCATTCGAACAAAGATCCCATATGGCAAGCTGGCCTTACTTTTTCTCTCCTTTGGTCTCTATGAAGCCAGCCTTCAGCCACATTTCTTACCACACGACCCAGTGGCCGGACAGAGACTATTACTTTAGCGGTTTCGTCCTTCGAATCGACGCCATGACTTTGTGGGATGCCCCTATGTGGTCTTTTGGTGACCTCTACGATCAGTCGACGACCCGAAAGGCCTTGACGAGCTGAGACGACGCCGCGGAGAAGTCGGCATAAAGCAGGTTACGCCTGCCGCTTCGGGCTGGGTCAGGATGTCCATGTGTCGGCTGTTGGCGAATCGGTTTGTCTCCGCATGCGAGGATCTGCACCACGCGCACGCATCTCCGCATTTTCTTCCTACCCCTCGTCGCTGGAGAGCTGCGGTGGCTGCGTTGATGAGACGATGGCTGGCTCAATTGCGCGAGAAGGTGCGCTCATTCTTACCCAGTAGCACCTTCACGCGGCGCCCACCTGATGACACCCCATGTACGGTAGACATGTCGAGAGGCGGATGTGGAGTGCGAGCCGTCAACGGCCTCGCCCTCCGCCCTGTGCGCCGGCCGCTCCACCGCCGTGCTCAGCACCGTCCACCAACACGATGGCGGGGGAGCGTGACGATTCTGCGCGCCGCGTGATCCTCCACCCGCTATAACTCCCACCACAATTTCCTCGCGCATAGGGCAGCCGAGGCAACGGCTGACAAGAGCCTCGCGCGCAGTCATTCCACGGCGAACCGTTTCGGCGCCGGCCTGTCTGCACGCCGCTCCGCATGACAGCCTGTGAAGTCTCTGCTTCTCCGCTCCCGCCGTTCCGCTGAGCTCGCGCGGATTTTTCGCCCACCATCTCGGCCGCGTTTCCATTAGCCAACCTCTTACCTCACTCTCTTTCTGCTCGTTTGCTCCTGCAACCTTATCAATTGATATTCTCTTTTCATTACCACACTGATACCCGCCCACGTGCCCGCGCTATCCAGCTCAGCCTTGTATCGTTTGCCGGCAGATCGAGTGGACCAGACCACGCTCTAACTCGCTTGGGCTATTGCCTTTCGCGCCGTATTGATCTGTCCGGGTACCTGCAGATGGCAGAGGACGACGCTGGCAGCAGCAACATCGCCCCGGACGCCGGGGACGATATTGCTGCTGTTGGTAAGATCGATGTCGCGCGCGATGGCACTCCAAGCTCCATGGAGTCCACGCCGGAGGTCGAGGGTGCAACCGAGGCGTCACAAGAACCTGCTGCCCAACCCCAGAAGCGGAAAGGTGGAAGGAAGCCTGTAAGTTTCCCTTTCAAAGTGTCCAATTTGGCCTTGCGTGACTGACATTGGGAAGATATACGCGACGTCGGAAGAACGCAAGCAGCGAAATCGGCAAGCTCAGGCTGCGTTCAGAGAACGTCGAACCGAGTACATCAAGCAACTGGAGGCAACGATCAAACAGAACGAGGAGACCTTGGGCACGCTGCAGCAGAGCCATCGTTCTGCGGCCGACGAATGTCTAATGCTCCGATACAAGAATTCGCTTCTTGAACGAATTCTGTTAGAGAAAGGTATGGCACGGTTCGAATCGCGCTGTCTAACATCATCTAACGCGCAAATTAGGCATTGACGTCCAGACTGAACTCCAAATGAAGAGCGGAAGTCCTGCATTTCCTCCAGGATTCATGCAGCAGCTCACGGGCATGCCTCAAATGCAGGCCTCGCAACCTCCATTGCAACGAGCTGCAATCCAACGGCAGCATGCTCGGCGTTCTGGTCAAGCTCTAACTCCTAAGCTCCCTCACGGTCAATCGCACCCAGACATGGGCTTCACTTCGACTTCACCACAAGCCGGTCCCACGCCATCATCCCACGTGTCGTCGCCATCGAATCTTTCAACGCGTTCCTTGCAAACAGGTGGGATGACTCCGCCAGCATCAGGCGTACTTGCTCAGCCTCAGGGACAGCATTCTTCGCACTTCCCGCGTTCCCAGCAGCCTTCTCTCAACTCTGTAATGTATCAATCTCAGCAACAAGGGTCGCACTTGCATCGATCGCAGCGACCAGGGCAGTTCCAGACCGGTGCGGGCGGCTTGTCCAAGCAGTCACCCAACAGCCAGCACCCCAATCCCCCTGGTAGCGCCGGGAGCGCCGGTAACGGAACCTCTGGCTCTGTCACTTCGGCATCGGCGTACTATCCCAGCCCATTCCAAAAGCATATCGACCAGCTCGGCAAGTTCACCCCTCCCCCTTCTCCATACGCAATGGAACTTTGTCGTCCTAGGGTTAACTCGTGAGTACAGAACAGGAATACGACACATCGAATGCCTCGCACTCCATGCTTGATCAGACGGACCCCGATCACGATCATGCCAGCACTTCCGAGAACCTCGACGCACACAACCTCCATGGGAACTACCCTCCTCAGCACTACGATCAATCGCACTCTGCGCCCGGGCAAGCCTTTGGGTTCCAGCAACACGGGCAGCAAAACCACATGCCCCCTCCTGGACAGCAGCAACTGACGCCACAGTACGACCAGCAGCAGCAGCAGCAGCAGCAAGGAGCCGAAGGCGAGACGAGTGCATACGCATCTATTCCACACATGATTGATCCGAACGACCCGATGCTGGATGCAGATCCCTTCGGGCTCAGCGCCAGCATGCACTATCCGACTGCTTATTCCTTCGACCAGGGCAGCGGTGGCAGATGATTGCTTTTCGGAAACGGCGTTGCATCTCGACAAAAGTTTTCTGTACAGTGTTTGAAGAAAAACTGCACAAATGGCGTTTGATTTGAATCGACAGAACAAAAGCATAATGGGACGCATCTTGACGGATTATATGACGGGTTATTTGAAACGAAAAAAACCACAGCGAAGGCGCTGGGGCGGGGGGCGGTTTGGGAAGATACTGAGCGCTTTTACCTAATCACGTGGGCTTTTTCACACGCCCTGTGTTGTTTGCGCTGTACATAGGAGCTCTGATCGGTTGAGAGAACACGTTTTGAGGAGTAGTGGCTCATGGAATCCAGGTAGGTGATGTTGAAGTGGTGGCCTTTTTTGAAATGTTGTGGACGACGTCAAGTTGGTGGAGGTGGTGCACTTCGTCGCATGTGTCTGTTGACGATCGGCGAGAGCTCCTTGCTACGTTGTGTCATGGAAGCCCTCGGCCAGTGGCAGGTGGTAGCAGGAACAACTGATGCACCTCGAAAATTACGGTTGTCGCTTTGGCGACAGCGATTACTTGGTCAGCACGAGTAGCTTAGTCTCCATTGACAAATAGGAATCAAATTTGACAATACCGCCCGGATGACACCCCTCTCGCGGTAGCACCATCGTCACCATCATCATGATTATGGTCGCCCACAGCTGGAGCTGTCTTGCTTGCTGGCAGCGGGCTTGGCGCACAGCTTTTCGAGAGGGCTGGCGTGCGTTTGGCTGCGGCCGTGCGCACCCGCCAGCCTGCGCGCTCTTCGCTCCACCCGACTGCACAACTTTCTTCGAGTGATGGGCGTAGTGTGTCTGTGAAACTGCAGGAGAAGATGAGCCAGATCGCGAGCAAGGTATGCCGCCGCCCCGATGTCCTACTGTCGCGCCGTCGCGTTTGCGATGGAACACGCATTGGCTTGTGTCCCGTGCGATGGCATTCGTCGCCAATGCCTCCATCGCCCGTTGACGGCCGCCGTCCTACCCTCCGCGCGCCCAATGCTGACCCATCATCGCTATAGAACCTTTACGAGCTCCTGGGTATGCACCACCGATTCCAGGTGTCGCGCGCTCGATTACCTGCGAGCTTCACCGAGCTGTCGATGGGAGCGATGACGAAAGACGAACGCTGGCGCTGACACGTATTCGAAAGGCAACGACCCGGAGCTCGACCCTAACAGGGAACCGGAACCCCCGACCAAGGTCATCGACAAGCCTGTGCAGCGCGCCGGCAAGCGCAATGCTGGCGCCGAGGCCCCCGCCCGCGACGCTGCCCGCCCGGCTGCTGGTGGACGCGGTGGCAGGCACGAGGTCTTCACCAGGGCCGATGCTGGTACGTGGTATTCATTCTTGGGGACGGAGAAGAGGGAGGTCTGGCACGGCGCAAAGCAGACGGGAGGAGACGGAGGCGCCACGTCAATGGAGCGGGAGTTGGTGGGTGATGAGGGAATAGATGACGGAAACAAGGCGGTACGGATGGAGGCGCATTGTGCTAATACGGCTCCTTTACAGCTGGTTCGCTGAACAACCGCGCCGAGAAGCGTGACGACGGCCTCCGCCAGGACCGTCACCCCAACCGCACTAGGGGTACGTGAACGACGCATTTTCGCTACCTCTCGAGACCGACTACTAACACGCAACAGAGCCCCGTGAGCACCGCGACGCTACCGGTGCTGCCCGCACCAGCCGTGGCCGCGGCCGCGGCGCGCGCGGCGGTGAGTACCGCGGCACTAGGACTGCCCGCGACGACCGTCACAGCCACACTGGTATTGGGTTAGTATCAATCTGCTCTTCTTGAGGTTCCGCGCAATTTTTACTAATTTCCTCTGAAGCGAGCACGAGAAGCAGGCCGGTCACGGCTGGGGTTACAAGGAGGGCCAGTCCGAATGGAACGACGAGAAGGCTGGTGACGCTATTGCTGCCGCCGAGGCTAAGAACGAGGCTGGCTTCACTGCCGACACTGGCGCCGCCGACCCTGCGTTCGGCTCCGGCCCTGACGGTGCGACTGCCGCTCCCGAGCCGGAGGAGGACAAGAGCAAGTCCTACGACCAGTACCTTGCCGACCTCGCCGAGAAGCGCCAGGCTCTCAGTGGCGACAGCCTCGCCATCCGCAAGCCCAACGAGGGCTCCAACCAGAAGTTCCCCGAGGGCAAGCCCGTCGAGCGTGTGCAGGAGGAGTACTTCGCCGGTGCCGCCGGCAAGCAGCACCGCGCCAAGGAGAACAAGACCAAGAACGCTCTTACTCTGGACGGCCAGTACTACGCCGCTCCCGACACTGGTGACCGCGGCCGTGGTGGTGCCCGTGGTGGTCGTGGCGAGGGCCGTGGCGGCCGTGGCGGTCGCGGCGGCCGTGGCCGTGGTGATGGTCGTGGTGCTCGTGGTGCGCCCAGCGGTGCCCGCACCGAGCAGCGCAGCGGTCCCCGTGGCGGTGCCATCAACACCAAGGACGAGTCTGCCTTCCCTTCCCTCGGCGCTTAAGCCAGGAAGCCTCAGAACTGCACAGTCACTGCTGAACGCGAGATGCTTTCATGAGCAGAGCACGTTCGTCGGTTTACATGTGCTGAGGATCACATGAGCCGACATGATATTGGCTCCAAAATCTGTCGTATGTGACTAAAAACGGAATGAAAGCGTTGAAGCTCTTACTGCTTTTTCTTCGCCGCGGATAGTCATCTTTCGACACTGAACAGAAAACACATACCTTTTCCACCCTTATGCTTGTGAACTCGTTTTTCTAGCTTGTGATCAGGCCTCGTTTCAATCATTGCTTTTGAAGGTCATCGTGTAAGAGTTGGGTGTCTGGAATAACATCTTCAGTCATGCGGCCAGGCATCGGAGAGTAACAAACGTGACGGGTCAGCTCAGAGACTCGCAGTTTCCCTTCCATGAGCCTGGACTCGAGAAAACTCCCCTGGGCAGGCCGGCACCGCCTCGGATGGCCCTGTGAAAGCCAATAGCTTTAACCGCTGAGATTGCAGCGATGCTGACTCGTTTTGGAAATATGCTAGGCATAGATCAATGCTATATCGTCAACCGGACGCGTCACAAAATTTGACACCACGCTTAGATTAACACCACGCTTTTCTGTTCATCGAAGTCGCGTCGATTCTCGTCGGCAGGTGGCACGACACAGCCTCACGGCATCTACGAATCCTACAGCATAATTCTCCGAATCGTGGCCTTCCCCTCACCGACAAGGACAGCATACGTACGCGTGGAGGCTGTGTTCATGAGGCTTCACTTCGTCCCCCGCACGTGGGCTTGTTCGGCTGCAGCCCATTGATCGGGAGAGCTATCCATGGCGTGAAGGGCGTTGCTAGACAGGCTGTGGGTGAAAGCTTGAACTGCTCGAGTCTGCGATGGACGCGTATGCATTCTAGGAGGTGAGAAGAGTGCTAATACTCGGTACGTTACGCCACTTAGCTCGAACTTTGTCCTACCAGGTAGTAGGGTTCTTCGAAGGAGAAAGTCACCTTAGGAAGTCGCGGAGGGATGGTAGTACGGTAACGAAATTATTCACATTAGGAATAGCTACTGTGATTCAGAAAACCGCTCCCGAATCGAAAGAAGTGCTACCAACTCCCATGGGATGCGCGAACGTGATATTCACCAGGGAGAACAAGAGATAGACATGCCACAAACTTCAGGATGACTGGCGGTCAGCCACCACTATCTGGTTTGCTGGGCGCATAAGACGTATTCGAAATGTGATGTGTAACTATGGTCGCCTGGTTGGCCTACGTCCTCCTGATAATGATCGCGATCCCCGCAGAAATATGATGCCAATGAAGCTCTCATTAAGAAGAGCTCGTCATCCAATGCGCCACGAGTCGTCGCAGTGAACAGCATTGGAGGAGCTACTTGAGCTACTTGATGGCTGTTGCCAAGTTAACCTTGTGTCTCGCGAGGAGCTTGTATCCGACGAGACTTCTCTTTAGCGTTAATCCGTTCGAGAAGCAAATCTTGACATGTTCGAATACTGGGGCCTTGGAAATTGATATTGCACTAAAGTGCGGGCGTTGTCCAAGTGGCTGACAATACGAGAAAATCGTGGGCGCCGGGGTGTCAGACCATCCAGCCTCGTTCTTGGTTGCTCAGCCTTCCCAAACACCAACGCTCGGACCTCTGGAGCTGCTTTGCGGAGACGCAGCCTATCGCCTTGCGAGCCGTGATAACGTTCATCCGCCTCGTCGAACATCTTAACGCCGCTCGATCTTGCTCTTGGCCGCAAGGGAGCAACGAAGATAGTGTTGCCTCGCTCAAATCATGATCGACCTGCTATGTGGTAAAGCTACGGCCGCGCGGCCATGTCAACACCGTATCGTATGCCGAGCCGGAATACCAAGACACATACAGCGAGAGGGCAGCCGGGTCTCCTCCAAACCGCCCGACTTGGCTAGGCTGATCTTCCACGGTGCGACAGAGGGCACCTTTCGGCAGGCAGGCGGTGGCTGCCCGAGGGCGCGATATGCGGGCGTCAGCCGCGACACACGTGTGAGACCAGCGAGTGCCGGGCGCAGCACCTCTCATGCTTCGGATGGCTGGTCTTGGGGGCTGTCGTCTTTCTTTTCTGGATAGCGGGGCGGGCTACACGTCGTGGCTTGGTCTGATGCTCTCCCGAGATATGTATTACTGTAGCTGATCTCCCTGCGTGATGGTTCGTTGCTCATCTCATCCTCGCCCTCTATTGTGAGGCCTGATTGTGTCGTCGTTTCTTCCACACATAGACTTGCCCGCTCTCCCAACGTTGAGACATCTGACACGTTCATTTAGTAGATGGTCCAAAAGATGAGGACTTTCACTACGGCGGCAGCAGCTCTGAGCCTCGGTAAGTGGTATTTCATCAAGCGTTCAATTGCAAGGATACTGACTATTCGACAGGCTCAACTGCCCTCGCACAGCTCTCCCAGCAATGTTTCAGCGAAGTGTGCTACCAACTCAACATTCCCCAAAGCACTGCAGACTCTGGCAATGGCGATATATTCATTCAGATGACCGCCCCAACGAGCTACGAGTGGGTCGGCCTCGGTCAAGGCTCTTCCATGAGCGGGGCCAACATGTTCATCATGTATCTGTCAGCCGACGGAAGCAATGTCACCGTTTCCCCTAGATCTGGATCCGGTCAAAGGGAGCCGCAGGTCAACAGCGCCGCGGATATTAGCGTGCTTGAAGGGTCTGGTGTGGAGGGTAACACTATGACCGCTAACATTCGATGCGGAAGCTGTTCCAGCTGGAGCGGTGGTAGCATGGATTTCTCGAGCTCCAGCGCATCGTGGATTCATGCTACTGCTTCAGGCTCGGCTATCCAGTCTGACAGCCTGGACGAGAGCATCAGCCAGCACGGCCGCGACTATGGTTCCTTCGACTGGGACTTTTCGGACGCAAAAGGTGGCAGCGAGGTCAACCCTCTCCTCAGTGCTACTGGGACCTCGGGCTCTGGATCAACGACTGGGTCCGCGACCACCGGCGCCGCCTCTTGCACACGCGCTTCCTCCAAGACTCTTGCCTCTGTTACTGGCACTTCTGGCTGCCCTACTGCCTGGCCCACCGAGTTCTCTACCTCCTGGCCAACAGCTCGCCCAACGTGGGCTGCGGACTGTCACCCAGAGGGCTTTGGTCGCGGAGGCTATGGTCCCCCTGGCAATGCTGATTCCTGGCCTACCGATGCCCCTTGGCGCGACAACAAGGAGAAGCGCCAGCTCCCTGAATGCGACGAAGACGACGCATCTTCCGGAAGCTCAAGCTCAAACCTCTCCCAAAACGGACGAAGCGCTGCTTTCGGCGGCTCCCAACAGACAATGCTTCTCGCACACGGTGTCATGGCCTCCTTGGCCTTCGTAGGCCTGTTCCCTATCGGCGGTATTTTGATCAGGGTGGCGAGCTTCACCGGCCTCGTCTGGGTGCACGCTGCCCTGCAGGTCCTGGCCTTCCTTCTATACATCGTGGCGTTCGGTGTCGGAATCTGGATCGCTGTGAACGGCCGCTACCTGACCAACGCGCACCCGATCATTGGCATCGTGCTATTCATTATCCTCTTCGCGCAGCCGCTTGGAGGACTGCTGCACCACAGATACTACAAGAAGTACGGACGTCGCACCACGGTCTCGTATGCTCACATCGGCATCGGCCGCATTGCCATCATTCTCGGAATCGTCAACGGTGGCCTGGGCCTCCAACTCGCAGGCAATCAAAACCGCAGCCACATCATCGCTTACGCCGTTGTAGCTGCGGTGATGGGTCTGCTGTACATCGCTTCGATCATCTATGGTGAAAGGAAGAGGAGCAGGAACTCTCCTCCGAATTACCAGCACAGCCAGAAGGAGCAGAGCCACCATTACTCCAGCAGCAGTGATTCGGCCTACGATGTGCCTCATCCGCGGGGGTCTCCGAGAGAGTACTATTCGAAGCGGGATAGTCGGCGTTGAGACGGGGCTGGTGTGACAGAGCGGGTTGAATTTGAGATGTAACGAAAGCGAGATTGATACCATTGCAGTTAGGGTGACACGACACGGCATTTTAAGTTTGATTCCATAGATGATAGTGGCACGTCCAGTAGTATTGCGAATACACAGAGGCTTCTTTGTCACGGCAGTCAGTGTCTCGAGAAAGAGAATTGTCACATGAGGGACCCCCAACAGCGCCTGACCCAAGAGGCAGCGAAGGTCCAAGGACATAACAAGATGACTACTTCCCACGACCAATGAGTGCATGCAGCTACGGTGTTCATCTATTGACCGTCCATCAGGACTCTGCTATAGATTTCCCGCGACATTCTTGGTCGGCTGAACGCTAAATCTACGTAATCGATGAGTACTGAAGTGTTCATTGCTATCTATTAATCATGATAAAGCATCGGTGAGAAAGCTCCAAAGCCCAAAATTACTATGGTATCAAAATCGTGATGCGCAAGTGACCATCGTATTGTCTCCGTCGAAAGCCAGTCCTTACTTCTGCTGGCCCTCCTACTGCTTTCCGCCTCCCATAAAGCTGCCGACGTATCCGCCAGCGCTCTTCAGACCACCAGTGACCGAGCTGCCGATGCCAGAAGCACCGCTCGCAGCACCCTGGCCGGTCGACTTGGCGGTGTTGACAGCCGAGTCGGCGACGCCACCGCCGTAGGAGCCAGAATCGTCCTTGCCTCCGCGCTCCATCCGGTTGACGCCCTCCTTAGAGAATGCGTCACCGACAGGCTGCAGCAGACCGCCCTGGCCGACTTGGCCGGCGACCAGGTTGTTGACGCCGTCCTGGAGGTTGTCCACTTGGTCGACGCCGGTGACCTTGGACTTGTCGAGGGTGTCTGTTTAATGATTCGTCAGTCTCCTGGGTATTCTCAATAACTTGAGCACACCTGCTTACCCTTGGTGGCGTAGCTAGCCTTGTTGTCCTTGGTGAACCACCTCAGGTATTGATCCTCGATCCAAGGCATCCAGTTCTCGTACTGGTTGTGGTAGCCCTCTTTGATCCACTCGAGGTAGCTCTTGCCCTGCTTCTTTTCCTCGGGCAGCGAGTCGAAGGTCTGCTTCTTCTGGTCCTCGCTCATCTTGTTCCAGCTGGAACCAGCGGAGTCAGCGGTACCCTTAACTTGATCGGCCATTTTGAAAGTGTGGTTTGTGGAATATGCTGTGAATCTGAAGATGCGGAGATCAGCACGGCTTCGAAAAGATAATACAGCGACGAATGATGTACCTGCGTTTTGTTCACAACGAAAGCGATAATATGTCTGGGACGTTATCTCTCCTGAGGACGGGCGGCATCGTCTGATGTATTTACCTGCCACAACATCAAAGTTCACGCGGACCCATGACGAGTGACGTCGCCGTACAGCAACCTGGCGTGTGGGAAGTCGAGATCAATCCTGCTCCACAACGCAATGCAGATCTACGCACGCGGCCCAGATTTGGCCCCAACACACCATGTCGGGGCAGGGTGGCTTGAGCGACGTCATCCGACAGCTGCGCGAGTCGCAGCATGTGAAGTTATCAACAGGGCCTTCAGGCGCCTGATTGGCCATAGCTACAAAAATACACTTAATAATTATCAAAAGCATGGCATGCGAAACGGCTGAGATCGAGTGGACTGCGAAAATATCTAGGTAATTTACAGGAAGTTTAGTGTCAGTATATTACAATTGTTGTACAATGATCTATGTGTGGTCGGCGTTTTTTGATGCACCACTCAGAAGTGTCACCCGTCGTCAAGATCGGCCTGAAGGACGTTCGGTCGCCTCGTTTTCTTCATCCTTCCCTTCGTCGGGGTTTAGGTCGACATCGGCTTCTTCGGCCGGTTCCTTTTCTTCATCCTCTGCTTCATCAGGCTTGAGGTTGACAAGAGCTTCTTTGGTCGACAGTTTGCCTTCATCCTCCGCTTCGTTCGGCTTCAGCTCAGAATGAGCTTCCCTGGCCGGCTCATTCCCATGCTCGGCTCTGTTGGGCTCTCGATGGAAACGACCTTCCTCGGTCGGCTCGTCTCCTGCAACCTTGGTTTGGTCAGGGCTGAAGTTGGTAGGAGCTTCCGCAGGCCTTTTCCATGCTAGGATTTCACCCGTGCCTGCCTTCGTCAAGAACTCAGCAATGGTCAATGCTGGAAATAACGACCTGTGCAGCCTACTTGCTGCCTCTGCATCCACACTCTCCTTGCTTGTCTTTCTCAAATTGTCGGGCAAGTCTTTCGGTAACGATTGTGGCTGGAACGTCAGGTCCGTGTGCCGTCCACCGACGAAACCTGCGTCGACTTCTCTATATTGTATTGCATAGTCCGCGGGGAAGTTTTCCGAGAAGCGCTTGACTGCCGGACTGTGTGAACCGCGCTCTTCCAATACATCATGGTTCGGAGTATACACGGTAGTTTGCATCTGCTCAAATCGATCGAACAGGTAGGGAACTTGAATGTCTTTGGGTCGCTGTCCTTGTTGCCCTTCACGTGGTGCTTCACCGTGAACCATCCAACCTGGAAGTGTGAAATGAACCTCTGTCTTGCCCCGAAGAGCTCCGCCGGCTCTCGCAGACTTGTTCAGGACGTCAACAAAGTCCAAGATCTCGGGATCTTTGACAATTGAGGGAATCGGAGCGTAAATGGTCTCGTTCCTGGTCAACCGGAGGTCGATCGCTTGGTCCGGCAAGGGGATGTCGACGATCTCTTCGTTGATTACGCCGCGCAGACTCTGAATCTGCGGCTCATCTTCCGGGGATTGGCCTCCGGGCGCCCGGAGCAGAGTCAGTTCAAGGCGTGGAAATTGCTTTGTAGCTTCCAGGCCGCGACGAGTGAACGGGGAGGGCACAAAATATGCTACCAACGTAGATCTGCGAACAACGTTGGATTTTTGCGGTGCCTTGGCAACTACCGTGTTTTCCTCGATATGATTTCTCTTGCGACCGACGGGCTTGAAGAAGGAGAGCAAAGTCTCGTAGCTAGGGCCTCGACGCAAAAGCAGATTTTTTGGCGAGCCGATTTTGATGTCATTCGGGCGTTGATCGATCGAATGGCCCTGTTTCACTGACAAGTCACCAAAATCTTTTGGCGCTGCTTCTTCCAGAAGGAGCCCAAAATGCACCCGCCATGCATCTGTAGAATAAAGTCTCGCTGTGCCCCAGTACGACCCCCTCTCCGCCTGAGCTGCTGCCGCTGTTCCTTCTTCGTATCGGGACTCGCGCGGCGGGACCATCTGTACGATAGAATGACTCATCTCCTCTGCTCGAGCTTTCGTTGGTGAAGCCCTCAAAGCCGCCGACGGGTCATCTGCTGGGGTTTTTGGTGCGTTCCTAAGCACTGGTAGCGAATGCCGAGCGAAAACCTTCAGGCGATCGCGAAAATGCAACCCAAGGTCGGGAAAATACGGTACCAAGGCAAGCGGTCCCCCAGCAGCGTCTGCCTGGTCTTCGTGTCTCTCTGTGGGCGACAATGACACGCTTCGCACGTCGCGAGACGAGAAGTCCATCAAGCTCATGAGAAGGCGGCGCGCGTTGTCTCTGTCGGAAGACATGAAGCCGAATATGCCGATTTTGCCATCGGCCTGTTGCATAATCACAGTCTGTGTTCTTTGCGAGATCGCTTCGATCTGCTCCGTGCGGAAGTTGCGCAGAGACTGTGCTGCTGGGAACCTCCTATCCTCCTCGGGAATCAGAGTGTTCAGGTCAAGCAGAAGTTTGCCCACATGAAGAGTTCTGTTTTCCAATTGGCTGGCAATGTCTTCAGCATCTTGCCGCCGAGCAGTGATACGCACGACGCCATCTCTTCGGTGGGGTCGTACCTCAGATTTTCGCAGAAGGATTGGTGGTTCGATCTGCGACTGGTACTTAGGCCTGCCGTCACGCGTCGCCAAATCGAAATACAGAGCTAGCTGCCACCGCGTCATTTGCATTTCTAGCTCGCCAACTTGCGCTTGCTCTGATTCTGTGGAGACGTCCCAGGCAACTCCAACGATCCGCTCAGCGGTCCTTGCTTTCGGAGTGAGGGAAGCTCCTCTCGGCGATGGCATCTGCGAGCTGCGGCGTTGGTCTATAGGGGTGCGCCCAGGTTGCCAGCGAGATCGTGTGAAGGAAACCTTCTTCTTTTGAGAGGTTCCTGGAAGCCGATATTCAAGTTGTCGCACAACGGTGAGGGACGACCGCTGCGCGAGAGCCCGCCGGAGGTACCGAGACAGCTGTTGTACATTGTAACCATCCAGCAATGCCTTCACCAATCTGTCAAACTCTCGGTCTTCGACGACAGGGGCTTGTGGCCGCAGGGCGTCAATCGATGCGTTGACTTCCTCCTCTAGTGGTGGCGCTGTCTCAGAAACAGCGGCCTGTATCTCCTCCGCAGTCAACGACAGCCCCTTCAAGCCTTCTTCGCCAAATCCCGCATCGTCTGATCCATTCTTCTGGTTGCTCTTCCTCGCTCGGCTGTCAATCACGTCCCGGAAGATGACAATCTCGGATCTTTCTCCCAAAGACTTGGTCGCCAGCGCCTCCGAGACTTGTCGCTGCTTGCGTCCGGGTTTGCCAACAATGCGCCCGCCTATGTTAAGGCGCTTGAAGTAAACTCCATCATTGGGTTTGTTCAAAGGCTCAGCGTCGCTATCGTGAGCGGCTTGCTTTCTGTGGAAAGTCGTGAAGGCCTGGCGCGGAAGTTGTTGGCGACGATGGAGTATAGGCGGGCAGCGCAGATGCTGCAGTACGCCCCGAAGCTGACATCTCAGACAGGCTGATGATGGCACCGCGGCGGCGCCAGAGGAAAGCATATGCTTGGGTCGGGTAGTTTTGTGGTTGATGCACCAGGCCAAGAATAAAACCAAGGGCTCTCATGTGAAAAGTCCCTAGGGAGATCGGCGGAACCTTTGCCGAAGCGGGCCTCCCATGTGGCTTAGCCGTCAACGACGACGACGTAGCAATATTTTGCCGTCTGGAGCTCTACGTCAACCCGAATAGACCGGTCCAGCTCTCAGGGGTAGATGCAATAATATGTCTCTCTAAATTTCGAAACTTTCGTCGCAATGCACGACTCCGCCGTTGCAATATATCACCGCGCGTGAATCCGTACCGCCCCTGTCACATCCGCACAAGCGTACGCGTCCGGTGACCCATACTGCGACTCCAGCCAAAGAAGTATCGCATGTCTCTCGAGCGTCACAGGAAAGCAATTTGAGGATCTACGGGAACTCCGAGGCGGAGCTGAACTTGCGCCACACGATCCCATCGAGCTACACTTTGTGGTCGGTCATTGAAGGTGCCCAGGGACCATCGAGGAGGCAAATATGTCGCAAGATCTATTCGCAGCGTTTGGCTCACAAAACAAGTCTCCTTCCAAACAGTCAGGGCCATCCCGACACAATCCTGCTGGGCCACCTGAACCGCTGAATCTTGAGGCTATTCTGAACGCGAAGCCGTATGATGAGTTCGCAACAGCCCCAGTACCAATGGACGAGGACGACGATGAGTTCGGCGATTTCGAGGATGCTTCTCCCATGGATGCCCTGACTAAGGCTGCGATTCTGAAAGCGCGAATGGGTTCTCCCCTCCCGAGCCAGGAAATGCCATTCTTCGACACGACTCCAATGGGCTCTTTGCCATCAACAAAATCTCAAACAGCTTCACAGGCTCCAATAGCGCCAAAGCCCAAGCCAAACCTCCCGTTCAAACCGAAGACTACGGATCCCTCGGACAAAGCAGCGCGACCGGGCTCAGCCCCCAAAGAATCTCGTCCAAAGTCAAACCTTCCGTTCAAACCGAAGCCTCCGCAGATAGATGGGAGGTCTGAAAACATCGGTCAACATCCTTTCGCCGGCAGGATGGATATGCTTTTCGCCGGAGACGATGACGACTACGATGCTGGCGCCGATGACCTCAATGTAGACCTGGCGAATGACCCCGAGGCCGCAATGGCATATTCGAAGAAGCTGATTGCAGACGCAACGGCTCACGAAAGGCCACACGGCCCCGTCGTAAACCCAACATCAGCTTTTCCGACTCGCACGCGACAATCAAACCCTATATCGAAAAGAGTTGAGGGTCAAGGAGAGAACACTCGTTCGCAGAACTCTGCTGTTCTATTCGACGCAGAAAACGTCAGCGAAGATGAGGATGAAGACTGGGGTACCTTCGAAACAAACGACGCAGATACAGCTCAGCCAGCTGTTACGGCATCACAGCCTAGAACGTCTGCCCCCGGTTCTCTTGGTATCGATCTCTTAGGTCTGGATGATACGACGGCGCAATGGGCATCGTCGGAAAACACTTCGCAAAAAGCTCCAGGAAAGCCGCAATCCAGCCGAGCACCGATTGCCGAGCCTCAAGATGATGAAGTGTGGGACGACTTCGACGATGTCGTCCCAGCGCCAACTCAGGCGACGACAAGCCCTAAACTTCCCGAACCAATTCTCGACGTGACAGCTCCTGCAAGGACCCCTACAACACCTTCTCTGCCACCTACCAATATTCCTCCTCCCGCAGTGCTCTTGTCTGTTTTTCCCTCCTTGCTGGCTTCTGCTCAGCCAGCCCTCTTCGACACACTAGCCAAGCTCCCACATGAGCAAAAGCAGGATCTTCTCGGACACGAAGCCACGCAACAGTTCTTGCACGGTTACATTGGTCTTGCAACGGTATTGGCACACGTTATCGCAGGCCGCAAGCAACGGTGGAAACGCGACCAGTTCCTGGCTCAGGGGATGCGAATTGGCCCCGCTGCAGCAGGAGGCAAGGGTGGCATGAAACTTGCCGGTGTCGACAAGTCTGAAGCGGCGAAGGAGGATCGTGAAGTTTTGGACGCGGTTCGTCAGTGGAGGTCTATCGTTGGAAAATTACGGAGCGCAGTTGTCGGCGCTAACGGCAAGGCTTCGACGAAACTGCCGCCTGTGCCTGAGATCTCTGAGCAAATGCCATTGAAGGTGTTGAAACCTCTGGAGGGTGGAGTTGTCGCACCGCACGCGTGTGCCTTGTGTGGGCTAAAGCGTGAGGAGCGGGTACCGAAAGTTGATGAGGGAGTCGATGACAGTTTCGGGGAGTGGTGGGTAGACGGGATGAACATGCATTTGCTTTGCAAGAACTTCTGGGACAAGCACAGCGACAGGATGAGGTCTAGGTAATGAAACAGACGCTGCATATGCCCACAGAAAGTCTGCTTCGGTGCACCAGCTTGCGATGCAAAATCACGTCAATAATCGTCATTCGTAGGAAATATATAAGACGAGAGTGTGAGCCGTTTGGCTTGTTCTGTGGAGCCAACTTTTGATATCTAGATCATGATTACCCAACGCCCCAGTTCTCCAAATACGCCCAAAATCAAGCCCTTACACTACATGCATATGGATCGTGAACTCCATCTTGCGAGATCGACTGAGCCTGACGGTCAGAGCACTCCAGAAAGCTTCAAGCGCTCGAGGAGCTGGCATCGCTGTCCGACAAGCTGTGGCAGTCGGAGTCTGCTCGTCGAGGTCCCTTCCGCCCTTGTGTGGAAGGTCGATGGCCGGACACTGGTGTCCTGTTCAGGGTCCGCTTTATCTGTCAAGTCAGGTCAGAATGCTGTTCACGACAGAAACACATTGGCTTATACGAACGACGTCGCTTCCATTGGCATGAGGGTCGATCATGCCGGGACCGTTGACCGTGAGACAGAAATGTTGCTCCGGATCGCTGAAGTAGTCATCATGGAAGAGGCAGTCTCCGCAGATCTGGCATCGGTTGCTGGACGTGAGAGGCATTGCAGGAAGGGTAGTATCGTTTATGTATTTAGTCGTGGGGATGAAGATCGTTTTTCAAGCTGAGGTTCTGAATTGGCTGGGGTAGTGGTTGGAGCTTGGAACGAGACAGAGCAAGAGGCGTAGTAATTTATAGGGAATAGTAGGCCGGTCAATACACAACCTGTTTGTTACTCAAACGGCGCGCTCCTACAGTGACCCAGACAAGCAGCAATCACTGGACGCGACCGACGTCGGGTCCATGCACTGCAGCGTTTTGTGCGCAGTAAGAGTCACCACGATAATATACAGGAGGAAGTCGTGTCATGTCGGACTCAGGCGCCTGACTTGCAATTGTCGGTGCTGCGTTGGACGGGACCGTTTGCCGCTGTCGATCGATCGCATCCGGCCGCTGGCACTCCAGGGGCAGCAAATGCGTGCCAGCAGGGGCTCAGCAGCTTGTTTTAGGCAGTTGGTAAGGCTCTTAGTTGTTCCAGGTCCAGACTAGGAATTCGTAAAGTGAGGCTTGTTATTACTTGGACATTGTTCGCCTCTCGCCGCAGACTTCGCAGTGTCGTACGACTTCGCTGGTGACCTGTCCTTCGTTGCCTCGAGTCAAAGCTCGCCCACCAGTCACACACTGATTGATAAACAATGTGTGAATCAAAATTTCCTCTGTATCCGCAGTCCTCGTACGGCTTGCGGGTATGTGCATCTCTGTCACTGGGTCGGTAGCAGCCTGGTTCCGCTGGCGGTGCAACTTCAGCTGCAATACCGCATTGGAAGTACATGCGTCCAAAGTAACAAGGTAAGTTTAAGATGACCTGGATGATTCGCTGCTTAGACATATGTCTCATGCGTTGATATCAATCGTCAAGCGCCCATGCACCGTCTCTTTCGTTGCGTTTCCATCCATGCAAACCAAGCCTCCAGGCCGCTTCCTTTGCGTGCCGCCTGCCACCGAGTCCACCATCTTTCGTTCCTTCGTAGTTGGAACTTCTCAAAGAAGTGGCTATAGCCGGTATCCCTGCTGTCATCGCGATCTCCAAGGCAAGCTTCCACATCTTTCTCCTCGACACGCAGCTCGCGCCTCTAGGGTCGAATTGTTTCCGGCCAAGCAACACACCATTGACCATTATCTCCTGCTTCCGCGGGGTCCATAGCGAAGATAGGTTGCTTCCACCAGCTTCGGCGCCCTGCGCAGAGAAGGCAAAAGTCCTTCTCGTCGTTTTCACCTCAAAAGGTCTGAACTGGTATCCTCCCTTCGATCCATGCCATGCGTTTAGTGCCATCAATCTCCCGTTCCTTCCAAACGCTCTCTCGACTGCTTCGTGAACTGTTTCCGCCTCTGGCATAACAAACGTCTGCAGGTAGCATTCACTGGCTTGCACGAGCTTCCCAGCGGTACTGTTGAGCAACCCTGTGACCTGCTTCAAGGCCAGCTTATCCGAGCAGCTCTTGCTCATCGTCACCGGTGCGTCCGGCCTTGCAGGCTTCCGACGCACGACTCCCAACCGATCAAAGTGACCCCGTCCAAGCATGTCATCTGGGTTCGACGATGGCGCTGCGCTAGCCCATGGCGTTGCGTCCTCCTGTGAGGCCATTGTGAGCTCCATCGAGGCGTCACCGCAAGGCGCTTGCGAGCAAAACATGTGGATTTGAACGTCGGGTTTCAGGCGGAAGGGCAGTCGAAGGCTCGGGCTGCTGGTCGCGTGTACGTCGCCTGTAGTATCCCAGGATACGTCTGTTTCCTCATCCTCGTCTGACCAGTCCACCCATTCGCCTTTCCCGTCTCTTCCCTGCTCCGCAAGGAGGGCGCATTCTTCCAAGATCCACCTGTTGAACCCTCGTATCGCTAGCACTTCCGCATGCCAGTCGTGAAGAACATTGCCATTCGCTTGGGTGACTTTCGAAGCTGGCAAACACTTCATGCCTGTTGCGATGGCGGCGCATGTCAGCTCGGGAGCTTGTTCCCGTCCGGAATCCTCGTCGTGGGTTGCCGCTGTCGCGTCGAAGTCGCAGGCAACGCTCTTTGCGCCATTGTGTCTGGGATCTAAGCTGCGCAAAGCAGACTCGTCAGAATTGTGCTATTCAAGCCTTGTCGCTTCCGTGCGGATGGCGACCTACGTCTACTCAATACGATGCCAGCGAGGGGAGACCATTCTCTGCGGCCGTCGGGGTGAGTGCGCGGTTTGTATTTCGTTGGCAACGCAGCGAATGTGTCAAGGACACAATCCGCGATCGCATCGGGGTCGGGAGCCTGCTGTGGACTCATCTTGCTCGCTGTCTTGCAGCATGCTGGTTTGCTGGCAGTTTGTTTGCCGACGCTGTTGATCCAAGGTGCCAGGGTCCAAGACCCTGGAGTTGATGGGGGAGCTTTGCTGCTTCAGCATCTTCGCCCGCTCGGACATCAAATGGTCACCTCACTTTCGAGGCGGCGGCAGATGAGGGAGCAATTTGACGATCAAAATAATCTGAATACGTCTGTATGTGCATGAAACGTATCTGAACTTCTAGCCACAAGCCTGTCCCAGCCGCTGATGCTGTCAGTCATCCTGGGTTCGCAGGGTTAGGGTTGGAGCATGCGCCGTCCTCGTATTCTCGAGTCTTGACGATGAAGAGCTGCACGCGACGCTTTCCTGATGATGACGGACAGTTGTGACGGAAATTACTAATTTGGTTCGTTTCTAGTGCAGCGTAGATACTTTCTCGATGTCGTTGATTCACTGATCGTTCACAATACCATTTGCCGGAAGATGGAATCCCGCAACCCCGCCCATCGATATTCGAAAAGAATCAGCACATGAAGGTGGATACGCAACATCGATGTGGCTGGAGTCCGGAATGCTCGAGGCTCACAATCTTCCACGACGATAGAATGGAGATTGGATAAACGAAAAAACGACATGCTTGCGGGGGTTGTGATCGTCCCATGATGGGAAAGCATACACAATAGCACTATTGATTTGCGTCTACTCATGTGATAGCGGCAGATCTTCGCCACACAGGGTTGAACTGAAAAACGTTCATTCTGTAAGACAGAAATCTGTCATGTTTCTGCTCACTGTCTCCAAGTACCTAATCAATTGACGAAGATATCGACGTGTGGAAAATGGACGAGCAAGCAGGAGGAAGAACGGCACCACGGTACTTAGCCGTGTAGCTTGATCGATCGCATAATGAAAGAAGAGTGGAGGCGCAGATACTAGATCAAGACTACCGGAAGTGAACATTAGACAGCCCTCTGCGAACTACGATCGAGCAGAAATGAAGCAATGGCTGCAGATGTTCGGCTGCATGGCATGCTGATTGCTGGCAACGTCGCCACTCTCGATGCAGCCGTGGTAGCCTCGTCAACTGCTGGTCGATGTGGTTCCTGCTCGCCACGCTGGTGAACCACTAACCGTACATTTTTGTGGCTCCAATCCAGACCGCTCGTAGGGTCTCGGGATAAAGAGCTCAGCTATAGCCGAGCCTCGAAGCATTCGAGTGCATGTGCCGTCCTGTGAACGATCGGGTGACTCGAATCCCGCCGATAATGGGATGTGAACCCACTGTACAGGACCTGCATATACATAGATGTTCACTTACGTCCTCACGTGAGACCATCACTACCGTACGTACACATGCTGCAGTGACAGCAGACTCCGGCGACGAACAGGGCCCGTAAAGGTTGAGGGATTTTGCGGAGAAATCAATGCCACATGAAGTCACATGCATAGCAACGACTCCATCTCGGGCTCTGGCCTAGCCAGCTGTTGAGTCACCATGGCCGGTGTAGCCTCGCAGTAAGGCAGCGGCGCGCAGCGGCCACCCACTCTGGGCCACCGAACAGAGGGCCGCCGCCAGAAAATTCAGTGAGAGACAGCGAGAAAGCGCGGGTGAGGCGGGTGAATGAGCGATTCACGTGCTCACGGATCACCTCGCCACCGCGGCGGGTGCAGACGAATGCGCCCGTGAAGTTTTTTCTCTCACAAGCCCGCCGCAGCCCAACGTCACAGCAAGACCCCACCACGCTGCGGTGTTTAGCGCCGCCGCTTTTGCCAAGCCCTGCCCCTCGCACCATAGGTTAAATTCTTCATCTACCTTGCCATCCTCTTCTCTCAGCGTCCCCATACCTCGAATCGCTCTGCATTCGAATCTGGTAAGCCTTGCAGCCGCTCATTCCATCAAGAGCACTGGACTGACAGCTTTTCCAGAGAAAGACAGTACTTTCAAAAACTACCACAAAGAACACCAACCGCCAAAATGGGGTATGTCAAGCCTCCAGCACCCGCAGTGGCCTCACATCCATCGGGAAACATCTGAAGAGCAGCGTCTGACAAGGGACACAGTAAGGAGAAGACTCACATCAACGTCGTCGTCATCGGCCACGTCGACTCCGGCAAGTCCACCACCACTGGCCGTAAGCATCACCCATCCCTCTGATCGCGTTGAGCACCGTAACTCACACAAACAACAGACTTGATCTACAAGTGCGGTGGTATTGACAAGCGTACCATCGAGAAGTTCGAGAAGGTGAGCCTCACTCCGGCGATTCTGCATCTCGACGTGGCATTTTCTGCACTGTCCCACCAAACCACCCCACCGCATCGCTATCTGCGATAAGGCGTCCGGGCTGGCTTGGCGTGCGCCCGAGGGGTCCCATCCCACTTTCAGTCTGCCACGACGAGAGCAGCGTTGCAGCACTACACAACACTTCACAATTATGAACAACATGCTAACAACCCCCACAGGAAGCCGCTGAGCTCGGCAAGGGCTCCTTCAAGTACGCATGGGTTCTTGACAAGCTGAAGTCCGAGCGTGAGCGTGGTATCACCATTGATATCGCCCTCTGGAAGTTCGAGACTCCCAAGTACGTCACCGTCACACAACAAGCAAAAGCATACTCGCTAACGTACTCACCCACCACAGGTACAACGTCACCGTCATTGACGCCCCCGGTCACCGTGACTTCATCAAGAACATGATCACTGGTACCTCCCAGGCCGACTGCGCTATCCTCATTATCGCCGCCGGTACTGGTGAGTTCGAGGCTGGTATCTCCAAGGACGGCCAGACCCGTGAGCACGCTCTCCTCGCCTACACCCTCGGTGTCAAGCAGCTCATCGTCGCCATCAACAAGATGGACACCACCAAGTGGTCTGAGGCTCGTTACCACGAGATCATCAAGGAGACCTCTGGTTTCATCAAGAAGGTCGGCTTCAACCCCAAGCACGTCGCCTTCGTCCCCATCTCCGGTTTCAACGGTGACAACATGATCGAGGCCTCCACCAACTGCCCCTGGTACAAGGGCTGGGAGAAGGAGACCAAGGCCAAGGCCACTGGCAAGACCCTCCTCGAGGCCATCGACGCCATTGACCCGCCCACCCGTCCCACCGACAAGCCCCTCCGTCTTCCCCTCCAGGATGTCTACAAGATCGGCGGTATTGGCACTGTTCCCGTCGGCCGTGTCGAGACCGGTACCATCAAGGCCGGCATGGTCGTCACCTTCGCCCCCGCTGGTGTCACCACTGAGGTGAAGTCCGTCGAGATGCACCACGAGCAGCTTCCCGAGGGTCTCCCCGGTGACAACGTCGGTTTCAACGTCAAGAACGTCTCCGTCAAGGAGATCCGTCGTGGCAACGTCACCGGTGACTCCAAGAACGACCCCCCGAAGGGCTGCGACAGCTTCAACGCCCAGGTCATCGTCCTCAACCACCCCGGTCAGGTCGGCGCCGGCTACGCGCCCGTCCTCGACTGCCACACTGCTCACATTGCCTGCAAGTTCTCTGAGCTCCTCGAGAAGATTGACCGTCGTTCCGGCAAGTCCATCGAGTCTGGCCCCAAGTTCATCAAGTCTGGTGACGCCGCCATCGTCAAGATGGTTCCGTCCAAGCCGATGTGCGTTGAGGCTTTCACCGACTACCCCCCTCTCGGTCGTTTCGCCGTCCGTGACATGCGCCAGACCGTTGCCGTCGGTGTCATCAAGGTTCGTACCACATCCAGTCTCCACGCCGTTGTCCATCTATTGACCTGTCCCTACAGTCCGTCGAGAAGTCCGACAAGGCCGGTGCCGGCAAGGTCACCAAGGTAAGTTTTCTTCACTACCCACCACGCTTCAAATTCATGCTGACCTCATCAATCAGGCTGCCCAGAAGGCTGGCAAGAAATAGATTAGTTCATGACCTTGCGGAAGCATATCATGACTTTTCTATCTTCTTGAGTGATACCTTGAAACGACGCATGCATTGTCTTGTCGGATGGGCAATGTATGTATGAACTGAAAACATCCGGCAAAAACTTTTCCTTTGTTCTTTGGCATGAAAATCACGAAGCGATGTTGATGGCAGTTTGCGGTGGGTTGATACCATCGAGCGAATTGACCTGCCTTAGCTTAGATTTCAGCTTTCAGCTAAATCAAAAACAGTCTGAGAGTGACCAAATTTTGTTCCCTTCCCATGCTTTTTCATGATGTCCTCGTAGCCCTCTTGCACAGTAGGATGCACTCTGCCATGTTCTTGCTTGAGCCCAGATATACGCGGTCCTACCTACCTTATTTCATTGCCGTATCCGAATAGCCTTCGTGGCATAATTGTGGTACACCTCCCGACCTACCTTACATAGTGGTAGAGTACAGATGCTGAGGTATTATCATTTCAACATTCAGTACACGATGCTTAATACCAGCAATTACATCTAGACACTCATGACCTATGCCTGAAGCGCTCTCTCCCCTCCCCTCCTCCTCTTGCCAGTCACATCCCTACCCTCCTCAATGCCCAACAGCGCCTCCCTCTTCTTCTCGCCCACAATGTTCAGCGCCTCCCTCACCACGCGACCCTCCACGCTCACCTTCTCCTCCTCGTACTCCTCCATCTGCCTCCCCACCCTCGCCTCAATAGTCTGCACGAGCTCCACATCCCGCTGCCCCACCATGCTGATGCTCGTGCCCTTCCTGCCCGCGCGCGCCGTCCGGCCCACCCGGTGGATGTAGTCGTCCGGGTCGCGCGGCAGGTCGTAGTTGACAACCAGCCCGACGTCCGGCACGTCTAGACCGCGCGCCGCCACGTCCGTCGCCACTAGGATCCGTGCGGCGCCGGCCCGGAAGCGCGCGAGGTTCGAGACGCGCTGCGCTTGCGGCAGGCCGGAGTGCAGCGATGTCACGCGGTGGTCGAGCAGGCGCAGCATGTACTCGAGGAGGTTGGCGGTGCTGGTGCGGTTGCAGAAGATGATGGTGGACTTGGTTGCGTTGGCGGGCGTGAGGAGGAGGACGTGCAGGTATTTTTCTTTGTGCACGACGTTGACGAGCTGGTAGGTTTGGTGGAGAGTTGGCGGGATGGCGAGCTTGTCGATGTCGACTTCGCAGACGAAGACGGGCGGGCGGGTCGGGGGCCGAGGCATGTCCTTGAGAGCGCGCACCTCGGGCGTCACGGTCGCCGTGAACAGGCACGTCTGCCGCTCCGCGGCCTTGGGCATGGCGCCCAGGCAGGTTTGGACGGCGGGCAGCATGCTGCCTTTGCCGGAGGCGAGCAGCCGGTCGGCTTCGTCCATGACCACGTAGCGGACGCGGCGGAGGCCCTTGATCGTCTCCTCGCCGGAGACTTCGATGTGGTCCGCCAGGCGGCCGGGGGTTGCGATGACGAGGTGCGGGCGTTTGGCGAGGTCGAGCGCCTGCGTGCGCATGTCCGCGCCGCCGGTGACGAGCACGCACTTGATGCCCTGGCTCGCGCCGATGGCGACGAACTGCTCATACAGCTGGAGGGCCAGTTCTCGCGTGGGTGTCAGGATCACGCCGAAGATGCCCATGGGGTCGCGGGCCCATTGCTGCAGGATGGGCACGGCGAAGGCGACGGTCTTTCCGGAACCGGTTCGCGAGCCGCCGATGCAGTCTTTACCGGCGATGATCTCGGGGATAGAGGCCTTTTGGATTCTGGTCGGCCGGTGTATGGCCATGTTGGCGAGCGATTTTATCAGCCATGGGTCGACTCCTAGCGTGGCGAAAGTGGCCGTCTCGTCCTTTTCCGTAGCCGCGGTGATGGACAAAGGTGCTGCATCGTCCGCGGTGGGTGCAGCAGCGTCTTTTTTGGGTGCTGGCTTGGGAACATCTTTCTTCGCTCTGATCCTGGAGACGGTGGAGGTGGGTATGGGCGCCGGCTTGAAGTCTTCATCGTCCAGTTCGTCGGCGTCTGCAGAAAGTCTTCTGCGCTTCTGCGGCCGGTCGTTGTCCAATTGGGCGTCGTCGTAGTCTCGCACGTCCTCACTTTCTGAGCCTGAGGAAGACATTGCGTTGTGATATGTTTGCTATCGATTTGTTTTTGCCGTCCGGACTTTTTTTCCATGCAGGCGGAGGTGAAGATCAAGAGGGAATCTTGGCGCGCCGCCAGCCGAAGCTTTCTTTCTTCAGACGCCCGCGCCGCAAATTTTGGCCTGGAAAGTGCAGATCGATCAACCCCGTTCTACGACACATTTTCAGCAATTCAACCAGACGCACATTCTTGCTTACGTCAAGATGGCAGAGCGTCCGGCCAAGCGTACGAAACTGCTGTCCGACAGCGAGTCGGACGGCAGCGACAACGAGGGCGTCAAGCTCCCGCAGAGCTCCAAGAAAGCTCACTTCAAGATCAACGACGAGTACGCAAAGCGGTTCGAGCACAACAACAAGCGCGCTGACCTCCACCGTTTGGAGGAGAAGTATGGCAAGGGTGGCGCGGAGGATGATTCGGAGGAGGAGTCTTCGACGGAGGAGTCGGAGGACGACGATGCGGACCTCGTCACTGCCGACCTCGACCAGGAGATCTTCGCTACGCTGAAGGCGATCAAGGAGAAGGACCCGAGAGTGTACGATGAGAAAGTCAAGTTCTACAAGGAGTTCGACCCGGAGAACGTCCCTAGGGAGGAGAAGAAGGACAAGGCCATGACGCTGCAAGACTACCACCGCCAGAACCTGCTCGCCGGCTACACCGGCGAAGAAGAGGAAGACAAGAACGTCCCGCAGACCTACAACCAAGAGCAGGATGCCCTGCGCCGGCAAGTCGTGGGCCAGATGCACGCTCTCGCCGACGGCGAGGAAGCCGGCTCCGACTCGGAGGACGACTTCAAGCCCAAAGCCAAGGGCGCGCACGACTCGGTACCTGCCACCCAGAGCAAGAAGGCCAAGAAGCTCAGCGAGCAGGATATCGCGGCCGCGGAGAAGGACCCGGAGACCTACCTGTCGAACTTCATGGCGGCGCAGGCATGGCGCGCACCCGGCGGCGCAAACCCGCACGCCTTTGACTCCGACGATAGCGAGGACGAGGCGCGCGCGGACGCCTTCGAGGAGGCGTACAACATGCGCTTCGAGGACCCGGCGCTTGCGAACGAGAAGCTGCAGACGTTCGCTCGTGATGTGGGGAAGTATTCCGTGAGGCGTGACGAGGTCAGCGGTAGGAAAGCTGCGAGAGAGAAGGAGCGGCAGAGGAAGGAGGCGGAGAGGCTGGAGCGCGAGGAGGACCGCGCCAGGCTGCGCAAGCTTAAGATCGAGGAGGCGGAGGAGAAGGTGAAGAAGATTAAGGAGGCGGCGGGCCTGCGCGGCAAAGATGTCGACATCGGGCAGTGGCGGGATGTGATCGAGGGGGACTTCGACGACGACCAGTGGGACAAGGAGATGCAGCGCCGCTTTGGCGAGGACTACTACGCGGAGAACGAGGGCGCGGGCGGCGACGACTCCGACGAGGAGATGGGCGACGCCACGGATGGCAAGAAGCACAAGGTCAAGAAGCCCAAGTGGGACGACGACATCGACATTAACGACCTCGTGCCCGAATTTGCAGAGGAGGAAGCCCGCAAGTACACGCTCTCTTCTGACGACGAGGAAGACGGCGGCGCCCCCGTCGAGCCCGAAGACGACGACAGCGACGCCGAGCAAGAAGGCGGCAAGACACGCAAGACGAAGAAAGACCGCTTGAAAGAGAAGGCCGAGGCGAAGCGCGCCTCGCGCAAGGAGCGCCGCGCCATCGAGGAGATGGTCGACTCCAACCTCCCGCTCGCGCACCCGGCTCTGGCCACGGGCTCCTCCAAGGCGCCCGTCACCGGCTTCCGCTACCGCGAGACGTCGCCCACGTCTTTCGGCCTCAGCGCGCGTGATATCCTCTTCGCGGACGACAGCGCGCTGAACCAGTTTGCGGGTCTCAAGAAGATGGCGACGTGGCGCGATCCCGAGCGGAAGGCGAGGGAGGCGAAGAAGCTGTCGAAGAAGGGCCGCCTGCGGCAGTGGCGCAAGGATACGTTTGGCAAGCCCGATGCGCCGGAGGGCGGGTTCGAGTATGTCCTCGGCGACGCGCCGGCTGACGCGGAACCGAAGAAGGCGAAGAAAGATGCGGATGGAAATGTCAAGGAGGGCGAGAGGAAGAAGAAGAGGAGCAAGAAGCGCAAGGCGAAGGAGGTCGAGGCTTAGATGAGGTTTAGAGTCGTGTGTGTAGATACCATACCATATAGTGTTCCCGTCTCCTCACTGCTTTCAATTCCTTTAGGCGTATCTTCACTTTGCTAGATGTATCCTGTGCTTCATGTGAGTGTGATCAGATTGCCACCACGGTATGGAGTGTTTACGGCAATGCATCAAAGCACCGGCTACACCTGGCGCGTCTCCGTCCCTGCGCGCCAGACAGCTGGGCAAACAACGATTGAAATGAGCAGTCGAAAAACCAACGGTAGCTCTACCGTAGGAGCACACGTCATCCATCGCATCCGAAAGTTTGCAGGCTTAGGAAGACTATCACGCGTTCTGACATGTCGAGTACTCTCGATTTTCCAAGTCAAGATCTCGTCGCGATGGCCAAAGGAAAAGGTAGTAGCATGTGGTTTCCCTTTTCTTTCAAGAGGATAGAGATGACTGGAGGTATAATTGACCTCGTCACAAAATCTCTAGCCCTCAAATCATTTGGATGAACGATGGTCGTCAAGGTGCAATTTTTGTTTACCTTGGCTGGTCGATGCGTGTGAACGTGGATTTCTGGCTCACGTTCAGAAGCATGGCGACTGGACACAGCCACGATTGTAAGATTACACAGACTTGGGGTCGCAGACGGGCGGCTAGGCGAGACAGTCCCGTAGTGGCTTGTCTTCGAATAACAAATACGCCAGGGGAAAGTACCGCAGAAGTGAAAGACGGTGACGACAACGCCCAGTCTGGCCAGCATGATATGGACATGCTTCAGCCAGACGGTACATTTGAAGAAGAGCATGCTCTAGGCTGATCCCCTCTATCGAAAGCATCGAGCGGGACTAACGAAACCCTTCACGTGCGTGCCACACAGACCGATCTACAGGGCTGGCGTCCAAGAAAACAGACTTGAACCATGCGCGCCGTAAGGCTGCGTGGGAACGGTTGAAGGGCAGAGTCAAGAATCCTTGGTGAGTGATGAGGTGACGCCTTTGGACTCAACCACGTGTGCCGCCCTGCGCCGTTGCTCCGCAAAGCGCCCGCATTCAGGAACACGCCCGCGCCGTTCTTGTCTCCATCGTCATGCAGCCTTGGTCCCACCGGGCAGACAAACGCGCGGCGAGTGGTGAACCGGGAGGGAAACGCCTCGGGGTTCGCGGACGGCGGGCGATTGCGACATGCGGGCGCGCAGCGAGTGGCTGGAGGAGGAATTGAGGCCGCGGGAGGGAGGACGACAAGATTGGGCTCGGCAGCGCGCGCGCATGACGGGGGAGGCGCAGCAGTCGCCGGCGCAGCGAGATGGCGGCTGAAGCAGATGGCGGACAGATGGGGGGGTGTCATGTAGGCGGCCGCTTGGCACGATTTGGTAGCGGAGCGCCGCCCTTGGCTGACTTTGCCCAGAGCTCCAAGGTCGCCACCGCGCGGGCGCCTCTTGGCTGATGGGCGGGCCGCACAGGGAAGCTGAGGCTGAGGCGGAGGGTGCGGGCGGCAGGGAGGGAGGGGTTCGTCAGGCGATCGTCAGGCGATGAGGCTAAGAAGTGCCTCGAGCGACGGCGCGGGCAGGCTGTTGTTCTGTCGTTGCCCCCAAAAGGACGCTCGACCGCGCTGCGAGGCATTCGAAGGCGCGCGGGGTTCGGCCGGAGTCGCCAGCCTGCTTCCAGCTGAGATGCGCGCCGCCAAGAAAAGCCTGCCTGTCTGCCTGAGGGCTTTTGTTGCGCAGCGGCCGGCGGGTGTTTAGGCGGCTCCCACGAGGGCCAGGCGTTTGCTGCTGGACGGCTCGCACGTGGACGCGGCCGGGCGCTCGATAACGCCGGCGCGCCAAGAGCGCCAAGCGCGCTAGGGTCCGAGACCGCGAAGGGTGCGACCAATGAGGCAGCCTGAGGCCCACCCGAGCTTGGCAGTCGCGCCCAGCCGCCCAGTCCGCCCCGACGAGCAGCAGCGGCGAGGGCGCTGGCCGGCTGCGAGCCTCTGGGGCGCGCCCGCCCGTATAACCTGCCTGGGGCCGCCGCTCCTGCGCGCGCCCTGACTTTCTGAATCTCTACTGCCCGCCTCTCGCACCCCCTCCCTTCGTCGCGCCCGCCTCTACATATATCGACCATATCGCCTCGCCGCTTCTGAACGCTGCACGTGCTTCGCGCTGCTGCTCGGCGTCCTCGAGCATTCACGCGTTTGCTGCCTCAGCCGAAGCGGAGGCCTCGAACTTGATATACTCGCCAAGACAGCTTTTGCCAAGGAAAGGACTTCACTTCAGACGAACGTCTGGTCGCCAGCAGGATGGAGCAGACCGTCGCAGAGGCCGTCGCGGCCGCCACACAGCAGCAGCAGGCTGCTGCCCAGCAAGCTCAGCAGCTCATCAACCAGCCCTCGCCGCCCGTCCAGCCCGTGCAAAGCGCGCAAAGCTCGACCATCGACAACCTGACGTGCCAGTGGCAAGGCTGCGGCGAGCGCTGCGACAGCGCTGAAGCCCTCTATGTAAGTCGACTGAATTTGTGATTTTTCGACGCGCGATGCGTCGCAGATGTCTGCCTCGTCCCGTCGACGCCTGCAAAAATCCTTTCGTCGCGTCTCAACTTGCTAACGCCGCCCGCAGGATCACGTTTGCGAGCGCCATGTCGGTCGCAAGAGCACCAACAACCTCAACCTCACCTGCCAGTGGGGCGCGTGTCGGACGACCACCGTGAAGCGTGACCATATCACTTCCCACATCCGCGTCCACGTTCCCCTGAAGCCGCACAAGTGCGACTTCTGTGGCAAGGCCTTCAAGCGCCCGCAGGATCTCAAGAAGCATGTGAAGACCCATGCGGACGACAGCGTCCTGATGAACTCACCTCAACCCGGCGCAACTGCGCGCGCTAACGGTGGCAATGGCGGTCTCGGTGTACAGAACGGGAAGCGTGAGTATCCGTCGCACTCTCCCTCTGACCCAGAGGCTTACTTGGTTGCGCGGCTCACAGCGGGTTCCTACTACGGCGGACCTAACGACTCAATGAACCCCTACCCGAGCTACCAGCCTCAGATGGGTGCTCCCAACGGCGCTCACTACCAGCCAAACGGTGCACAGTACGCTGGCTATGGTTCCGTTTCTTACCCCAACAACAACATGCAGGACATCCAGAGCATGGATACCCGTCGTCGTGCCATCGAAGCCCTCAACGACTTCCTCGGCGACATCAAGCGCCGTGCCATTGACCCCAGCGCATACTACGATGTCGGCCAGAGGCTTCAGAGCAACTCTCTTCCCCTCCCCGTCGCTTCTGGCAACGGCTACAACACGGGCTACAACAACCAGTCCAACTCGTCGTACGGCGGCTTTAACACTGCCAGCCTCATCGATGCGTTCTCTAACAGTGGCTACAACGTCGGTGGCGCCACTGGCGGCGGCGGAGGTGCAAACGTCCACGGCCCTATGGCCCAGCACGGCTACTCCCTCCCACTGCCTAATGCTCGCTCTAAGGGAGATCTCCAAGACATTGATCGCTTCCTTGAGCAGCTTCAGGCCACTGTCTATGAGACCAGCAACTCGGCAGCGTCTGCCGGTGTGCAGCAGCCTGGCGTCCACACGCAGTCGGTTGACGGCTTCAACTTTGGCAACAGCCACCAAAACTACAACCGCCCTAGCAACAGCCCTCCGAGCATGAACTCGAACCAAGGTTACTCAAGTTCCGGTACGATGAGCAGTGTCAGCGGCAGCATGCCGGGCATGACTTCTTCGGCTTCCGCGTTGGACACACCCGCGCTGACACCAGCATCAGTGTCGTCTTACAGCTCCGGTCACTCGCCCATGTCGAGTCATGGTCGCTCCAGCCTCAGCAGCATGAACGGCAATGCCATGTACCCCAACCTGCCTTCGGTCACCGGTATCTCAGACATTGGCTCCGGCTACCCCACCACCACATCGGCGCCGGCCTCTGGTCTTGCCTCCGGCTTCGAGGGCCTTGAGGGTCGTCGCTACAGCGGCGGCAGACTTCAGCGCCAGGCTCCTGCGCAAGACACTGAGATGACCGACGCTACGGCTCCCGAGGCTGCCGCCGAGGATGGCTCGCGCACTCCCAAGCAGTCCGACATCAAGGAGAAGGCCGTCGATAGCATCGACCCTGCGCTCCGTACTGAAGATGTCAAGTCTCCCACCGAGTCCGTCGGCACCCCCGCTGCTCACTCCGAGCACGACGACAAGCGCCAGGAGGAGTGGGTCGAAAACATCCGCGTCATCGAGGCCCTGCGCCGCTGGATCGGCGACCGTCTCCGCAACGGCGAGTTCGAGAGCGACCAGTCCGAGCAGCAGCAGCAGGAGGCCGCGCAGGCGCAGGATGGCGCCGCCCACCACCACGAGGAGATGGACGCCTCCATGATCGAGACCGCCAAGATGGTCGAGAAGCTGGCCGAGGCCAACGCCGCGCACAACGCCGCTCACCCGCCCCAGGAGCAACAGCATGAGCAGCAGGCCGGCGAGCAGGATGTCAAGTACCCGACCCTGCCCGCTTAGGCAGGCCGTCCGTCTCACTTCGCATCTCGCAATCTTGGGTGGCGTTCAAACGGCTTTCAGAGATCATCCTCCTCCGCATTAACAGTGCGCTTCGGAGTAGCCAGGGGAACAAGGCGTTGTCGGTGTTGCAGGGCTACCAAAGGCAAGCCAGAGCGGTTCAGCTCCTGTGTTCTTTTGCAAGGTTTTATTTTCGGAATTGAAGGGATCGGACGATGTCACGGACGCCGGTCTCGCTTTTTGCTTGGTCTTTTTCTGCTTTCTCTTTCCCACCTGCTTGATCGCGGAGTTGGCTTTGCAGGGATCTCACGGAGTACCGTAGTAGTGGAGACGTCACGCCTGGGTAGCTAGGTACAACTGTCTCTACGGTCGCTAATGTTTCCAACAATACTATTTTTCTGCTCAGCTGTTTTACCTTGGTATCACTTGATCTTGGCTCTTTTTCCCATACTGAATTGACGGTATACGCCGCCGCTCATGCAACGAAGATGATGTTCCTAATTCAGGTCTCCGCCCACCACCTGATATCCTGTCTGGGGCTCGTCAAGTTATGTGACAATTCTAACCACAAATGCGGCATTGGCGACCCCGGCGGATCGTGTGCTGGTGACTGACCCGCGTGGCCCGGAAGAGAACTCTCACCATGATCGTTGACTGTCACAGATACGGAAGTGGCTGGAGGAAAAGAAGATACATGGCATGGGGAATGACTTCTGCTTCGTTGACGTACAATAACTAGGAACAAGACTGCTCGCTCGCGTGTATCTCAGAACGAATAACACACAAAACATCAACGGACGGGTAAAGGCATTTTCGCGAGCTGCTGGCAAGCAAGGGGTAGGGTATCGTGTTTCGCGCTCTCTTCATCCACCTTCGTCTCTCGTCGTGCGGCGCTCTGCCCGCGGCGAGGCGCCTGTGTACGCACCCGTCGTCGTCCCCATCCTCTGAAGACCATCCTCCCTCCCTCCCTCCCTCCCTCACTCACTGCCTGAACCCCGGATCCATGATCATGGCATTCCACTCCGCGCCGCCGAACAGATCCGAAATATTGATGTTCGAAAAATTCCCCTGCTGGCCACCAGCCCCCGCACCAGGATGGAAAGCCTGCTGCTGCTGCTGCTGTTGGCCCTGCTGCTGCGGCCAGCCGTTCGGCATCCCGCCTAACCCGTTCGGCGTGGGCGTCATGGGCATGCCTCCACCGCCGCCTCCGAGCGAGCCGGAGTTGAACCCCATGCCGTCCGCGGGGAAACTCGTGGGCGCGGACCGCTGGGGCCCGCCGCGCGACTGCTCGAGGTAGGGCGGGAGGGCGAAGAACTGCGCTTCCATGTTGTCGTCGGCGGCGCGGCCTTGGCGGGAGGAGGAGGGCGAGGCGCCGGAGGGGTAGAGAGGTGGTTGGGACGGGGGGTGAGGCGTGCCGCTGTTGGAGTCGAGGCCCAGGCCGTTGGGCAGGTTGGAGAGGTAGGGGTTGCTGTTCTGCTTCGCGGCGGATTGCTGGTTGTTTTCGAAAGTCGTGAGCGGCTGGTTGGGGTAGAGGAAGGGCTCGTCGCCGCCGGAGGGGAACATCATGGCGGAGACGTCGGGGATGGCGGGGTTGGCGAAGTTGGGGGGCAGGGGCATGGACTGCTGCGCGGGGGTGTGCATCGTGTTGGAGGAGGTGGGCGGGAGGTCTTGCGGGAAGGTGGAGGTGTCTAGGCTGCCTGTGTTGGGGGTCGCGGGGCCGTACGGGGAGGAGATTGAGGTGCCGCTCCAGGGCGAGCCCATGAAGGAGTTCGGCTCGGATTTGACGATGTGGCGGGGGAATGTGCTCGAGCGCTGAACGAAGCCGGGGCCAGGGGGTTCTCGCGTGATGGCGGAGACGTCGGGATGGCTTTGTGCCGCTGAGGGTCGTTGTTGAGGTGCAACGGGTCGGTGTTGGCGCTTCTTACTCTGCTGTGGTTGGTGCTGTCCGTTGCGCATCCAGTCGTCAAGGCGCTCGAAGACGATGCTCAGCGTTGCTGTGCATCGATCGGCAGCCATGCTGCGAGTAGCAAGTGACGCCAGGATTTCCTTGCCTTCGTACGCATCTTTCAGAACGGCCTCCGTGGTTGGGTTGTCTGGGTTCTCAGCAGCAAAGTAGACGAGCGAAAGAATCGAGAAAAAGGTGGTGTACATGGTGAACCAGAACGAGCCGTTGAGCAGGCCCTTGTGCTTCATTTGTGTGGTAATGTGCACAATGTTCCGCGACACGTTGACGTACGATGCGGCGCATGCGTACGCTCGCTGGTCGACAGGCTTTGATCGTTTGTCGGCTGCTGTGAAGTGAAGGAAAGGGCGGTATAGCAAGACTTGCGCATGCGCATAGGCGAGCCGCAAGAGTTGTTGCACGCGAAGATAGCGCTCTGGTGCGTCGCAGGGGCTGAGTATCGATGGTAATGTCGTCTTCCAGTGCTCCAAATCAGACTCCAGTTCTCGTATGCTTGAGAATGGCACGGTGTAAGATTTGTCGGTCTGTCCTTGTTGGCACTGAACCTTGATCGGATATACTTTCCGCACGATCTTCTGTAGCAGAAGGACTAGTCTCGTATGCGCATTAAAAGCCGTCATCAGTGACACTTGGCCCTCCGGCATCGGGAGTATTCCTTCATGCGTGATGTATTCGTCGTCCACCTCGGCCGGAAATTCCTGGTCGATATCATCGTCGCTAAGAGTTTGTGGTAATCCAAGCATGGCCCCGACGTAGATATCCATCTTCCGCACTACCCAGAATACCCGTTTCCTGGTCTCAGCTTCAACGGGGTCCCAGTTTCCCGCGTAGGAGCGATGCAAACCCATCCGCAGGGCGGACCTCAAAGCAACACCAACGTAAGCATAGCATTGCGAGAGCTTGGCGGAAGATTGCATGAACAGGATCATAAAGATGACAGCCTGGACAGAGGTAAGATCTCGACAATCTGCTATATCCATCATGTGCCGAGCAGATTTGAAGTACGCAAACCCTTGCTGAATGGCATTCTCATATCCAACTTGGTTAAGATTACTGTGCTCATCTTTTCCAAAAAGGGTTCCGAGGGCCATGGCGCTGTAGAACAGAGGGAGGAATTGCTGATCCTCGTTAGTCCAGTTGTCCGAAGGAGTGTTGTAGATGTGCTCAAATGAACTCCAGAAGGACGGCTTGTGAATGAATCTGAGAAGCGCGGCGGCATCTTCCACGGCATTGCTGCAAAACTGACGGGCCATGTCTTTGGGCGGCAATTCATTGCTAGGGCTATTTGGGTGCTCCGACGGCGACTCAACGGTTGACCTTGGCGAGTCCAGGACAAGTGACTTCGGTCTCGATTTCACAAATGGGGTCGCAGGAGAGTCCGGGCCCATCAGATCGCCAAGCTGCTCCCTCATGCGGCGCATGAAGCTGAGTCCGGAAGAGTGTCCATGATAGTCCCAATGACCTTGCTCATCTACGTCCATCTGCGCCACGGCGCGCACCATGGATTCCAAGTTCGTGTCTGACTTATTGTCGGTCCGTGGAGCGGGCGGTGGTCTTTGCGGGTGCTGCGTCGCACCGGCAGTGCCTATAGGTCCAGTAGCAGAGGGTTGACCTTTGCCTGGCGCACCAGGGATCCATCCTTGCGCGACTGCGGCATCGATTCCCGGGTCGTTTAGATCGAGATTGGGGATGAGGATGTGAAGCAATGTCTCTGCACGATGCACTCTGTGCTCGATATTCTCAACGTACTGTGGTGCGGGGTTTCGTCTTCGGTTCGAGGGCTGGTCGTAAGTGCATTCTGTGACCGACTCGTGTCAGCTTGCGAACCCCTACCGCCCATTTGTTCGTCGCATCATCCAACTCACCATAACTGTAAACTGTGCAATGCGTGCAGGGCTGTTTGCCGTCGCATTTGATTTTCTTTCTTCGGCATTCGTCGCAAGCTCGAGTTACTCGTCGCCGCTTTTGCAGGTGTGTTGGCGGCTTGACACCCTTGCCGGTGGCGTTGGGCGACGATTGTGAGTCCTCCAGCTTGGGCACCACATCGTCGTCGCCAGACTCGACCTCACTGTGCCGGTCATCGTACTCCTCTGGCGATGCGTTGTCCATGGTCGGATTGAGCAAAGACCTGAGCTATGACGAATCCTACCCTATGCGCTGCTGGGAGGTCAATGACGCAGTGTCCACGAGAGTGCGCAGAATGGTGCAAGCTCAATGCATAGGGAGGCCAGACGGAACCGTCGTCTCTCGCGAAGCCCTGGTGCGCCTGCTGACGGTGGTTGCGCAAAGGAATCCGTGGGGGAAAAGGATGGTGTTGTACAGGGCGCGCGCTCTGCCTGTTGCTTCGCGATGTCGCTCGGGGTTACAATTGAAAGTCCGTCAGCACAAAAGCCTAAGTGAAGGTCGCTTGGCGAACGCGGCAATGATAGGCAGGGCGACGATCACAGCCCAGAACAGATACGAGGCCTTCTGGCGGCGGGAGGCCCGGGGAGGTGAGTGGGCAAAAGTGGTACTTTGGGGGTTGCGCCGCGCGCAGTCGTGGCCGCAGAAAGTGGCAGAGAGGCTGAACCCCACAGGGCAGACAGACGCTATGCGGGTGGGCCTCGTCAGCCAAGCATCATCGTAGCGCCGATGGTGGCTCAGGGCTCGGTGTCAGTGAGGCCTGTTAACCCCGAGCGCTTTCGCCGCACGTTTCTCTCACGATCGTCGAGTCCCTTACGTCGGTATATATAGAAATCGATGCTTCTCCGCGGCTTCTGGAAGACCACCACGCTGCTTACCTCTCCCCCAAAGGTCGCGTGGCTGGCTCCGACGAGCGCCCTTCGCCCAAAAGATTCGCCGGCGACAACGAGTCGATGACCAAGACGGCCTCGGTTGCAGGGCGACAAGCGACGTAAGGCCACTAGTGCACACCGGGTATTCAAAGCGCCGACCCACCAAGGACAGCGGTTGGACCCTGGCACGCCTCGGACGCAGTGCCCAGGAGTCGAGAGTAGTATCCATGCAGTGACAAGATGGATGCCAGCACGGCCATGCGTTTGACCAGCCACGGCCTCACTTGGCCGCAGCAGGAGCTCAAGGTAGATCTCAGGCGCAAGTGCAGACGGATCACCTCCCCGCCCGCGACCGGCCAAGAGGTCGACCCCATAGGATCTTCCCGCCGCCGCGCCGTAGGGCAGAAGCTTGGCCTGTGGCCTACGTCAATCCCATCAGCCATGGAACGCCGCACCGTCCGCACACTCCGCCCTGGCCGCCTGCGTTGGGCTGTGGATGAGCGCTAAGCGAGCAGGAGAGCGACACTCTCGCTGTATGGCACTGTCGCACTTCACGATCGTGGCGGCCTCAATAAAGCTTGTTTGAGAATCTGCGCAAAGTCACCAGGACATACGTACGCAGGGTGCGGTCAGCCCTAACAACGCAGAGATAATCTTGCGCACGAGTGGAGGCCGCCGGCCAGACTGGTCTGGTTGAGACCACGCTCGAAGGATGGTGGTCGCCAAGCTAAATACTTTACCTCATCAAAGCGCAAGAACAAGCGAACTTCGCTTCAAGGAAGCACCATCCTTGCAGCAAAATTCGAACGCCAAGACGTGAAGTCGCCATCGATGTCTGCGCGACCAGCAACATGTTTCTTCGCCTGCGTTCCGCTTTCTCATCGATATCGCCAGCTCCCACGTGGCGGCTCCAACCCAATCTATGAATAGTGCAGGCTCTACATCGATTTGACTCGCGAAGATCCAGCCGGTCATTTCGCGCCGTCGCTTATCAGGCCGCGAGGCCTCTGCCGGAGGGAAACCTTGTCACGGCACTTGGGCGATTTGGCAATTGGACTCGGCAGAGGGCGTGACAAAAACGCTCCTCGGCCACTACGCGCTTTGGCTAATTAGGCCGTTCCGTGGTAGGAAAGCGCTCATGTTCCGACGTCCGAGTTCCGGAGCTCATTTGCTCGTCCGGCGGCGGATAAGTGTTCTAGCAGCTACTATTGATGTGCCGCAACACTTTAGCCCGCACTAACGTAGACCTCCCCTAGACAAAGCCACGCAGGCCGCGAGTGCGCAAAGCCACGCTTTCATGCAATATCAATCTATCTTTAACGTGACGCCTACGACGATATCGGCAGCGGACTGACGCGTCCACATCCCAATCTCCGAGCTGGCGCATACCATTGAGCCCGTCAACTCCAGTATTGGGAAACACCGACACGACACACGCCCACTACGACCAAAAGCCCGTCCCGTGCTCGATGTCCCTGACCTTAAACCCCGCCTCCCTCATCTCCCTCACAGCCTCCGGGCCCCGCGTCCCCACCTGCGTCGCCAGCCGCCACGGCACATCCATCATGTCGACCACGACCTCAATCACCTGCGGGCCCTTCCCGTACCCCACCGGGTCGCGCACGCGATCCAGCGCCAGCACGGCGTCGAGCTCGACCTTGGTCTCCGCGCGGTGGAAGTTCAGCGCCGCCTGCTCGCGCGGCATGTTGAAGAAGGGCAGCAGGTGCTCGTAGGCGAAGGGGACGATGTCGTTGTAGCTCTGACGCGCGCCGTGGATCACGCGCTCGATCGTGTAGCCCGCGTTGTTGACCACGAAGATCAGCGGCGCCAGGTTCTGCTTCACCATGTTCCCGATCTCCTGCGCCGTCAGCATCATGCTGCCGTCGCCCGTGACGAGCAGCGTGCGGCCGCGCGGGCGTGTGCCGGCGGCGGACTGGTCTTGTAGAGCGCATTCGGCGCCGAGTGCGGCGGGCGTCGCCCAGCCGATGCTGCCGTAGTAGGTTTGCGTGATCCATTGGATGTTCTCGCAGGGGAAATCGGAGTCTGGGATGCCGAAGGCGGCGGTGCCGGTTTCGCCGAAGAGGACGTCGTTGGGTTGGAGGAAGGAGGCGAGGGTCGGCCAGAGGTAGGATTGGGTGACGGCCTTGGAGGAGGCGTCGTCCTCCTGCGGGCGGGGCGGGAGTTTGGGAATTGCCACGCTGGGAACCTTGGACGAGTCGATCTTGGAGGCGAGAGCCTGGAGGAGGTACTTGATCGGCGTCGACTCGTAGGTCTTGCCTTTGACGGTCGTGGAGTTGGCGTCGAGGGAGATTGTGTTCTCCGGCAACACCTTGCGGGAGAAGCCACCACTATTGGTATCAGACGCAAGGCTGCCAACGACAAAGACGCAGTCTGAGGCCTCGATCGCCGCAGCAACACCAAGGCCCGACACCATGCCGTTGTACACGCCGAGGTAGTTCGGGTTCGTCTCGTCTACAATGCCTTTGCCCATGTTGCTGGCGAAGATGGGACAGGAGAGCTTCGAGACGAGCTCCTTAAGCTCGGAAGTTCCATTGTGACGATCGACGAGACAGTCGACGAAGACTGCTGGGTTCTTGGACGCATACAGGGCCGAGAGGACTGCATCCGCGGCGTTTTCAACAGCTTTCGCGTCCGTCGGTGGCGACAGATCCAACGGCTTGCTCAACCCCGCCGCCGGCACAGGAAGGTCAACAATGTCGATCGGGACGAAAATGTAGACAGGCCCCGACTTGACATAGCACTCGCGCAGCACACGATCGATCTCCTCCGCGGCGCCCACCTCAGACATCAGCTCGGCGGCCGTCACGCGGAAGTTGACTGAAGCCTTGTTGAAGACCTGGTGGTCGGGGCTCGGGCCAATGGAGTGGTGGATCATCATGCGGTTCTCCTGCATCTTCCGCGACGTCTGGCCGACGACGTGGATGATGCGCACCTGCTCCGTCATCGAGCCCGCGATGCCGTTCAGCGCGGACAGCTCGCCGACGCCGTGCGTGGTGACGAGGCAGCCTGCGCCGTGCATGGTCCTGGCGTAGCCGTCGGCGGCGTACGCGGCGTTGAGCTCGTTCGTGTTGCCCGTCCATTCCAGCCCGTCGACGTCGTAGATGTGGTCGAGCAATGTCAGGTTGAAGTCGCCGGGGACGCCGAAGATGCGGTTCACTCCGACTTGCTTGATGCGTGTCTGCAGCAAAAGGTCAGTTGGATATCCCTTGCCACCAGGCGTTGGCATCGTCGTCGCTCACCCAAAGGTAAAGGCCAAGCGGGACGGTGTCGCCCACGCCATTGGTCTGCGGTGCACCATTCACCATCGTCAGTGATATATATAAATCCGATGAGACAGATACTAGTGTAGATGTGCTGTGCAGGGGAAGCTTGATGCTCGGTATAGAAGCTAAAGTGGGTATGCACCGGAATGGCGGGGCTTGTGACGCTCTTATGGTGCCAACGCGTAACGGTAGGGCGTGGATGCGAACATGCAACAACGAAAAGCGAAGGAAGTAAGACGTTATGCCGGGTGGCAGTCACTTAGCTCGGGTAAGGCAGAGAGGATGAGCAATGCCATAGTGTGTACAAGTAACTTCACAGCCTCCTCCTCACCTTCGGCGGGCTAGAGACAGACCGAGGTTGCCGAGTGGTCGACATTGATGAATGGCTTGCCCGCTTATCGGCGCTTTGCAGCGGGCGAGTTCTCTAACGGCAGCTCACAGCGAAGGGCCTCCGCACCTGGACGTAACCTAGTGCCATGCTTGCCTTATCTACCAAACCTAATGGTATAGTTCCAATGATAAAACGTCGGTTAATGCAACAAAAAGAGGTAACACCACTGCATGTGTCAAACGATTGCACAGGACGATGGAAGGAGACATTTGAGGCACAGATGCGAAAGCATCATTGCTCTGGCTAAGTACCTTGTCTTCGATGACTTGACCATACCCCTACAGCTACCCGATGCCCCCCCTCTTCCAACCTCGAACGACGTGCAAACACGGACGCCATCGTCCGATCAGTCTAACGATGGATGATTACCGCTGGAAAGAGCGAGCGCCTGCGCGGCAGCCTTCCAGTTACCTATGCCGATGCAATTCTCCATGCATTCACATTCCAAACATCTCGCGATGCGCCTGACAGAGCCCAAGAGACTAGCGTGGGCCCAAAAAGCAGTGCGATTGATCTCCCGCCATTTTCCTTCCTGGCGTGCCTCTTCCCCTTGCCCGCGGAAGATTGAACATTCTTCATCCAGCTCTCTTGCCTGTCTCAATCCTGCCAGTCCCAGACCGTCTTCAAGAACTGCACCATATTCACCCGCTTGCCTTTCATCTCCACCATCCAAGGGTGCTCTAGCATGCGCCAAGGAGTGGCGCGGCGATCTGCTTGCTTCTCGAGACTAAAATGCCGAAGTCAGTAACCAAGCACTGTGATGTATGTCATCAAATGTACTCACCAGCACTCAATGAAGTACTTGAAATTCTCGCTCCACTTGATTCCCTCTGAAGGCTCGTCCTTGAGCTTCGGAATCGGCTGGCGGACAATGTAAGTCAGCAAATCGATGAGGCCGGCACGCGGCTGCATCTCAGTGCCGTCAGCCGGAAACGGAAAGCGGTGCTGAGCGACTTCGAGAAGCGTGACGCCGAGAGACCAGACGTCTGATGTAATAGTGTATGACTGCCCCGTGATACGCTCAGGAGCCATGTAGTAGGATGTTCCAATGAATGTGTTGGCATCGCCCTTCGTGCCAAACTCGCCACTGACACCAAAGTCGCACAATTTGACGTCGCCTGTACGTGTGAGGAGGATATTGCTGGGCTTGATATCGCGGTGAATGATCCGATGCGAGTGGAGGTAGGTCAGGCCGTTGAGGACGCCTTCCGCCACTTTTCCGAGCACCTTCTCGCCGGTGCGGCCGCCGAGCTTCTTGACTTCGCGGTATATCGAGTCGAGACTGCCGCCTTCGCAGAACTCCATGCTGATGCCGATGCTGCCTTGAGTGTCGTCCATGTACGCGCCGTAGTACTGGCAAATATGAGTCGATGCGCATGATTTATTGAATGAAAGCTCGCGGACGATTTGCTTCTTTACGTCTGGGTTCGGGTCTGTCGTGATGATCTGTAAGGGAAAAATTGTCAGTGATCTGATCACTCAGCCAACATACATTCCATCCCTCGATAACTCACCTTCAGCGCAAAGACCGTCTTGCCGCCTTTGAGAATGCACCTTGTAACAGCACCGCCCGCTCCTTCTCCCAGACTCCCTAATTCGACGATCCGGCCTTCTTTACTCGCGACCTTCCATCCAGCATCGTCCAAATCTTCAACATCCAACGGTCTCCGCTTCTCGATCTCCAACTTCGCCAGATCAGGTAATATCCCCTGCATACTGTCATCTCGCTCCATGCCAACGCCTCCCGAATGGGCCGAGCCACCACTGTACAGCGAGCCAGCCGCTGAGCCAGGGTCGTTCGGGTTCCGTAGTATATCTGCGAAATTCAGCGCCGAGTACGATGACGTGGTGGAGACGGAGCCGCCGTGGGTTGTACTTTGTCCGAAGCTGTTCGTCCTACTGTGTGCGCTGTCGTCGCTGCTGCCTCCTGCGCTCGCAGAAAGGCCCGTGCCTGGCATTTGCAGGGGCGGTAACCTCCTCTTTGCTTGTGTGTTGTTCTCCTGCGGGGTGTGCACGTTGCCCATGGGCGTTGCCAGGCTAAGCTTGGGAGGCTGCTGGCGGGGTGGGATCTGGAGGGGCGGCAGGCCGGATGCGTTTTGGGACATTGGGGGAGCGGCGGTGCTGTTCACAGGACGTGCGTTGGGAGAGGGCGGGATAGAGAGGCCGAGTCGGGGCACTCGGTTTGCTGAATGTGGACGGTTTGTGCCCGGGATTGGAGGGCGGAGGAGAGGCGCTGGGGACGCCATGTCGACGCGGTCCGGAGGAGTTTGGGCCACGATAGGCAGTGGTGTGTCAAGGCCGTCGAAGAGGCGCGGAGCGACCTCTTGGACAGCCTGCTGGCGGTATTGGGACGGCGGTAGGGTGAGGTAGGAGGATCACGTGGGAGGATCTCGCTGACTCGGCAGATGCAGGCTACCGTTGTTATGTATGGGTCCGGGACGGCACTGCGGCGTGACTGGTGATATGATTGCAGAAAGGCGGGACTGATTGCAGGCGCGGAAGGTGGTGGTGCTCTCGTGAGCTGCAGACAACGGAGCGAGAGTGGGGCGTGGAGTTGGAGGAGGTGGTGGTGACACGTCAATCGCTGAGGAAATTGGAGGTGTGGCTCGTCGGGTGTCTGGACAAGTCTGAGGCTTTCTTTGTGTGTGGACGAATCAGCCAAGAGGTCAAAAGATACGACCGGCGAGCGGCCAGTGGGTGTTGCGGAGGGCGATTCTGAGGGTTGTGATGACGGCCGACGGGCTGCGTAAGGCAGGGCAGGCTCGTGTCGGCGCCGCCAACCGGTGGCTTCGAGCTGCGTGGGGGCCGGCTGCCGGGGGCTCGAGGATAATCAGGCACCGAGGAGGCCAAGGACGGTGACCTGTCCAACACGCGCGGGTGCAACTCAAATTCCAGCAGCGTCTTGTCTCTGCGGGAGGTTGTTTTGGTGGTATGGGCCGGCACTGGAGGGGACGGGTATGGGTGCGAGAAAGAGTGCAATTGCCAGGTGAGACGGCGGCAGTGATAGTGACGGCGGCGGCAGCAGCAGCAGCAGCAGCAAAGAGGGGTTGCTCAAAAACGCTGCCCCGTTATTATTATTGTATGCGCGCCGCCTGTTGGTAGATCGAGGCTCGCCTACGCTACGCCGACTGCCGCCTTTCAGCTGCACGGCGCCAATAACACCACCCGCAGGCGACGTGTTGGCCTGTCTGCTGAAACGCCCGCCGTGCTGCCCGCGGCGCCTGCTCTCGCTCACATGCTGCGTTACCCACAGCCGCCGCCTCCATGCCCTCGCCACGACAAGACGGTGCCTAATGCGTCCGGGCAGTACGCGAAGGCCGCCTTTCCGTTGCTTCACACGCCCGACGTGCCCTCCTCGCTTGGGGAGTAAGTTGCCTGTCTTCACTTACGTACCGCGCGTTTCGTCTAACGATCCTACGTACCGCGGACCCACGGTCCACAGGCGTGAGCCTGGCGTGCCTGGCTCCGTCAGCCCAACGACACGCTCTCCCCTTGGCACCACCAGCAGCACCGCCGTGATGACCGCCGTGATGACCGCCGTTCGCACTATTGCACCCTCCTCCACTTCCCTCCTCCCCCGCCAGTAGCATTCACACAGGGCTGAACTTCCAGCACACCCTCGCGGCGCCGTCCCCTGGGCGCTGCCAGCCGCAGCCACACCCATTGGCTGTGCAGCTGCAGCCCTGACCGCATCGTCCGCTCGCACGCATCCTTGTCCACGCACAACTGTTGCCAGCTGACTGGCGGTCTGTCAGGCATGCACATATATTGCCTTTGCGCCTTTGCCTGCACGACATTGCGCAAACGTTTGCTGATCCGGAGCCTGCCGCTGGGTTTGGCATTGCAGAGTGTGGCCGCGCGCGCGGGATCGCAATAATGACAGATGTTGGCCATCATCACGTAACGGCCCTCAACCACTCGTACCAGGCCAACGCTAGGAGGATGTTTTGGTGATAAGCTGTCTTGGGCAACAACCAGCCTAGCTCAAGGTTTGAACGCCTGGCTCCTGCGCATCAGCACCAGCACCTCCGCCAGGTCTGGACCTCGACATTCTCTTGATGACTCGGACGGGCCTCTTCCACACACTCCGACCATGCAGGTCCAAGCAATAGTCCACGCACGCGGTACAACATCTCCTGATATTATTGCAAATTCTCGGGCGTTGTCGGAAACCCCATTGTTTATTTTCCGAATAATCGAGCACCACAGCAAGGTAGTATCATCTCGCTCTACACAGCACGCCACGATCACCTCATGCTTCCCGTTCTCCCATGCAAGCTCTCCTCCACCGATCGATCCTGGCCCTCTCCCTCCCCTCCGCAACCAGGCTCACGCTGTCACTAATCCCCACCTCGTCCGCCTCCCAATCATCGGCCTCCGCCTCCGCCTCGTCATCCGCAATCCCCGCTTCCACGCCCTCCGGCACCGCAGAAAGCCACTTGCGCATCGTCGGCGAAGACACGGTGGGCACCATCTCCTGCTCCGCCGACATCCTGTCCCCGCCGCAATCACTCTCGTCCACGCCCGCAAACACCGTGTCTTGGTCATCCTGATCGAACTCAACCGGCACGCCGGCGTCCACGGCACGACGCTTCGCAGCCGTCCACGCCGCTTCGGCATCGATCAGCGCACGAGTCAGCCCGGCCGTCTCCTGCACCCAACGGATGTCGAATGCCTCGGGCGAGTCGTCCGTGGTGGGCAAGCCAGCGTCGGCAGCCGCCTGATTGGCGTAGAATTCCTGAGCGCGCTGAACAGAGCGGTTTTCGAAGGCGTTGCGCGCCTGCTGCAGCGTCTGCCTCGCGGCCCACAGGTCGTTTACGGCGTCTTGCTTCTTCTGGTCTCCTTCGGAGAGAGGCTCGGCTTTCAGGTGGTTCAAATTGTGGTCTAGCGGTGCGATGTCTTCGTCTTCGAGGATAGGGTCGCCGGCGGCTTTGAGCTTGTCGCAGAAGAGGGAGTATTCTTCCTCGAGGTCAAATTTCTTGACTTGTACTGCAGGGTCTTCCTCTTTGACGGGGACGAGCATTCCGCAAATGAACGCTTCTTCCAGGTAGGCAAGGACTGAGCCTTGCACTTCACGCAGGATGTCGGCCTGCGTCTGGATACCAGCAGCAAGCTCCTGCTTCCGGCCACCGATGTCCAACAACATGGCCTCAAGGATGCCGAGACGCTGCTCAAGGGATACTTTCGCGTCTCGATCATCGCCCTCAAGTTGATCGTCCAGCTTTCGCAGGCGAGACTTACAACTCGCTATGGCACTCTCCACTTTGCTCTCCAACCCTATCAAAGCCAGCTTGGTTTTGGAGCTTTGGGAACGAGCTCTTGCGAAGTCTCTTTGTCTGTGAATGGCCTCTTGAATGTGTGCTGAGAAATCGAGCGTCATCAACAGGGCAACGCAGCCTTTGATGCCATCTGCGGCCAAGACTAGACGTGAAGGTCCGTCGGTGTAACACTCTGCAGCTTCAACATCCAAGGTGATGTACTCTTCGTTGCGGATAGCCTGTTCCTCCTCGACCGTCATGGGCGCAAGGCCAGCCTCCACTCCATCTTCGGCCACCAAAATTTTGGTATCCTCGATGGGCGGAGAAGTTTCGTCATGATGTGTTCCTAGCACATCGTCGGAAGACACAGCCTCCGTGGTAGGTCGCTCCGTTGTCTGATGGTCTGTTGCACTGGATCGCTCCTCCAAAGTGAGGGTTGGGCTTGCCCTCATCAGACAAGCTCGTTTGGACGCAGGGTCGGTGTCATTTCCAGGGCTACCGGAGGATGGAAGATGATCTTCTGGTGAAAGCTCCGGCTCATTACCTGCGGTCATTGGGCGTGTTTGATGCAAATGTTGCGGGTCGAGCTCCATTGTATCGTCGACACTCGAAGCCCTGACGGCACCGTCAGCGGCTTTCCGCCGATACAGCGCTTGGAATTCGCGCTTCAGGAATGTGAGTCTCCCCATTGCGGGCTAGGTGTATCCTGTCAAGCAGCACCGGTTTCAAGACGTACGACTGTGTTGTTTGCCTTCGGCAAACAAGTCCAGACAATTCCCAACGGTAATGTAGCGTTCGATATTTGCGAGCCCTCAAAGAACAAAGGGAAGTAGCTTCATCGGCCAGTGTGTTGGCATGCTTTGTTTCGTGGATAGTGGCCGGAAATGTCGAATTGAGGGTGCCGCTTTGTCTTTCAATTCATGCCCCATTACCTACTCGCTGGCTTTGGGTTGCAATATGCAACAGCCCTCGACAACACGTACTTGCTGGTCAGACTAATTTCATTAACCAGCGTTGCCACAACACAGGTTCTGTTTCTGCTCGCACACAGCTCAAGGTATCTTGGAGTGTGCGAACACGCCCACAGTCCTGCATCGATAAAAGAGCCTCTGCCTTGACTTCCTCAAGGAGAACCTTTAGGTCATCGCAACCATGTCTAGCACCGCTAAGAACATTCAAGCGTCGTCTCTCATCAAGAAAGGAGCCGCCGGCGCGAACACTGGTACGGCTGCGGCACAGTCGCATAACACGCTTCCTACAGGATCAGCGCCGGCATGGCGAAGCCCAGGAGTCAATGCCCTCAAGAGCGCACTCTCGACCGCTCGCAACCCCAACCTAGCGCCGCGGCCCAAGTCAGTCATGATGAACGTGCCAACAAACCCCTCTGCAGTCGCAGGCCAGATGGCCAATCTCAGCGTGAGCGCGCCGCAGGCGCCAGACTGGCGCTCTGCCCGCGTGTACGACCCTTCTGTCGGCCCTACACGCTCGGCCATGACAACCAAATGGCGCTCGAGCGCAGTCGGCAGCAACGCCACCAGCCGTACAGGCCGTCAGACGTTCCAGAACGCAGTGTGCACCTTATCGAACCTCACTCGCTCCGACTTCCACCTAGGTGACGTGATCGCCGCGCCCTTCCACGTCGCGAACACCAACCCCAACGCCAACCCGTCTGACCCTCGCCTGGTGAGGACGGTCGAGGGCTTCGCTTACTCGAAGCGCAGGATGCTCGTCGTGCTCTTCGTCCACTCGCAGGACATGTACTGCCTGCCACTGTACAGCTTCGGCAACCGCGGATTGCAGGCCAAACCGGACGCGCTGAAGAAGGAATACGTCTGCATGCGGAACGCCGGCGACAAGGCGTTCGCGAACGAGGGCCCGCATGAGCCGATCGCCGTGAGGTGTCGGCGGCCGTTGACGGAGACCACGACGGTGCACCTGACTGGCGGCATCAAAGTCGGTTGCAATGAAGACATCACGGCTGTTGGTAGGTTGACGGAGGAGGGATACGGGAATCTGCTGGATCTTTGGAAGGCTTTGGTGGCGGAGGCACAGGAGGATACTTATTGATTCTCTGTTGACCAGTGTAAGGATTAAGATGTCGATGTTAGCTATCACGTTGATCAGAAAGGGCTTGGGTGTCGGCGATTGACGCTCAAGATTGTACACCTCTTGCATTCGGATAAGTCATCCGGCTGGTGTGCCAGTTACATCCATCCCGCGTGTACGATTGACTGGCGGCGCCAGTGTAAACATGCAACCACCTTATCTGATCAACGGGATGGGAGCGCTGGTAGGGGTCGTGAGAGTACCCAGAGTACTATGTAGGCCTCGCTTACTTCTAGGGAGTCAGTGCCTCGGTAGAAGCCATGCTCATCATTTATTGATCCCTCGGGGCCCGTAACATATTCTTTTGAAGTACAGGTGGGCAAGGTCCGGGCAGTCTGAGCAGGATTTGTTGCGTCGTCACACATCGGAGGGACGACTCATGTCCACACTTCACTGCCGTTGAACAAACGGTGCGCCTCGAACACTAACGCCGCGGTCCGGGGCACCGTCGTGAAGACGAAGGTTTCGAGCTATTAGCTGGTACTGGGTCTGGACAGTGCGGTGCGCCTTGCGCGATGGCGCATCCACATCTCCTCGGTCGGTATCGACGGATCGGTTGGCTTGTTCCCAGTGCTCCGGACGAGTGGTCGCTTGTGGCAAGGCTGTGCTTGCGCGTTGGAGATTGGGTCTGGCTTCTGCGTCTTCTATCGGAACGCAGGGCTAACCCTGGATGACAGGCGAGGCCAGGCGCAAAACGACAAAGTGAGGGGTCACTCCGGCGCAGCCCACTTGTCACGGGCAAGCGAGACGCACCAAGGCTACTATCGAAAAGCTGTAGAGTAGGGACTTTGATGGCGGGCGCCGCAAAAGGAGTAATTCTCCAGGCGGGAAGCAGCCGCGAGGCTTCTGGCAGCGGCCGGGCCCACACGGGCTGCGCTCCTGGCGGCCGGGAGCCCAATCACACGCGCGTGCGCGCGCCCAGAAGGTCACCTACCGAAGGCCCGGGCGCGGGCTCTTTGATTGCGAGCAGCACCGACTGCTGCGCCGTGTGCATGTCACCACCACCTGCGCTGCGAGCCCGTTTTCGCTGTTGTGAGAGGAGGCCTGTGGGCAGGGCGACGCGCTATCCACCGTCTCGCAGCCCTTCTCCAGCCCGCCGGGCTCCAAAGCCTTCCTCACGCACATCTTCACTCGTTCAGCACCATCCGCCTCCACCAGTGACGTTCTGGATCGCGCCCTCGGCTGCACATCGCGTCGCTAGCCACTGGTTGGGAGCTGCGCCCATCGGAGCCGTTGCACTGAGACGGCACATCCTCACGGTTTCACATCACACACTCTTTCACCTGGCCGTTTTTCTTTTCACAACATCGTCCGGGCCGCGCGATATTGCCTCCAGGGCCCTGCGACGGATTTATGCGGGGCGTGCCTATAGCAGCACCGTCTTAAACCGCTCCTCAGCCACTCACTGTCCGTTCTGGCTCGAAACCTGCATACCGCCTGTGCGCGGGGAAGATCGAATGCAGTAATATTGCACCGCAACCATGGCCACCAATGCTGCTGCACAGTGGAGCCATGCCGTACCGCTGGATCACTCCCAGGAGAACGACTACCCGAGGGCTTCCAGCGGCTCGCGAACAGGGCATTACGCCTACCAGGACACCACCAACTACTCTTATGGGTCTGTAGGGAAACGCCCGAGTCACTCGAACATGCGCGGAGACAGCGACAGCGAGCGGTCTCGCCGGCCTTCGGCCAACCACCAGTCGGTGCCGAGGAAACGCTCTGCCCAGCCGCTTCGACAGCCGCAGAAATCGGCAGAGGGATCTGAGGACGAGGGCTGGATACATCGTGATAAGTTGAGGGAGATTGAGATTCGGGAGATGGAGCAAGCTGGCATGCGTGTCCGCCAACCGCGTCGGTCTGGTAGCGCTGGGCCGAGTGCGGGTCGGCGGTCAAATAGCAGATCTATGAGTAGGACAGGCATGAGGCGGCAGATGAGCAAAGAGCAGCTGAGTGAGTCTCCTGTGGATGATAATGGGTACGGAGAGTTTAAGCGGAAACGGGTGTCCACAATCCCAGCAGCAGATGCGTCAGAAGAGCAAGAGGCGGAATACGATCACAGGAACGACACAGAGCTGCGATCACTGGAGGAACTGGCAGCAAATCAGCCTTCTTTCAGGCAGCACTCTGGCAGGCCGAGCACCTCTAGGATTCCTGTATCGAAAGTTAGCCCTGTTCCGGTCCCTTATGCCATGGTGGACCGGGACTCGCCTCTACCACGAAGCAGACATGGCAGCAACCGCTACAGTGGCAACTGGGATGAGCTACAATACGCTAGAAAAGCTAGAAGCGGCAGCGTGGGTAGCCAAGTGCTTCTGGACGACGACGGCTATCGGACACCCTCGAGACCAGCGAGCTCACATATGCGCGGCTCACTGGAGGACAGGAGCGGACTTTCACATTCGCCACCCAAGGCTCGCATGCCAAACAAAGATGCACCCACGTCCGGAGCTCGGAAGGCGTCTGGCAGCCGTTCATTGGGACCAAACGCTGTCAAACCACGCGCTCGGTCTGGCACGACTGGAGCACGGCCTGCTTCCAGTGGTGGACCGAAGAACCCCATCAACAGACCGGAGGGTGAGGCGCCTTGGATTGCCTCAATGTACAAGCCGGATCCAAGATTGCCCCCGGATCAGCAAATGCTACCAACGCACGCCAAGCGCATGGCACAAGAACAAGGAGGGCCTGATGCCCAGCCAGGCGCTCAAAGACACGACGAAAGATCGGAGACGGGACTCGATGCGCAGCAGCCCGATTTTGATGCTCAGCAGCGCCTGAGCCCCAAAATCGGCTCGCCCGTCAAGGAGAAGCAATCCCCCAATCCAGAAGAAGGATCTGGCTGGCCCCTTGCGGGCGACAAACGCAGCGATCCAGGCAGTCCTCGTCCTGGCACCAGCGGTGGATATCGCATCACTCCCACAATTTCCACACACCCGGGTCTTCCCAGAAACCCGACGTCCGAGAAGGACGTCACGACACCGCACAACCCTACGCCTCGCATCCCAGACTTCGACAAAGACGACGAAGAGGAAGAGGGCCCGAAGCGCAAGAAGGGCTGCATGGGCTGCGTTGTGATGTGAAGAGATGGGAGGTAAAGGAGATTGCTCCACTCATCACCCGCAGGCTGCACCCGTGCTGCTTTCGCATTTCCCACGAGCCACTGGGCCACCACTTTCACCTTTTCCTTACCTTTCCATTTCGTTGTTTTTGCCATTACTCAACCCTCGATACCACGGCCGCCTCTTCTTTTTTGTCTCGTCTCGTTCTCCCCTTCCTTCTCCAACCAGAGGCCTTTCTGCATTTCTCGTCTTTCCTAGCGTTCCAGCGAGCCTGAGCCTGCTGTCTCCTCACCAATCATTTCCGCCGATCGCGCACGCGGCCATCGCATGGCGAGTTCGCGACGAGCTTTTCTTCGGACATTGAGCGGCATTAGCGTTGAGCTTTTCTTGTTTGTTGTTGTTAGATTAGCCGGACATAATGTGAAGATTTGCATATGAGAGGATATTTTATCAGATCGATTGACCGTACTGCGAGGATTGAACTTGAATTTTGCGCTTGTTATGTAACGGTATTGGCAACGACATTGATCCTCAATAGACCTCGAGAAAGTTTCGAGTACGGTAATAAGACGTAAGGCAGACGTACGGTAGGGCAGACTAAGACGTCGGTAAAGGTGGCGAACAGATGCAACGGGGCATGTCGTTCAACGCCTACAGTCAATGGAACTCTGGTGATCTGCCACTATTACCTCATTGCCTCCCTGCGCTCTTTCACAACAAAGCACAACAATAGCGTAAGTACTTCGTAGTGAAGTGGATCTTATTGCCTCAGGCCTTCCAGATTCATCGCTTAGCGCCGGCTTGGCGCACCGCGCTCGAAAAGCACGGGCCTCACAGCCCGTCCGCGCTGCTACTTTGATACCAGCAAAAAGTTGCCCGCGCCGCTGTGATTCTCGCTTGAAGCAACTACACAACCGGCTCTTCGAGGATCTTCGACACTAACAACCAGTCAATCACATCGAAAATGGTACGTCGGCTCTCCTTGTATGGTTCTGGTCTCCGGCGGCGCATTGGCATTGGAAGCAGCGGAGGCAGGAGCGAATCGGGAAGGGTGGGAAGAGGAGGATGGTTATGCATGGATGCTGAAGGGCAGGATGAGATCAAAGACGGAGCCATGATGCTTCGAAATGCGCCAATGGGGCCATGCGGCACTCCTCTTCGAACCACACGCTAACACATCCCCTTCACAGTCGGACGGAGAAGAGGTTCCCCAGCAGGAGGTCGAGGCCGCCGAGGAGGTCGAGGTGCCGGCCGACAACGCCAGCGGCAGCATGTCTGTCCTCGACGCCCTCAAGGGTGTGCTCAAGATCTCCCTCATCCACGACGGTCTCGCCCGCGGCCTCCGTGAGGCCTCCAAGGCCCTCGACCGCCGCCAGGCCCACATGTGCGTGCTCAACGAGGCTTGCGAGGAGGAGGCCTACAAGAAGCTCGTCGTCGCTCTCTGCGGCGAGCACAAGATCCCTCTGATCAAGGTCCCCGACGGCAAGCAGCTCGGCGAGTGGGCTGGTCTCTGTAAGTTCTGCCCTATCTATTGGGAAGCGGTCACGTGGGAGCTTGTGCTAACTCTCTTCCACAGGCCAGATCGACCGCGAGGGCAACGCCCGCAAGGTCGTCAACTGCTCTTGCGTCGTCGTCAAGGACTGGGGTGAGGAGTCCCAGGAGCGCTCCATCCTGCTCAACTACTTCCAGACCGAGCAGTAAGCGCCTCGACCGGGAAGCGATCGGGCGTAGCACACAGCCGGCGGCATCGCGGCTTCTCAGCACGATTCTTCACCACATCACTTTGCGGACAACCCTGCGGTGGCATCTTTTCGGAGGATGGAATATCGCCAAAAAGCAGCAGTCATTAGCGGGCGTATCTGATATGATGGAATTCTGGAGGGGCTGTGGGGAGGAGGAGATTTCGTTGTTTCTTCCTTCGGCGATGTACAGTAGGCTCGCCGGTTGCCTGGCTGGAGCTAGCTCGAAAGCAAACGGGGAATCCACGGAACGATATGTTCTCACGTCCTTTCCAAAATGTGATTTGTGATGTCGTAAACGTGATGTCGCTGCGTGACCCAGCTTAAGCAGAATCTCCGCCACAAGTTCCCACCCACGCCACAGCAGAGGTGTAACATCAAACCCACGTTTGATAGAATCTCATCTTTCGAACTACATGTATCGTAACAACAATGCAACGCAACGCAACGCAACGCAACGCTAAAACCGAGCAAAAAGCCACCCCTCTCCCCCTCGACCAACAAACCAACCCAAAACTCACTATCACTCCGACTCCCATCCGACCTCACCTCATCTCAAAACTCCCCCACCCCCCACCCCTCCCCCTCAACCTCAAAAGCTGGTACGGCGTCGAGCTCGGGTCGAAATACAAGCCCTCGACGTGCCCGTCCCGCCTCCTCAGACTGACATAGTAAAACCCGCTGATCGTCAGCCCGTGCCCGCGGTCCTGGTCGCCCAGGCGGTCCGAGGAGCTCGACGGGCACCCGTCGTGCCGCGAGTGCACGAAGCACCGCTCCTTCCAGCGCATGAAGATGTACTCGGAGCCGAGCTGGCGCAGCTGGGAGCGGGAGAGGAGGAGGCGGGCGAGGGTTGAGGGGGCGGGGGTGGGCGGGGTGGGGCGCCGGGGGGGGCGGGGGGTCACTTGGAATACGCGGGGGGTGGAGGACTTGGTGAGGTTGGAGGGGAGTGGTGGGGCGGTCGGGGCGGCGCAGAGGGGGAGTTGGGGGAGTTGGGGTGGGGTGTTGGTTGCTTATTTGGGGTTTGATTGAGGAGGGGTGTGGAGGGAGAGGGTGTTGAGGTGTTTCTTGTATTTTTTTTTTCTTTTGTAGAGGTATGTCAAGTCTAGCTGACTGTATAGTAGTGTGAAGACATGAGACGTTGCGAGTCACGTGGTCCGATATCGACCACGCATTACGTCCTACCAACCTGACCTGCTCCTGTCCGCGAGTTACTCACTCACTCCACGCTCTCCCCAATCGGCAACGACATCCAGATCGACTCGTACGTCGTACCCGCTCCTCCGAGACAATCCTTCAATAACGAACCCATCCTCCCATCCCATTCCCTCACGCCACGCCACGCCACGCACCAACCGCACCCCGACTCCATCCGACAAGTGAAGTCGAACCCTCACGCGCCCATTGGCCTCTCCCCGGCGGTGGCTTGCCTGTACGAAGGACGGGTACTTTCCTCGATCACAATCCACAGCACGTACTACTGTATGCACTAGCTAGGCCAAGGTACACAGACACACACCCATTCACTACTGCGTGACCCACTCACACGACGCCGGACCGAACACCGCGCGCGCGGACGGGCATGCGGAGTGCATGTGTGGATGGATGGACGGAGGCGCGGGTGCGGGTGCTTGTTGTTGTCTCGATAGCTAGTAGCTTATTACCGCGCGCGTTGTGTACATACATATATACACGTGGACGGGAGCGAGCGGTGTGCGCTGGTTGTCGAATGCTGCGGATCGATAGTATCGGACTGTGGCCCCGGGTCCGGCGGAGAGGAAGGCATTGCATTGAACTCTGCTCTGTCGGTGCGCGCGATTGGGGATAACCACCTCGTGAGGTATCTGATGTGACGCGGTGCAGCTGTGTGGTACATGCATGGTGCGTGCATGTCGTGGTACATACATGAGGTACGGCATCGTGAACCCTGCCTGGCCTGTCGAGCCACCCGCAGTCATCAGCCGGGAACTGACTTCCCGCGACACGCGGAGGCTGAGATGCCGCGTGGATCGACGTCTGCGAGGCAAGCAGTTGAGGAACGAGCGACGGCTAGAAGGTCGGGTTCCGCGGGGTGCCAGCAGTTGGACTGTCTGTCGGTTTATCACGGAGACGGGGACGCGGGCGGCGTGCGCAGCAAAAGACGGTGAAGAGGCGACTGGAGTCTGGCCCGCGGGACTCGGTCTGGGGGAGTGGAGCAGTGCTGCGTGTGGATTCTGCCTGCCTGGATGGCACTATCGGATTTTGGACACGCACGTGAAAATACTGCGGGCGGTGGTATGCGCCGGGGTGATGTTTGTGCCGAGGGCGGTGTTCGGATTGCATTATTATTATTGCTCGACTGGTTCATGCGAGATTGTCCATCATCCCGTGAACTGCTGCTGTGCCACTCGCAGGCTGGAAGCTAGATAACGTGCAGAATTGGCTGGTCGGCGTGAAGATGGGGATGTGGCTCGTGAGAAGAGGTGGGAGGACGCCTTACGGGCCGTGCCTGGTGGTCGTGGCTCGTGCAGTGGAGAGTGTTGATCGTGATCGGGGCAGTCGTTCTGGTCGAGACAGCGCCGGGCCTGCTGAAACACACGGCAGCGAGTCATGGGCACGTGGGTGCGTGAACAGCACAGATATAGGGAGAATGTGTATATGTACGTAAAGATGTGAGAGGCGGTGGAGGAGTTACTACCTACCAAGTATGTATGGCGGAGCGAGGAGGCACACGCGTACGAGTCGCATTGGCCGGGCGAACCCCAAGGGCATCCGCATCCGCATCCGCATCCCGCAGCAGGCGGAGGATGGGAGAGCGATGGGTGCCTTAATTTAGTGCTGGTGGATCGGCGTGGCATCATCGTTGTCGGCGGGCGTCGTCCGTCTGCGCGTGCGCGTGCGCGTGCGCGGCTCGTCTGTCTGCTGTGCTGCCGGGAGTGTACAGTACCTAAGGTAGTGAGAGCTGATCATCCGCCGCCGCCGCCTTCTGCTCTGTCGACAGCGGAGCACTCGCAACGCTATGCACCGCTGCCAATCCTCGCTGTGTTGAATCGCCTGACACTCCTCTCCCCTTCCCACCACCCTCCTCTCTCTCCTCTCTCTCCCTCTCGCCCTACCACCGACGCATCCTCGTCGCTCCGTACAGGCACAACACGAGCGCGGCCACGTGCATACCCGCTCGACCACTTCCAGACTCGCCCAACCCACCGCGCCTGGCCGGCGGTTGTGGCTTGGCCGATCGACTGCCGCTCTTCCTGCTCGCCCTGCTCTGCCCGCTCTACCTCTCACTTTTCTTTTGCTTTTGCTTTTCCTGCTGCTGCTGCTGCTGCTTGACTGCGCTGTGCGCACGCTCACACTCACGTCAATCGCCACTAATCACCCCCCAGCGCAGGCTTCACTCCAGACCTGTCGCATCTTTCTGACGCGACCCTCGCGTCACCCACACTGCAACTCCGCTGTCGGCATACGTACCACCGAGCCGCATCACACATCCCGTCCGTACCTTGCCTTACACTTTCGGGGTCCAGTCACCCTTTTTCTGTTTACACACTTTCTCTACTGGCTGAGCCGATCGATTCTCGGCTTCCAACCGGACCACGCATGAGCGTTTCGATTCACACCTCACTCCGGGCCCGCTGCCCTTGATCCTTCACCACCGCCATAATGTCTTCTTCCCAGCCGCCCAGGCGCTTCGCACCAGAGCCCGTCGAGACCACCAGCAGATCTTCCAAGGAGAAGGACACAGCACAGGACGAGAAGCCCAAGGTTCGGCAATTCGCTCCCGAGCCGGTGGAGACCTCGTCCAAGAGCTCGAAGACGGCAAGGAAAGAGCCGGAAACAGGGGATCTTCACCATGTCAGGCCCAGACGATTTCTGCCGCAACCCGTGGAAATGTCCACCAAGAGCTCGCGGAAAAAGAACGAGCCGGAGACGGGAGACCTCTCGCAACCGAGGCCGCCGAGGAAGTTCGCCCCTCAGCCAGTCGAGACGACGACCAAATCTTCCAAGAACAGGACGTCTCAGCAGGATGATCAGGCGAAGCCACGCCGCTTCGCGCCTCAGCCGATCGAGACCTCCTCCAGGTCCTCCCGTGGCAGTTCGCCAGAGAAGACAGACAAGCCTAAGCCGAAGAGCCGCTTCGCTCCACAGCCCATCGAGACCAAGCAAAGCAGCAGCAAGGGAAGACAACAGCAGGGCGCACCACACATCCAATTCGATCTGCAAACATTCGATACCCAAGGGAAGAGCAAGTCTAAGCTGGGAGAGCAGGTCGCCCCGGAGGAGACAGAACCTGGTCAGGAACCGAAGAAGGTTGTTCGCAAGTTCGCTCCCATTCTTTTGGATACTGCACAGCGCTCTCGCCGTGCGAACGAGGGCAACTCCGCGCGGACAATAGCCAGCCGGACCGAGTATGGCCACAAACTCGCAGCCAAGGAGCACCGTCGACACATCACCGGAGACGTGACTCCAGCAGTGGAGTCGTCTGACAGCGACACAGAAATGGCCGACGCCGGCCACCTCGATCCATCCAAGATAGACCAATCGTTGAAACGGAGGCCTCTGTCACCTCTCGGCGGCGGACATGCGCCCAGCAGATTTACCGAGCGATCACATTCTTTCCGCCTGCCGGAGTTGGATACCATCGAGAGTTCAGAGAGTGAGCCAGCCTCACAAGCCTCTTCCCTGTCTTCTAGTCCAAACCAGGGCTCACCGATCACCGCATCAGATTCATCCTACCCTTACCCTTACCCTGGGTTCAAGGATGCTACACGCATCCGTGAGAGTGTGGATGAGAACTTTCACAACTATCTCCTCAAGCTCGAGGCCAAACGCGCAGAGGAGAGGATGCGCGAAGCAGCGCTTGCGGCATTCCCCAACTCGGATTTCCATGAGCCCGTCATGCATTATGTCGACGAGGAAGAGACGGAAAGCGAGCACAGCCTGGAGGATCGACCTTCGACATGGGAGGGCCACGAAGACGAAGAGGTCGTCAGTAAAGCACGGAGAGAAAGCACAAAGATGCCCTGGGAGCAATTAGAGCTGCAGAGACACGCAGAGCGACTGGAACAAGAGCGCAAAGCCAACCAGACTACCGCCAAATCTAAGCAAGGCACAAAACAGCCCAGTCACAACAGCGCCTGGTGGAACCCAGCAATGACAGCCGGCATCGCCCAGGATAGAGACTTCAAAGGCATGCAGGACCGCGCTCGTCCTCCAATGCTCGGAGGCGACCTTCGCTTTCCTCGCTGCCGGTCTCCCTCGCCCGCACGCTTCGACGTGACCCAAGGCTCGACCGCCCTCCGCAACCAAATGTGCTACCTCACCGAACACGCCGACTCGCAGAAGAAAGAAGACGAGAACGACGAGCCAGGCCTCTGGCAAAGCCCCAAGGCTCCCCAACCCCACTTCACCAGCATCAAAACCCCTCAAGCCACCATGGGCAGCCCGAGCCGCGAGAGCAGCAACAAAAAAGGTCTCTGGGGCGGGTTCTGCGCTCAAGACGGCGAGAAACCCGCCGGCGCCCTCTCCCCGCCCCCAGGCGGGCACTCAGGGCTCATGACCCCCCGCTTCGAGCCCGAATCCAACCCCTTCGACTCCTCCTTCTCCTCCTCCACCAACAACAACGCCGCCTCCTCCTCCTCCCACCACCACAGCAACCGCAACACCATCGATGCCAACGTCGGCCCCGAAGGCCCCATCATCCGCACGCCGCCCGCCCCGCCCTCCCAAGGCCCCGACCTCGGCGCCCTAGACTCCATACTCGTCTCCGAGCACGACCTCGACGCCACCATGCGCGACTCCTACCCGGACTCCTTCATCACGCAAGTCTACAACTACCTCTCCCTCGGCTACCCCTCGCTCGCGCGCCCCTTCGACGCCGAGCTCTCCAAGATCTCCCGCGTGCCCGTCGCCGTCCTGCGCCAGGACGACAAGAAGGCCCGCGAGTCGCCCAGGGGGTACATCCGCTTGGGCGAGGACTTCGAGGGCGGAGGCGGAGAGGTGGGGCGCGAGGGCGAGTGCATGCGCTGGGTCGCGCTGAAGAAGTACGTGCGCGAGTGGGCGAGGCAGGAGAAGGGGATGGTCAGGAGCGAGGGCGGGGTTTGGGGCGCGTTGGGGGCGGGCGCAAGGAGGGGCAGTTGGGCTGGTTAGATGAGTCCAGTCGCTCTAATTATGCTTTATTGCGGAAGGGGAGACGGGGGGAGGCCCGCCCCGCCCCTGTTTTGGATATGCGCCGGCGCGCTCGCTGCGAGGGCTGCAGCGGCGGAGGCGGGCTTTTGTCGGGTCGCGTCTGGTTTTTTTTTGGGTTTCATTCTCTTGTCCTGACTCTTGGTTTTGATTTCTTGATTATCATTGCTTTTGGCGAGGCGTTCGGGCGAAGATTCCCGGCGGCCATGAGATACGGGGGTCCTGTTATTATTCATTCCGGCGTCGGCTTTTCGTTTCACCTTCTTTTTCGAAGGTCGAGGAGTACATTTACAATACGCTACAAACACACTTTTATGGTGGTTCGGGAGGGTGCAGGGTCAAGATACGGCTCGGGATCACGCGCACGGCGAGGGGGGAATGCAAGAGAAGGGTAGACTTTGGCTAGAGCTTCGTATTTTAGGTAGCGTAGCGGTCGCTTGTAATCATTCCTTTTTTTGTTGTTTCATAATGGCAGAGAGGATGAGTGTACTGGCTGCGATCTTGGTGTCTCTCGTGAGGGTGTGCTCGCTGGCCTGGCCGTAGAATGGCAGGCTCATTCATACATATCCTAGCAATCAATATCACGCGGAACGAGACCTGTGCTGTACTGTGCTGTGCTGTAAGGCAAGCCCCGATTCCACAGCGTTCGCCGCGCAACCCTTCTCCCCTCTTCCTCTCTCTCGAGACGAGAACAACCAGTGCGCTCTCCACGACCGACCAGCACGTCTCCCGGCCGTGAGCCGTGCCCGCCCGCCGCCTCTGGGCTATCTTACTACAGTACCGAGTACACCCGCGGGTCGTTGCACGGTCTGAGAGAGAGAGAGAGAGCCCTCGAGGGCGAGCGCAGCACGCTCGCTCGCTCGCGGACGACGTCTGGTCGTTTCGCGCGGTTGGATCCTCGCCCTGCCTCGACTGCCTGACCAGGGTCGCTGCGCCTGCGAAGGCATAGGTGGCCGTGGGGGACGGGGGGAGGCAGATTTGTCACGTGCTTTGATTGCTGGCCTTGGGAGCAAGGGAGGCGCTTGCGGGCTTCGGTTCGCGGTGGTTCTTGTCTGGGTGTGCCGTGGGGAGAGGCTGGGCGAGGGTGCACGCCTGACGGCAGAGTTCGCGGACTTACTGCGGCGGCGGGCGGGGTCACTGAGGCGGATTGAGATGGCAGGTGGAAGGAGGAGGTCGGGGAGTGATGAGCGTGAGATGAGAGATTGTTGCGGACTGGAGTCTGAGTTGAGGATGGACGGGGAGAATAGATGTGTGCGCGTATTTGCGTGTGTCCGATATGCGCGCGTGGTGATGTTGCTAGCCAGCAGCATCGATCACCATCGTCTCGAGTCCGCGACGCCGTTTAGAAGGTATTCCCAACCCAAAGACCTGAAGAGAGTACTGTAAGGAAAGCGAACATCCGAAGTGACCTCGTTGTAACCCTCATCCCGTCATCCCATCGTCAAGCAACGTGACAAAAGAAAGTTGTAGAAGAAAGCGGTGCAACCATCTACACACACGAAGCCACCCTCCTACCTCCCCGACAACCTCGCCAAAGCATCGTCGTTAGCCCAATACCCCCTCTCGTAATCCCTCCTCTTCCTCTCCGCCAGCGCGCGCGCCTCGCGGTCCTCCTCCCTGCTCAGCTGGCGCACCATCCCGATCACGCCGTCGTCATCGTACTGGTCCTCCGGCGCCATGACGAACTCCTGCGCCGGCGAGTCGTCCATGTACTCGCGCAGCTTGTTCCACTCGCTCTGCTGCTCGTCGGACAGGAAGGCGCGGCCGGGCGATTCGGGGCTCTTGCTGCCAGTGCTCTGCGGGCGGCAGCGGCTGGCGCGCTTGCGTGGCGTGTTGGAGCGTTGGAGAGTTGGGAGAGCGGTGGGAGCCGCGGTGGATCGCTGGAGGGTAGGGAGGGCAGTGGGAGCGGTGGTGAAGATGGGGCGGGGGGCGGGGGTCGGGGCCGGGAAGTAGGAGGTTGCGTCTTGATGGGCAAGGTGCGGGGGCGTCGGCATGGAGTCGTCGTAGGCGCGCGAGGCGTTGAGGAAACGCTCGTAATCGGTGGTGGCGCCGCGCGGCTGCGCGTTGTGGGCGTTGTTGAGGAAGCGGTGGAAGGCTTCTTGCGAAGGGTCGACGGTGGCCAGGGGCATGCTGGAGCCCGTGGGGAGGGCGGGGACGGGAGGGACATGGCTGTTGTGTGAGGAGTTATCTTTGCCGGAGAACCAGGAGCGGTGCTTGCGCTTACTGCTGCCGTCGGAGTTGAGGTGCTGCGCATCTGAGGTGGATGTGTGGCTGATTGTAAACTTGGTGAAGTTCTGGGGCTTCGTGGAGTTTGATGTTCTTCTTGAGCCTGCAGCCATGTTGTAGTAAGGATCGTTCGATGTGAACGCGTTTACCGGTTGAACGCCACCGACCTCCCCAAAGCTTAGGTTGCGGCCACGGTCAATTGAGCGTGAAGTCGGGCGCTTTCCCTTGACTTGTACTGGTGGTTGGGCAGGGACAATACTGTCGTCAGAGTCGCCTGCGCCGCCACTCAACCAGCTGAGTCGTTTCCTTGTGCCCTGGCCGGAAGTCGAACGGTGAAAGCTCAGTCTTCGACTGTTACGTTTGGCCATGACTTCAGTGGCAGGCGCACTCTCACTGGTCTTGGAATTCGTTCGCCAGAAGCTTCGTCGTTTCTCGCTCTTGGGTCCCTGAATGTCCGCCGTGGGTCTTGGATCCGGCCGGTACGTTGCAGATCCAGTCGTTCTCTTTGCGTCGGTTACGCTACGGATGATCTCTGGTTCGCGGACTGCTGGCGCAGTCGTGCTCGTCTTGGAGTCTTTCCGCCAGAAGCTCCGTCGTTTTTCACTCTTCGACCTCTGAACGTCTTCCATCGGTTCTGAATTCAACTCACGAACTGCAGGCGCAGTTGTGCTCGTCTTGGAATTAGTCCGCCAGAAGCCCCGTCGGTTCTCGCTCTTTGACCTTTGGATGTCAAACATTGCTTCCGGCTTCGCGCTGACTGACGGAGCCTTCCACAGGCTGCTGTCACGTTTGTTCTGCTTGTGGGTGGGGCTGTGAATGCGCGGTGGCGAAGAGGGATGCCGTTTCGCGCCGCTGTTCTGACCCGAAGGGATGTGATGATGTGTGTCGTAGATGGCATCGAAATGGTGGGCAGGCTCTTCGCCTTCATATCGAGTTGGAGATACTTTGTGATGCTCATTATAAATAGTTTCCACGTGTTTGCGAGACTCTGTCTCACTAAAGCGCGGACGCTTCATTGTGGTCCAGAAGGAAGATAGACCCATTTTGCGGAGTAACGGCGGTAGCGAGTCGACGCTGGGTAGGTGAGACCCGCGGACTCAAGAGCCGCTAGTTTCGGAAGGTAATAATGAAGCACGGGTATATGTAAAAGGTGAGACAGCAGGGAAGCCCAAGAAGGCCAAGCAGAAGACGATGCAGAGCCTCTTCACTCGAGGAGGGGGGCAAATAGATCGATGAGACATATGTATTCCTTACCAGCGCATGAGGGCGACGGTCGGGCCATTTTTCTAATACGCCACAGTCTGTCAGACTATCATAGCCACCAGATACCAAAAAGGCTGGGCTCGAGCTGCGACGTCTGCTTTTGGGAAGCACGGTTCAGCACTACGAGGAATGGTGTGGGCTGGTTTCCAGCGAGTCGAAGCTAGCGGGTCGCCGTGCGGAGTAGATGGTGTCCAACGAACGATTCTGCGCTAATCGCTCGGGGAATATCAGATGGAAGAGGCTCGAAGCCATCTGGGGCTTGCATCGGAGGGCGCGGCCTTGACGCACACCCGGGGATTTCAGCTGGCTGGACACACGCCTTCTTGCGTGAGGTGTGGTACTGAAGACCGCGTACCGCGGGAGGAACGGTGATTCGCGAGGATCCGAGTCAAACATCGCGGCGAAAGGCTCTGGATGCCGCCTAATGGTGGTGCGGGAGGGCGGCGGGCGACGCCTCAACCGGAATCGATGTGTGCTGGAGAGTTTTCCGTATCGCGTGGCCAGAGGATGCGGGCACGGCGCGAGCGAAGCTTCCACTCAGCCATACAGCATCGCAACCGGCCCTACAGCGGCAACCGATCAGCCAGCCATGCTCGTGCAGGCCCGCTGGCGTTGCTGAGCAGGCGGTAAGTCCGAGTCTGTGCTATCAGTGCTGTGTGCGCTGCTCAGCCTCGTCTCTGGTCCATCGTGTCAAGGACGGCCGTGACTGCCGACGCTTACTGCAGCAGACTTGCGCCGTCGCGTGGTGCGCGCGGCGTAGTCCGGGCGGTGGCGTCGAGCCGGAGTAAAAGAGCGAAGAGTAAGAGGGTGATACCACGGGGCTTTGGTAAGGCGGGCCAGTCTAGCCGGACATCGTTGGCGCGGACAGGTCATGATTGACGACGGTGAGGGGCAGATCGAAACCTTCCTCCACACCACGCTGCCGGACCCGATACGCCGGCTTGCATGCACTATGGCGAGCGAATCCTGGCGTCGATCTCAGACCTACCTTCCAGAACGCTTGCAGGCCATGTAGCCGCGCAACGCGACACCTCGTGAGCAGTGTCGAGCCACGTCGAGAGCCGCCACGTGGAAATGCCCTACATTGTGAAGCGAGTCTTCAAGCGAGGTTGCAGCGGACAATAATGATGACGCCGATATGCTGTCTTTGTTGCGACCAGACAGTTGCGCAGGCAGAAGGCGCCCAATACCATCGCATGACCATCACTACCAGGATGCATTAGCCGAGCGGCGCTGGGCGACCGTTGTTCTGGGCGCTGAGCAACAGTATCACCGTCCAGTGCCACCGCAGCGAACGTATTGCTCTTGGGGCATGTTCGAGGGGGCCACCGCAGCGTGTCAATACTGTCGTGAGGAGCAACTCTCAACTGGGGCGGGCGTTGTGTTGCGTCTTGCCTGACTTCATCAGCGTCAATGCGAAAGACTCGCGGGGGCCAACTTCAGGCTCGTCCACTTCAGCCTCACCACAGCCGCCAGCCACCACAGATCGATGGGCACCGCATGCGGACAGTGCCGAGCCATTAGAGCCGCCTTTGATCAAAGCCATACCTCGGCTTCTTATCTCCATGATGTCTGCCAATTATTGCCTGGCTGAAGACGTTGGCAAGTCAGAAAACGGTAGATAGGCTCCGCGGCAGCACGTCGCCATATACATAGTTCGCAGATGCAGCGTGCCAGCAGCTCAACCATTTATCCCTTGAACGCTCTCTGCACCACAAGTACGTTAGATGCACCATCATGCGAGCGTAACGACAAGGTCGAGCCGAGAGTCTCAGGTTATTCTCATGTGCGGATGACCCTTGCGGGTTTGTTCTGTGGCGTCGGCCGGCAAGTCTTTCGTGCGCCCCCTTCCAAATTGCTCGCAACAGGAGCATGATCGCGCACCTGGCAGCCAGTACACGTCAAGTGAAATGACGTTCGCTGGCACCGTGCGATCTGAGCAGGAATGGAGCTTATAACGGGAAGCGATCGTCCGACCGGCTTGGTAGGGGCCTTGGTATATGATCCGGTCAATCGCACCTCAGTCCATCGTCAGCCCGTGCTCTGATGGCGTTGTTGCAAGCGCGGTTAAGCCCGCGTGATGTGAACGTGCTCTTTCAGACTCGACACAGCCCCTGGAAGACTACGGAACGCTCGGGCAGGAGAAAATAACTCGCTGTTGTTGAGCCCATGATTGTAGGGACACGTCGAAGAAGGGCTGGTGTTTGTAACTGTCAGTGCCGCTGGCAATGATCATTGCACCTAGATCGGCAACAAGAAGGCTGAAGACCACTAATAAGACCAGTCCCTTTGGGCCATTGAGAGCTGTTTAGCGCCAGAAAGCTTAAAGTTCGCTCCCGTGTCTGCCCGCAGACATGAAATTCTAGATCTTTGGCATGGCCGAGACCTGCCGCCATAAGTCACGGCAATAACGCGACCAGGGAACACAGACTATTCCCTACTCGAGCACAATTGCCATTGTTTGACCAAACTTCCAACGCTTGCCTTCAAGCTATGTTGGTGCCCACTGTATAATTGGTTGCTCAACTTGGAGTGCGGGAAGGGTTTGCAAGCTTACATGCCAAGATCTGATCTTGAGATGCGTAGTACGCCTCTGCCGTTTGATCGTGCCCAGGCTCTTCACGATCTTACATGCCCATGGGAGCAAGTAGCATTGACTGATCCGGCTTGCGTGAAGGTCGAGTCTCCAAAGGATGTCAATGCTGCTCCCGTCTGGGCAGCTCAAGTACGAGATCGTAGCATTGCAAATATTGGTACGATGCGAGTGGCGTTGGCACTTTACCGGCCATGCTCATCTTCTTCGCCCCACTCGTGGTCTCTCACGCTTTATGTGGCCAAAAAAGTTCAAAAGAGGATTGCCTCCAGTGAGAATCGAACTCACATCTGAGGATTGCCACAACTGAGTTGAAGTCATATCTGCTATGAGACCTCTGTTCTAACCGTTAAACTATGGGGGCGAATTTCAAGCTAAGCTTGATAAATCGATGACGCAGTACCAAATTCTGTGGTAGTTGTACAAGATTAACGTTACTGTATAGTTTTCCTTGACGGTCCCACGCTCGTCTCCTCAAGCGACTTAACGCAAGGTCTTTGTTGGATTTACCCATCTACCTGAGAACGCTGAATCTTTCTCCTGCATCTTCCATACGGATGACTCGAAGACTCCCCTTCCGCTGCGACAAGGAGCCCCGCCAAATCGCCACTTTGCCGACTCCAGAAGGTGGAGACAGCACTTCGGCAATGTTGACGGCTGAACTGCCTGGTCTGATCAGCACCTCAGACTAATGTCAAGCGATACGGAGCATTTTACCGTCATTTCTAAGCTCCAAAGCTTCGGGAGATCAATCCTTCTCGTTATGCTCATTCATTAATCTCATTGTCATTAGCCTTACATCTATATATCTTACTACACGGCTACAGCTCCGTCCTCTCCTCTGCACAGGCAAGGCCAAAGTGCCGAGCAGTAATCACTGAACATGGCCACCAATGTCGCGCCCAATGGCACAGATAAATCATCCGCGCCAGGCCCCATCATTGAGACACCCTACCTGGTTGTCGGTGCTGGACCTGCCGGAGCATCTCTGGCTTGCTTCCTCGCCTCTTATGGTCTCAAAGGCATTATAATTTCAGCTGCTCCAGGCACAGCAAAGGAGCCACGTGCACACATCACCAATCCTGCAGCGCAGGAATGCCTTCGCGATATCGGCCTAGAAGAAGCCATCCAGAAGGAAGGCACGGCGCAGGAGAACATGTCCCACACGCGCTGGTGTCACGACATGGCCGGTGAGGAATGGGCACGCATCCACTCATGGGGCAACCAGCCTGACCGACATGGCGAGTACCAGGCTGCCAGCCCGTGCAAGCACGTCGATTGCCCGCAGACAATCCTGGAGCCGATCCTTGTCAACCGCGCGCGCGAGCAGGGCTGGAAAGTCCGGTTCGACTCCTCTTTTGTCGAATACGCCTGCGATAGTCCTGAAGGGCCCTATACTTCTACGATCCAGGACACGCTCACTGGCCACAAATATCAAATCCGGAGCAAGTATCTCTTCGGCTGTGATGGAGGGCGCAGCCAGGTTATCCGGCAGCTCGGGATTCCGCTCAAGAAGGAGCCCGGCCAGGGTCTGGCCATCAATGTGCACGCTCGTGCAGACCTCAGCAAGCACATGAAGCACAAGGAGGGCGTGCTGCACTGGGCTTTCCAGCCGGAGCTCGACCATCCGCCCTGGGGCTGGAGTGTGATTGTGCGCATGGTGAACGCGTGGGACGAATGGATGTTCATCGTCCTCCCCGAACCTGGTTTTGAAGACTTCAGCGTGAGACCGACGCACGAGGAATACACGAAACGCATGAAGCAGTGCATCGGAGACGACAGCATCGATTTTGAAATTCTGGACGTGGCAAAATGGTACATCAACGAGATCGTCGCCAAGCGCTACAGCGAAGGAAACATTTTCTGTCTAGGCGATTCCGTTCACAGACATCCGCCATTCAACGGCCTGGGAAGCAACACTTGCGTTCAGGACGCCTTCAACCTGGCGTGGAAGGTTGCCTACGTCGAGAAGGGCATCGCTGATCCAAGCCTCTTGGCGACTTTCAGCGATGAGCGCCAGCCCATTGGAGAGGGAGTGATCAGACGAGCAAATCAAGGCCTACGAGACCACGTGCCTGTTTTCGAGGCTCTGGGTGTCCTGCCTTCTCTGTCCAAGGAAGAGCGCATCCGACAGCACGCTGAACTCAGCGCTCCGACGAAGGAAGGGCGGGAACGCCGCAAGAAGCTGAAAGAGACCGTTGCTTATACGGCGCATGAGTTTGGTGGTATTGGAATTGAGATGAACCAGCGCTACGAGTCTGCAGCGATCTGTCTGAAGGACGAGAAGACGGCTCGGAAGCCGGGGCCCGAGGATCCGGTCTTGCAGTATCAAACCACGACGTACCCCGGCTCTAGACTTCCGCACGCATGGATTAACACACGTAAGCCCAACAAACCGATCTCTACAATCGATCTTGCGGGCCATGGCGCATTTACTGTCATCACGGGTATCGGCGGTGAGAAGTGGAAGACGGCCGCAGAGAAGACAGCCAGCAAATTCGGAGTCAAGATCAACGCCCACAGCATTGGTTGGACCATGGATTGGGAAGACATGTACGGGGACTGGGCGGACAAGCGGGAAATTGAGGAGGATGGAGTGATCGTTTGCAGACCAGACCGGACGATCTGCTGGCGTAGCATGGAGATGAGAGAAGATTCTGAAACTGCAATGGAGAGAGCTATCGGAAGTATCCTAGGCAAGCTCTAGCTTTAGGGGGAGATCAGCGAAGTCCGCAGTCGATGAGCGTCCTTATGATGACCACGACATCTGGTGATTGATGGTGGAGGTGGATTATGGTCGTGTGGATAGGATCAATGAGCAAATCAATGACTTGATCGCAGCTGAAATGAAGAAACCAAGTATTGGAAGCGAATAAAAGCTACCACCGTTTGGAGGATGCGGTCGGAATTGGCACTACACATTGCCATGCCAATGTAGACGCACCTTTCGCAATGTGGCCAGCAAAAGTGAGCTTGATAAGATGCCGTCGCAATCATATCGACAATCAAACTTCATCGGGTCGACATATGTCATCGTCGAAGGTAGGTTCACCATTCACTGCATGCAAGACCGGCATACCGGAGCCAGGCATGGCAAGTCTCATGCAACGAGTGGACGGGCTGACAAGACGTGTTTATCTAGGGTAAGCTGGGGTAAGTTATAGGGTAAGAGGTGCAATTTATAGGGTAAACGATAACGCTGATCCGGACTCCTTCCCCGCGCTGTTGCCGCTGATATGCGAGTTCAAGCGAAGGCTACGTTTTTTGAGCCACGCCCTACGTCTCCCATTCAGCTTATAATCTCTACATCTCTCCTCTCAATGCTTCTTGGCCGGGCTCTCTTAGCGAGGCCAAAGCGAAATCCAGCAGGAAGCCTTTCACGTCCACTGTCGTCTCACTGTGTACCTTTTCGTCACCTTCTCAGTCCCGTCTCAACAACAAGGACCATGGTCACTGCAAGCAACACCGCCCCGGCCCTTGAGCCGCAAAACATCGAGCACGAGGCCGCTCACCAGTCCAATGGCCATGCCAAAGTCAACAACTGGTCCCATCCTGGACCGGCAGCCTTTGATTTTCGCAGTATGTCATGCATCAATGTCCCCCTATATTGAACGCCACCAAATCTAATTCTCAACCCAACAGGCGACATCGTCACAACTCCCACCGCTCGCATGCTGTCTGCCATTGCCAGCACAACACTTCTAGACGATGTAATGGACGGTGGCTCCGACCCAACCACCAACTCCCTCGAAGCCATGATCGCCGAGATGACCAACAAAGAAGCCGCCCTCCTGGTCTGCTCCGGCACCATGGGCAACCAAGTAGCCATCCGCACTCACCTCACAACTCCTCCTCACAGCGTCGTCACCGACCACCGCAGCCACATCCTCGAATGGGAAGCCGGCGGCGTCGCCGCCCTCTGCGGCGCCCTCGTCAAAGGCGTTGTTCCCGCAAATGGCAACTACCTGACCCTCGAAGACGTGCAAAAGGCCTGCGTAATCTCCGACGACGTCCACGCCTGCCCGACGCGCCTCATCAGCCTGGAGAACACGCTCGGCGGCGTCATCACGCCACTCGACGAGTGCCGGCGCATCAGCGCCTTCGCGCGCGAGAACGGCATCATCATGCACCTCGACGGCGCGCGGCTGTGGGAGGCCGTGGCGGCCGACGCCGGCTCGCTGAAGGATTACAGCGACTGCTTCGACAGCATCTCGCTGTGCTTCAGCAAGGGCCTCGGCGCGCCGATCGGCAGCATCCTCGTCGGCAGCAAAGCCTTCCGCACTCGCGCCCGCCACATCCGCAAGATGATCGGTGGCGGCATGAGGCAGGCGGGTGTGGTCACGGCGCCTGCACGCGTCGCGGTCGAGGACACGTTCCTCGGCGGCAAGCTGAAGGCCAGCCATGTGCGGGCGCGCCAGATCGCGGACATGTGGCAGGGGTACGGCGGCAAGCTGACGGCGCCGACGGAGACGAATATGGTTTGGTTCGATCTTGCGGCTGCGGGTACGGATGCGAAGAGGTTCATTGAGGATGGCGAGAGGGCTGGGCTGAGACTCATGGGTGGCCGCTTGGTCGTCCACTACCAGATTGGGGACGAGGCTGTGCAGAGGCTCGATGAGTTGATGCAAGTCGTGCTCAAAGGAAAGAAACCGAACGGCAAGGTCGAACTCGGAGCTGAAAAGCTGGCGATTGAGGCTGAGTAATGTCTCAACGCATGAAACTGGTTTCGCAACTTTCTTTCTTCGTTGATCAATTTACATATATAGATGTTACATGCCTCGGACATACTTCGCGGACGAGCTCTGACGAAGTGAGAGAGCGCAAAATGAGAAACGTGATATGAAAGCAGCATGATAAGCTGTCAAGTCAAGCGTGCCTTCCAACGTTGCTCACACAATGCACTACATTCCCAATCTTTCAGATCAGAGCTTTTTACAAGAAGAAGGCAAAGACGGCACCAACAAGCCCAAGACCAAAGCCACTCTGCGAGCCAACACGAGCTGCGAGTCCAGTGAACGATGGGGTGAGAGAAATGGTTCCAGTAGGAGTTGCAGAAAGCGTCAGCGTAAAGGTCACATTCTGCGGGCTGGTGCCGTTCTGTGGCGGCGGAGAAGGGACGACAGCATCAGACGTGGCGGTGCTATTGCTGGCTCCTGGGACGGAGGTCACTGCTGTTCCGTTGGCGGAGGATGTACCCACGGTATCCGCAGTATTCGTGAAGGATGAGGCGGACGTGGTGCTCGTAGAGAATGGCCAATGGAAGGGGACAGACGTTGAAGAGCCAGAAACGGAAGATGTGGGACCTGGGCCGTGGTAAGGGGCAGACGACGGGTAGATGGTCTTGGAGGTTGGAGCCGGGGAAGTGTCAGCTTCTTTAGGATCATCGTCGGCGCCACAAGAGGCCTGGATGTATGCGTGTGCGGCTACAAGGGACAAAATCAGCCTCATATCGATCCGTTTCTGATGAGCTTGGAGGGTGTACCATCAAGCTCGTTACGACAAGTTAGTCTCGCGCTGCGTCCACCGCGGAAGACACACTGCCCATTGCTCAGTTCTCCGACGTCGGCACCGCCGGCTTCGCCCAAGCAGTCCACCTCCGAGAACACCATGATCCGGCAACCATTGTTGGCGCGGATGCGGGAGACGCCTTGCGGGAGAAAGCTCTTGAAACCATACGGGCTCGTGGCGCAACTGCCGTTTAGCGGCAAGGTGACAGACGATCCCTCGGCCTCAGAGTCGATGCTGGGACCATAGACTTGTTGGCACGCATACTCGGCTTTGGGTGTAACAGAGACGTCGAGGCTAGCGATGAGGTTCTGAGTAGCGGGTTGATTCAGACAGACTCTTGTCAAGCAAGGCGTGAGGTCGGAAAGCGCAGGCGGAGCGCAAAGGGTAGTCTCGGCTTCGAGGAGACAAGTTTCCTTGTTTTCTTGTCAGTGCATGAAATGCATCTGATAGTATGAACTGACGGGGACTTACAAGGCAGAAGGGAGTGTCTTCGTGAGAGGCGACAATGTGCAGAATAGCGAAGATGATGAGAGCGAGCTTGAAGGCCATGATAGGCGATTGATCTTTTGTGCGAGTTGTGAAGTGGTTCGATGAGTTAACGAGTGGATGCTCCAGCGCTCGTAAGGGGCAGTAAGTGTAGGAGGAAGAGAAACGGAGGTTGATGAGATTGCTTCTCATAGCAGGAGTAACATGGCCGGCAACTACGTTGATGAGCCTTCTTTTGGTGTGCTTCTCGGCGGGTAGGGGCAGTCGCCGACAATCCGGAAAGCGCAGGACGCGTCCTTGAGCCGTCGTAAGCGTTCACTACCCAGAAGGAACGGCCGGCTCTCTGCCTCTGTGGCGTGAGAGGTCAACGATACACTCTTCGTGGGATAGGTGATAGGCACCAGCAGTGATGTGACATATACTTAGGTTATTAGTCGACTTCAGACAGTTTGATGAGCAGACATGCTTTTGTGGATCGCGAACACAACTTCTACCTCGACATCGGCCTCTCTCTCTGTGGAGTATAAGCTAGCTGTCGCATTGCGCAGCGTACAAGCCGCCTCCAGCCATGCAGTTGTTATGCTGTCAAAATTGCTTACCTTAGGTACGCCTCACCACCTGACGCACACGGCTAAGGTCATTTCTTGGAAGTCATATTGTGCGCACCTGACGGTGACAGGAAGGCATCTCGTCGTTGCAGGATAGCCGGCGAAATGATGATATGTGTAAAAGTATCCTTGAAATTATTCTCGCGGAGTTTACAGGCATAAGCTAAGTGTCGGCATAACCTCAGGCACAAAGGGCCAAGGTGTGGTCTTCTTGTGGTGCACTTCGCTGGCCTATAGAGGGTAAACAAGGGGAGTTAGTGTCCAATTTGCTTAGCAAGATTCTGGCATGATTGCCTGGTCAGCGACTTGCGCATTGCAAGAGCGCCACATCAGATCTTTGGGCGCCTGAATGACGCCAACACTTGACGAGGCGATCTTCTCTGTTTGATACCAGGCTGACTCCTGGTGGTGTGCCGCAAGTAACGCCTCGAGAATGACTGCTAATATTGTTTTGGAACGGGAAGAGGATTCTTCCAAGCATGAACCTGACCGATGATGCTGTCTACGTTGCCACGCTCATCTGTTGTTACCGATTGCTAGCCATCAGCCTCAAGCACAGGCTGGTCTCGATCCGCAGCGATGGAGAAAGGCGGAGGAAGATCGGAGTGGCATAGACTTTGCCCTCGGCATCTCGCTGGTCCATTAATGCGTCGGCTGTGATTGGTCAATCAGCTGGAGCATCATCGACTTTCACGACTTCACTCCGCTGCTGCCGACATCTCCCCTAACATCTCGTTATCTACCCCATATACCCTCCGGCGTTGTCCTCGTCGCTGCAGCAGGCCGCAGCATTTCTCATCTCCGCTCCACCATGTATTCGTCCGGTCTGAGGCAGTTTGGCGCCGCCTCGAGGCTCTCGCGCCAGCTTCAGGTCCGCAACTTCTCTCGCACCGCACCTGCGAAGAAGATCATCACCCCCAATGGCCCTCTGCGCGCGAAGGAGGCCTCGCCCCTGATCAACAACAAGTACCCCATCATCGACCACGAGTACGATGCCCTCGTTGTTGGCGCTGGTGGTGCTGGTCTGCGCGCCGCCTTCGGTCTCGCCGAGGCCGGCTTCAACACTGCTTGCATTTCGAAGCTGTTCCCGACCAGATCACACACCGTCGCCGCCCAGGGTGGTATCAACGCTGCGCTAGGAAATATGCACAAGGATGACTGGAGGTGGCACATGTACGACACTGTCAAGGGTTCGGATTGGCTTGGAGACCAGGACGCTATCCACTACATGACAAGAGAGGCGCCCGCATCCGTGATCGAGCTCGAGAACTACGGTTGCCCCTTCTCACGAACCGACGACGGCAGGATCTACCAGCGTGCTTTCGGTGGTCAGTCCCAGGACTACGGTAAGGGTGGTCAGGCATACCGCTGCTGCGCCGCCGCAGACCGTACTGGACACGCTCTTCTGCACACTCTCTACGGCCAGTCGCTCAGGCACAACACCAACTACTTCATCGAATTCTTCGCCATCGACCTGATCATGGAGGACGGCGAGTGCAAGGGTGTCATTGCCTACAACCAGGAGGATGGCACTCTCCACCGTTTCCGCTCTCACCACACCGTCCTGGCCACTGGTGGCTACGGTCGTGCGTACTTCTCTTGCACTTCTGCCCACACTTGCACTGGTGACGGTATGGCCATGGTCGCTCGTGCTGGTCTGCCCAACCAGGATCTGGAGTTCGTTCAGTTCCACCCTACTGGTATCTACGGCGCTGGTTGCTTGATCACCGAGGGTTCCCGCGGTGAGGGTGGATATCTGCTCAACAGCGAGGGTGAGCGTTTTATGGAGCGTTATGCCCCTACTGCCAAGGATCTTGCCTCGCGTGACGTTGTCAGCCGCAGCATGACCATGGAGATTCGCGAGGGCCGTGGTGTCGGCCCCGAGAAGGACCACATCTACCTCCAGCTTTCTCACCTGCCTGCCGAAATCCTCCACGAGCGTCTGCCCGGTATTTCTGAGACCGCCTCCATTTTCGCCGGTGTCGACGTCACCAAGCAGCCCATCCCCGTCCTTCCCACTGTCCACTACAACATGGGTGGTATTCCTACCAAGTACACCGGTGAGGTTCTGACCGTTGACGAGGCTGGCAAGGACAAGGTTGTGCCTGGTCTGTTTGCTTGTGGTGAGGCTGCCTGTGTCTCCGTCCACGGTGCCAACCGTCTCGGTGCCAACTCCCTCCTTGATCTGATTGTCTTCGGCCGTGCTGTCTCGCACACCATCCGCGACAACTTCTCTCCTGGCAAGCCTCACAAGCCCCTCGATGCCGCCGCTGGCGCTGAGGCTATCAGCACTGTTGACGAGATTCGCACTGCCGACGGCCCCAAGAGCACAAACGAGGTCCGCAACGCCATGCAGAAAGTCATGCAGACCGATGTCTCCGTCTTTAGGACTGAGGAGTCCCTCCAGGAGGGTGTCAAGAAGTAAGTCGAAGTCAGGTCGTCGTTTTAAAAGCAAAGATGCTAACACTATTTCTTCAGGATCCACGACGTCGACCAGATGTTCTCTCAGGTCGGCACCAAGGACCGCAGCATGATCTGGAACTCTGACCTTGTTGAGACCCTTGAGCTTCGCAACCTTCTCACCTGTGCCGTTCAGACCGCCGAGGCTGCTGCCAACCGCAAGGAGTCTCGTGGCGCTCACGCTCGTGAGGACTACCCCGACCGTGACGACGAGAACTGGATGAAGCACACTCTCACCTGGCAGAAGAAGCCCCACGGTGAGACGAAGCTCGGCTACCGTGAGGTTGTTGGCCACACTCTTGATGAGAACGAGTGCAAGAGCGTTCCTCCCTTCGCTCGCAAGTACTAGACGGTTTGCCTGGGCTTGTATGTGATCTTTTAGTGTCTTCGGGAGGATGGCAGATTCTTATGTACAGCTAGCCAATTTTTTCAAAGTCTTGACAGCGAATTCATTTTGTCACTCTAGCATGAGCACTGTCAATTTTCGTATTTTCACAATACCATTTGAGAGCGGGGTGGCATGGGTGGGCCAACGCAACACCACACCCCGTGCCATTCCCCGGCCACAGGCTTTCGGACGATCAGCGCGGACCCGCTATATCGGCGGGGCCTGCCTGCCTTAGTGCTGGCTTGAGTCGTTCTCAAGCTCGCCGTGACGAGAGAAGTCCAAAGTCCAATCCCCGACAGTTGTCACGCCCTGTGTTCCTCTTCACACGCTGACTGGGTCCTAGTGGGGAGACTCGGTTCTTTTTGCTACTTCTTGCTGGCGTATCATCTGTTCCCTTCTTGAGATTCCTCGAAACCCTGAGACACCAAGGCTCTTATCGCACGTTCGGGGAAGCTTGATATCAATTTATTGCTACAGATTTTCTTCGCTACTATAACCATACATACCAAGCCGCACCGACAATCACTTGTGCGACGCGAAACCCGTGCAACGACGCGGGACGCTCGCTTCGAAACCGAAGCCAGAAACCGCAGCCATGATGCAGCGCAACGCAGCAAACCCGTCTTTCCATCCCGCCCACCTCACCCCGGGCGACAGCGACGACGAGAGCCAGTCAGACCTCGCCGTGTCTTCTGGCGATGACGAGAGCGACGACGAAGCGCGCGAGTTGACACACGAGTCCAGCGGGCTTTCGCGCCGCGCGACTGCAGACCTCGAACACGAGCGCCAGGCCGAAGGAAGAGAGGGACGTCTGCAAGACGAGCCGCTGTCTCGAAGCGCGACGCTGGAAGGTGAGGGACCAGTCCTGCTCAACCGCGATAGACAGAAGAGGACCACACACTACAACTACCAGCTGGAGAAGCAAATGAGCCACGTCGAGGCGAAGCAGTTCTATCAGAACCAGAGAGGCGGGGCGAGCAGCACGGCGCTGTTTGACGAGCGCCCGAGCCAGAGCCAGAGCCATACTCCTGTCGCGGCCCGCAGCCCGCAGACCAAGAGCAGGACGTTCTCGAGCTATGCAGGCGGCGACGCGAACGCTTTCTCGCGCTCGGGCAGTCTGAGGAGCTTGAAGAGCGCTGGATACAAGAGTGCGCTGCCGCTGGGCCTGAGCGATCCAAACAAGCACCCCCATGCCGCGAGCGTACAAACTCCCGGTCTGGGGCTCTTCGAACAGACGCAGTACCCAATGCCACCCCAGCCCGGCCCGCCGCAGGCTGAAGCGCTTGAGAAGGCGAAGGATGGATACTGGAATGCAGACCGCGCGGCCGAGTCTCACAGCCATCACCCAGGCGTGCCTCACGAGGCCAAACCTTTGCTGGAGAAGGAGGGCATTCACGGCGCCGGCGCGGGTGTGGGCATTGAGTCGGCGAACGATAGCAGCGTGACGACGGAGCTGCAGACCATTTACAGCAACATCCAGAAGGTCATGGACATTCGGCACAAGTACATCCGCCTTTCGCTTCAAGGGCCTGAAGACAACCCGCGCGACGAGCCTGGATGGAACATCTACCCACCTATGCCCGAGCCGGTCTGGAGCCAGGATGGGCGACGAAGCGGTGCGCAGGCTGAGAACAGCACAGACAAGGCTAGCACAGATAGCAAGGGGATCACTCCGAAACCGAAGTCGAAGGACGGCGGGCCTAGGAAATTCCGTAAAATGGGCCACGATATCGGCGAGGATTTCGAGCTCGAGGACTGCCTGCCGGTTCCCGGGGAGGAGGAGATGACATACAAGCTTGACCCGACCGGCGTCTACCAGGTTTACGAGACCACGGAGTCGTCCGATCTTCACGAGCCCATCATTCACATTCCCACCATTCGCGAGTTCTACATGGACCTTGACCAGATTCTGAACGTCTCGTCCGACGGCCCCAGCAAGAGTTTCGCATTCCGGCGTTTGCAATATCTCGAGGGCAAGTTCAACTTGTACGTACTGCTTAACGAGTATCAAGAAGTGGCAGACACGAAGGCAGTGCCTCATCGTGACTTCTACAACGTGAGGAAGGTCGACACGCACGTTCACCACTCAGCGTGTATGAACCAGAAGCATTTGCTCCGCTTCATCAAGAGCAAGATGAAGAAGAGTCCTGACGAGATCGTCTTGTTCAGAGATGGCAAGCACTTGACCTTGAAGGAGGTGTTCGAGTCGATCAACTTGACGGCTTACGATCTTTCCATTGACACTCTGGATATGCATGCCCATGTTGACTCTTTCCACCGCTTCGACAAATTTAACCTGAAGTACAACCCTGTCGGAGAGAGTAGGTTGCGTACCATCTTCTTGAAGACCGACAACTACATCCACGGCCGCTACCTTGCCGAGATCACCAAGGAAGTGATTAGCGATTTGGAAAGCAGCAAGTACCAGATGGTTGAATGGCGTATTTCCATTTATGGTCGCTCTATTGATGAGTGGGATAAGCTTGCCGCTTGGGTTGTTGACAACAAGCTCTTCTCTCCTAACGTCCGCTGGCTCATCCAAGTCCCCCGTCTATTCGATGTGTACAAGTCGTCCAACTTGATGGACAACTTTGAGCAGATCGTAGTCAACCTCTTCCAGCCACTGTTCGAGGTCACCAAAAACCCGTCCGCGCATCCTAAACTGCACGTCTTCCTGCAGCGTGTGATCGGCTTTGACACGGTGGACGATGAGAGCAAGACAGAGCGCCGCATCTACCGCAAGTTTCCGCTGCCCAAGGAGTGGAACACTTTGCAGAACCCTCCCTACAGCTACTGGATCTACTACCTTTTTGCCAACATGGCTTCTCTGAATGTCTTCCGCAAACAGCGCGGCTTCAACACTTTTGTGTTGCGCCCGCACTGTGGTGAGGCCGGCGACGTAGACCACCTTGCTGCTGCTCTGCTGTGCTGCCATAGTATCAGTCACGGTCTGCTGCTGCGCAAGGTGCCCCTACTGCAGTACATCTTCTACCTCGAGCAGATTGGTGTCGCCATGAGTCCACTGAGCAACAATGCTCTGTTCTTGGCCTACGAGCGAAACCCGTTCCTGCAGTACTTCCGCCGTGGTCTGAATGTCAGCTTGTCGACGGATGACCCGCTGCAATTTGCTTTCACCAAAGAGCCTCTGATTGAGGAGTATGCCGTCGCTGCACAGATTTACAAGCTTAGCGCTGTCGACATGAGCGAGCTTGCGAAACACTCCGTCGTTCAGAGCGGTTTCGAGCACAGCGTAAAGCAACGCTGGTTGGGCCAAGACTATCACCTCCCTGGCGTTGCCGGCAACGACATGGCGAAAGTGAACGTGCCCAACATCCGCGAAGCTTTCAGGCACGAAACTTGGATGCAAGAAGTGGCCATGATCGATCGCTACTCGCACCCTGTTCAGTCACAGCGCGCATTGAGCGTGACAAACCTCCCGCCTGGCGCGTACAACACCAGCACTACCAACACCGGTGCTCCGCCCAGCCCGACGCAGAGCATGAAGACCCATCCCTCCGCAACCAACCCTCTCAACATCGACACAGCCAACTACCGCCCCAACAGCAACAGCTACAGTGGCGCCAACCTCGTTGCCACTCCCCGCCAATACCAGCGCACTCCCCAAGCCGCCCGCTTCCCCGGCTCGTCTGCGCCCGTTCCCGCAGACGGCGAGCAGCATGACGGCTCCGTCTCGCCCACTTCGCACCGCAAACCCCCCGTCAACCGTGGCGGCAGTCTGACCTTCCACCCGCCAACACTCGCTTCTCACGAGCCGCCGCCCCAGCCCTCCGAGCTTCCCGCCCTGAACTCTACACCCGTGCAGCAGAGCGGCCCTGCGGTCCACGACTTCGCCACTTTGAGCGCGGAGCCGAAGATCTTCCCTGGCGTGCTCGACAACCGTCGCCGTAGGAGCAGTGTTGCGAAGAGCGGGGACTTCAGTGAAGATATGGCGAGGAGCCAGGAGTTGAGGCGGAGTGTTAGCGAGACGGTTGAGGAGACTGGGATTGAGAGCGAGGGGGATGAGTAAAGGGTTGGTTTGCAGAGGTGATGTGTAGGAATAAGTTCTGATGATTTTTTCGGTCTCTTGGATGATTGACGTATGGTGAATAATTTAATGAAGGACTTCACTACCTGACCATTCTGAGCCACAGCTGCTTTCACTCGGGTCTTGAGTACAGACAAGTACGACTGCAATGTTCCCACATCGAACGGTATTTATAAGCTGCGGTATCAATGTCTTTCTCAGTGGAATCTCGCGTTCAGGCAATCACGACTCATTCCTTGGTTGCACATGAAGTACGAGCTACGGTCATCAACGTTTGTTCCTGCCTCAGGGATGGCGATAGATCTTTCATCCGGACTGTAGTGAGAGGCCGGCGCAAAGCTACAGAGATGCTCCGAAGCGTATGGACATGCAGCTTTAGGGTTCGAAATCGCTGCGGTCATGGGCCATGATCAGAATGAAACACTTGCTTCGAGTCTTGTTTCGGCTGCGGTGTTGAGTAAGGGGTTGCAAAGCAGTTCTGCTTTGCATGAACTCAGCGAGACTATGTGAAAACACCCATCGCCATAGTTCAGCTCGAGCAGGCCTCTTTGCGATGCTCGAAAGCATAAGGAGATAGTTGGCTGTCTTTGCGTGGAAGAGAGGCAAGTGATGTCGCCCTGGTGCCGGCCTGCCTGCCCTCGCTAGCGCGCTGCTGGTCGCGACGCCAGTGCGTCAGCAACGGCGCCTGAGCTTGTTGGCTGCAATAGACGGGAGGCGCCAGCTATCACGAAACATCCCCGACCGCCACGCAACACCTTCCTTCCCTGCGTTGTACCCTCGATGATAACAACAAACCAATCGCTCACGTAGCGCGAACACGATTCAAATCATCCAAGCCATGCCTCGCAGGCTAGGCTTCTTAGGAAGCTTACTTCTTGGCCTGTTATCGGCGCAGGCTATAGCGAAGGACAAGAACGAGCCCTCGGTCGAAATCACACCCTTCGACAAACCTCCCTTGGATCACTTCTATTTCGAGGACAGCGATGTTGTGCTCCTTAATATCAGAAAGACAGGAGAGGGAAACACGTTTCGATCGGAAGATGCTGGAGTAACATGGAAACAAGTGAAAGGCGTGGAAAAGGGCCAGACCTACCAGATGCAGAAACATCCCTACATTTCCGACATCGCAGTATTGGTAGGTCTGAAGAAGACACATTGGATCACCAGAGACAAGGGCGAAACATGGGACGAGTTCACCGTGGACGATGAAGCGACTATCAGGCAGCTGGTCATCGGCTTTCACGCGACAGACCCGGATCGCATGATCTTCCATGCCGCCGAATGCACTGGGCTCCTTTGCCACACGAGAGACTATTACACCACCGACGGCTTCCGCAAAGGCGCGAAATTACTCCACAAGGATGCGATTAACTGCATGTGGGCCAAGACGGTCGACCAGTTCACCACCGGCGACAAGGATCTGGACAACGATCGCATTCTGTGCAATGTGAGAGGGAAATTCACATTTTGGGAGACCGATAGCCGCCTTTTGGTTTCGGACGATTTCTTTGAAACGGAGGGCGTGGAGCCTGCCCTGCAGGGAACTCGCCCGGTTCCGGGCATCGTCAATCTAGCGGCTGCGAAGAGTTACTTTGTCGCCGCCGCAAAGAGCGAGGGATCAGCTGAGATGGCAATGTACGTTACGGATGACACGAAGACCTGGCATCGCGCAGAGTTTGGCACCGAACACAAGCTGGAGGAAAGTGCCTACACCCTGTTGGAAGGCACGAACTACAGCATGCAAGTCGACGTGATGACGACCGGTCCGATGAAACCGCCAATGGGAGCTCTCTACACGAGTAACAGCAACGGAACGTTTTTCACCAAGAATGTGGAGCACACCAATCGCAACATGTACGGCCTGGTCGACTTTGAGAAGGTTCAGAACATCCAAGGCATCGTCATGGTCAACATTGTCGACAACTGGGAGGAGGTCGAAGTCAACCCTTTGGCAAGCAAGGATCTGCAAACGCGGATATCATTCGACGATGGCAGAACGTGGCAGGCGATGCAGGCTGATGGTAAGGATCTGCATCTGCACTCAGTGACCGACCAACGCAACGAAGGACGCATTTTCTCTTCCCCGGCCCCTGGTATTGTCATGGGAGTAGGCAACACTGGCAAACACCTCAAAGAACGCTCTGAGTGCGATACTTGGGTCTCCGACGACGCCGGCATGACTTGGACCCGAGCCCTGAAGGGTCCTCATCTTTTCGAATTCGGAGATCAAGGCGCTCTTCTTGTTGCAATCGAAAGTGAGGAGGAAACGAATGAAATTAGGTGGTCTCTTGACCACGGCAAGGGCAAATGGAACACCTTCAAACTCGAGCACAAGGTCCGCGCCTTGACCCTCACAACAGCTCCCGACTCCACCAGTCTCAAATTCATTTTGACGGCCGACAAGGGCAAGGGGTCCGACGTCGAGCATCAGCTCATCGCGATCGACTTCAGTGAGATGGACGTTCGCAAGTGCGGTAAGAAAGATTTCGAGGACTGGTATGCGCGCAAGAGCGATAAGGGTGAGCCAGAGTGTATCATGGGACACACCCAAATGTTCCGCCGTCGCAAAGCCGATGCGGAATGTCTTGTCGACGACGAGTGGCACGACCCTACTCCGGTCTCCGAAGACTGCAAATGCAAAGAAGAGGATTACGAATGCGATTTCAACTTTTCCAAGAACGAGAAGGGTGTGTGTGAGCCCAGTGGCCCCCTCAAGGCGCCCGAAAGCGCGTGCAGAGATGGTCATGATACTTTTCAGGGCTCTTCAGGATACCGCCTCATCCCCGGAAATACTTGCATCAAGGAAGGCGGTGTCGTAAAAGACGAGCCTGTTGAGCGCAAGTGCGACGAAACCAAAACTCCCCCTGCTTCTGGCGAGGTCAACAAGGAGATCACCACCTTCAAGGGCGACGCATTCGTTGAATACTATTATCTCGAGCGCTGTGAGACTTGTGAGGGTGACGACGAGACTGTTATCATGCGCACCGATCGCAGAGAGGCGTACCTGACTTCAGACCACGGAAAGACTTGGACTCCTGTCGTGAAAGATGAGGAGTTCGTAGCTGTCTACCCGCACGAGTACAACAACGACCGCGTCTACCTTGTGACTCCCAGTAAGACCGTCTTCTATTCCGAAAACCGTGGCAAGAAGTTCCACCATTTCGAGGCGCCGGAAGTACCAAACATGGATCGTCTCCAGATTCTTGGATTCCACCCTAAGGAAAAGGACTGGCTTATCTGGACTGGTGGCCGTGACTGCGACTCTGCGAGTTCCAACTGCCAAACTATCGCATATGTCTCGAAGCGAAACGGTGAGGGCTGGGAACCTCTTCTAAAGAGCGTTCGCAAGTGTCAGTTCGTCTATCGCGAAAGTCGACCGGATTCTGATCAGCTGGTGTACTGCGAGCAATACGAGAAGGAAGACCCTGATCAGCCTCTGAACTTGCTGAGTAGCACAGATTGGTTTGAGCACAAGAACGAGGTCAAGCGCGATGTCATTAGCTTTGCCACTATGGCTGAGTACATCGTTGTCGCCCTTCGTGACGAAGACCAGCAAAGTTTGAAGGTCGATGCCTCCATTGATGGATTGGAGTTCGCCGACGCCAACTTCCCCAGCAACTTCAAGGTTGCGCACCAGCAAGCATACACGGTCCTTGACTCTAGCACCCACTCGATCTTCCTGCATGTCACCGTGAACAACAGGCTTGATCAAGAATACGGATCGATCTTGAAGTCCAACTCGAACGGCACGAACTACATTCTCGCTATCAGCGAGGTCAACCGCAACAAGCTCGGCTACGTTGATTTTGAGAAGATGCAGGGACTCGAGGGTGTCGCTCTGGTAAACGTTGTCGCGAATGCGAAGGAAACAGATGGCGGTGCGGTCAAGAAGCTGAAGACCATGATCACTCACAACGACGGCGCCGAGTGGGATTACATTCAGCGTCCTGAGAATCCCAAGAACTTTAAGGTCGACTGGTGCGAAGGTAGCAGCGAAAAGTGCGCGCTTCATCTTCACGGTTACACAGAACGTGACGACCCTCGTGACACTTTCTCCTCGCCATCTGCGGTTGGCTTGATGATGGCTGTTGGCAACGTCGGCGAATACCTTGGCTACAAGAAGGACGCCGACACTTTCATCACGAGAGACGGTGGCATTACATGGAGCATGGTCAACGAGGGTACTTGGATGTGGGAGTACGGCGACCAGGGCTCCATCATCACCATTGTCAAGAAGGATGAGCCTGTGAAGGAGGTTCTCTACACGCTCAACGAGGGCATTGACTGGCTTTCTTACACCTTCTCCGATGAGCCGATGGTCGTCGACGATATCACCACCGTCCCTTCTGATACTAGCCGCAACTTCCTTCTTTGGGGCAAGATCAAGGGCTCGCTTACCACCGTCAACCTTGACTTCTCTGGCTTGAAGGAACGCAGCAAGGAGTGTCGCCTTGACGAGAAGGACCCAGAAAGCAGCAGCAGTGACTACTCTTTATGGGAGCCGAAGCACCCTCTCATGGACGACAACTGCCTCTTCGGACACGTCGCACAGTACCATCGCAAGAAGATCGAGAGCGAGTGCTACAACGGCCGCGAACTGCAGCACCTCCACAGCATTGCTCGCAACTGCACATGCACGCGCCGTGATTTCGAGTGCGACTACAATTTCGAGCGCCAGTCTGATGGCACCTGCAAGCTGGTCGACGGTCTCGAAGCTCCCGACCCCGCTGCCATCTGCAAGAAGGACAAGAACGCCATCGAGTACTACGACATTACCGGCTACAGGCGCATTCCTCTGACCACTTGCGAAGGCGGCCAGAATCTTGAATACACCTCCAACACTCACCCGTGTCCGGGCAAGGAACCGGACTATGAGAAGAAGCATTCCGTATCTGGTGTGGGTCTCTTCTTCGCGATCGTCTTGCCAATTGCGGCCGCAGCGGGCGTTGGATACTGGGTCTGGAAGAACTGGGACGGCAAGTTCGGCCGCATTCAGCTCGGAGACGGCGGCGCGGCTGGTTCTCGCATTGGCATGGGCGGCGCCTTTGATCGCGAGGCACCTTGGATCAAGTACCCCGTCCTTGTAGTCAGCGGCGTCGTGGCCGTTGTGGCCGCGCTGCCCATGGTCGCCGGCAGCATTTGGAATGCGATCTCGACGAGATTCGGACGTGATGGTGGCAGGTTCGGCGGCGTTGGAAGGCCTTACACCAGCCGCAGCAGCTTCTCGAGAGGCAGAGGCGGATACAGCGTTGTGGACCCGGATGACGGTGAGCTTCTTGGTGAGGACAGCGAGGATGAGGTGTAAGCTTTGTGTGAACGGGAGAGATTGTATTAGCCACGAAGACTTCTTGTATACTGTCATTTTATGATGCACGTAGCTGCGATACTAGTGTAGAATACGAGAATCGATTTCAGAGTATGATCAAGACGTTCAGCAAAGTCCTGCATTACCTGCGCTTTCAAGTCTGGGTTGTGTTGGAATCCAACGATGGCGAGGTTCTTTGCCTCGCTCGTTCCAAGTTGTGGACCCACCAAGCGCTCGCTCCAACAGCCACCAGCTCAAGAAGCAAGGGCACACTCATCTGTATGTGGATTTTACAGTATTATTACCAGACTGGCAATACAAAATCCCCATCAAGCTTGCAGTCACAAGATGCGCAACGATGAGCAGCCAGCTCCCAAGGCGACGTTCCTTTCCCTCGTCGCGTCTTGCGATGAGTGCGTCTTTCTCCTGTCCACGACGAGAAACTAGCCTAACGGTCGAATAGCTTTCCATACGGCCTTGCCGCCGACAAATACTACCAGCTCTACCTGCCAGATGACGATGAGCCGCATGGCTATATGCTCCCAGAGACGGTCCAGAAGATGCCATGGACCGCGGATTTTGAGGTGCAACACAGCCACCCTCGCAAAGTCCTGGTCTTGGATAAGTCGAGAGGCAAAGACACGGCGAATGCTGTGAACGAAGCCTTATCAACTATTGTGACTTCCTGCATTGAGCAGAACTTATTCCACGTGCTGGTTGGTCAACACAGCGAGCCTTTCGCCGTCGTTGGCGCCCGGTACGACAAGCCGGTCTACGTGGAGCGCTTTGCGGCCGCTCTCTTCGGAGTCACAAGTAGGGGCGCACATATGGTTGCTTATTGCAAAGATGAGAGTGGCATGAGGATTTGGGTTCCACGACGAGCGGCTCACCTTTACACCTACCCAAACATGCTCGACACGACGGTGGCTGGGGGCGTCAAATCGGGCGTGCCACCGTTCCAGACCATTGTTGAAGAATCAGACGAAGAAGCGTCGCTGCCTGAAGCTCTCGTCCGTCAGAGAGCTGTATGTAGGGGCGTCATATCCCACATGAACGTGACTGGCAAAGACTTTCCTGGAGAGCAAGGACTCGTCACGCCGGACTACGTCTACGTGTACGACATTGAGCTGCCGCTGGACGTGATACCCAGGCCACATGACGAGGAAGTCAACAGCTTCACGCTCATGAGTGTTGATGAGTTGCAGGCAGCTCTGCTGCGTGAAGACTTCAAGCCGGACTCAGCTGCTGTTCTGGTAGACTTTCTCATCAGGCATGGCGTTATCACTCCTGAGAATGAGCCTGACTTTGTCGAGATCAGCATGCGATTGCACCGGCGGCTGCCTTTCAGAGTAGGCTAGATCACAATGCATCTGGTCCTTGTACCTCTGGACGCCTTGAAATTCCGGGCATGTATAGGACATATCGTGTAATTTGAAGTCTAACAGTGTCCTATCGGTATAGTGCCTAGTATGACATTATTGTGTCACGGTTATAGAGAGGAAAGGAGACACGCACACTCCCAACGAAGCACTTCCTGTAGCGGCGTCGGATCTGACTCCGATCGGACGCAGGTGGATATTGGGTTGTACACACTGCTCGCAACATTGCCACATCAGGACATCGCAATATCCACTGGTTTGCTTTGACACCAAAGTCAAAGCAAGAATCAGGGCAGCGGTCTTGTGGTTAGGGTCTCCTGGCCCATCCCTCTCATTGTGACATAGAGTACGCGACGCCTCCTTGCTCTCCCTCGTGCTTACACGTGGGTATGAGGTCATATTTATGTATACCATGGCGATGTGAAGCCATCGACGCTGTAGAGATGGAGACCATATGGGACGAGCCCCGCTCAAGTCCCGCATCCGAAGTCATCGGCTAGGTCTTCTCACGAATGCTTCGCCTCGTTGTGGGATGCGCTGAGGACGTCATGACTTGTCGGGTTCAAAGCCGCACACTGCTAATGATGACGGCACAGCGAGATACTGACAGTGTATAAGTAGACATATGTAGCAGTATCACTTGGCTTTGTTGTTTTCAACGCACACTCACATCAAGTTCTCGAACAAAGCTACAACACAGTCGATAATCACAATGTCTTCCCTCAACCCCACCAACGAGAAGGGCCAAGGCGCATCCCACGCCGTCGACTCCCAGGTCCCTGGCAAGGTCCAGGAGAAGGTCCGTACTCCATCAGTCCCTCTACACTCAACATCTACCAACACGGATACGTCTCAGGTTCCCAAAAGCGTCGAAGACAAGCTCCCCGATGCGGCACACGACACTGGTAGCAACCAGCACACTGGAAAGGTTTCCCACGCAACCGGCGACTCGAAGGTGCCTAAGACCCTGCAAGAGGGTTTGCCGGAGAAGGTCGAGAAGGTTGTCCCCAACTCTATTCACGACACGTCAGGAGCGAAGTTCAGTGATGGGTCAGTCGACACCAAGTAATGGTTGATGAGTTTCTGTGTTGATTTACGACGATAACGACATGAAAATATGTATGAAGAGATTGTCCAGCTGTTACCTACATTATCCAATCTATTTGTGGCGCATGCTTTGATGTTGCACATACTGTACTCTCTGACGTTTCGTGCGCTCACAGTTGGGCGTTGATTATTCTGGTAGCATGGATACCCACTCGACAATATGGCCGCAAAGGGCGATACACCGCAGCAAGTGTTTGGTTATGACACAATCCAGATACGATAATAATCAACAGCGATCAGACTCGCATATTCGCCATCTCTGGGGAGAAAGATATCGTGGCGGATTAAGGACAAGGGTTAGGGTTGGGGTTATCTACTTCAGACGATCCACAAATGACTACCTCCAAGCTTGTCTCATTTCGTCCAAGACTGACCCGAAAAGAGTTTCAAAATCGAAGATGATGAGAAGTTCGGAACCTATCTGAAGTTATTGACGACAACTACAGATGCGCATAGATTTATTATTCTGACATCGGGCCGTGAGATGGATGTACCTATAATCATGATGTCAGCAGGAAACGAGTGAATCATGGTTGGCCATTCGCGGATCTTTAGACCAGCCGTGCCGTCTCGAATCGCCGCGTACCTGCATAAGGATGTCCACCGGAAGACAAAATGGCCGTTTGTAGCCTATTGCGAAGCCACGAAGGATAAGGCCCACCCTGTTCTGACGTTGTGATGATTGAAGCCTTCGCCGACTTCTTTTACTACGATGTGCCCTAGGGAGAAGTGCTTCTATGGATATTCTATGGATGGTTGATCGCATATATGTAGTTCAATAACGATCCATTCACTCCCTCACATCGAACATATCCGTTTATATCATCATCCTCATCGTCTAGGGGCAGCAACCATGTCATCAGCCGTGAAGAACGTTCAGTCAACCATTCAGGAAGATTTTGGTGGCTTTGGTCACAATGCAGCAAGCCCCGAGAATCAATTCAGCCTCGACAATGTCCCAGATCAGACCGGCAAAGTCGCAGTTGTCACCGGAGGTAGCGAGGGCATCGGGTACGGTTGCACTCGCTCGTTGCTCGCTAAGAACATCAGCAAGCTATATATATTGTCCCTCTCCAAAGATGTCGTCCATGGTGCTCGCGATGCCATCAAGCAGGATCTAGGAGAGGACATCGCTCAGCGTACCCACTGGATTCAGTGCGACCTAAGCGACTGGAAGCAAGCAGCCAAGGTGGCGAAGGAAATCAGCAGCTCTACCGACAGACTGGACATCCTGATCAATAACGCAGCTCGCGGAATTATGACGGCGCAACTCACCGATTACGGTGTCGACAGACACATGGCGCTGAATCATATGGGCCATGTCATCCTCACATCCCACCTCCTGCCTCTGTTGAAGCAGACCGCCAGCGAGAACAACAAAGTTCGGATCGTGAACTTGGGCTCCAACGCCCACGAGCAGGTCCCGAAAGACCTGAGCTTCAAGAGCCTCGAAGCCATCAACCAGGACCTTGGCCCCATGGCAACTTACGGACGCTCAAAGCTGGCGGCTCTGCTTTACGCAAGGTACCTGAACCGCCATCTCACGAAGGCCCACCCTAACATCCTGGCCAATGCTACCCACCCTGGCTTCGTCGATACGAAGATGACGGATCAGCACATCCACGAGCCCTACCCTCGTAAGTATCAATTTTACCCGCACTTTCTTCCCTCTGCTGACACTTCCTTCAGTGGGCGGATACGCCATGTCTGCAGGACTAAAGCCATTCATGAAGACTCAATGGGAAGGTTGCGTCTCGACAGCCTGGGCAGCCACTTGCACCGACAAGAGTGGCGAATATATTTGCCCCCCGGTCACGCCCGAGCCGGGTAGCGATATGTCTCGGGACGAGCAGGTGGCGGAAGATCTGATGAAGCTCACAAGGGACGTTGTGACGGAGAAGACTAGGAGCGATTCAGTGGAAAAGGGATGTCCGATAAAAGACTATTGATCTGTTTCGTCCATCATGGCGAAGTGGAAACGTAAGACAGCAGTCCCAAATCATTTGTTGTCGGGGTCAAAGCCTCAGCGGGCCAGAAGAGTCGTACACAGAAGACCTATAGTTGTGTCACTGTCTAAGTATATTGACACCCTATCACCCCAAATCGTGCGGCCTCAGACTTTCCTCGTGGGACCTGGGATCTAGCACAGCTTCAAACTGAGAGTGACATTCTTGTCTTCGCACGCGTGAACTTTCTTGTCATACCTAGATACCCAAGAGTAAGCGACGTGAACTTTGCAGAGCCTCAAGATGAACCCACTTACGTAGTAGCATTGCCGCACGCATTCGCCTCGCCGCTGCTGATATTGAAAGTCTGGCTTTCAAAAGGGTCACCATCGACGTGACTGACAGTCCAGTACAAGATGCCCATATCGGTGCTCGTGCCCAGGATGAATTTGGGGGTCTCGTTAGACCAGAATCTGTCCGTCTTGGAGACACCGAGGCTATTGCCGACGCCAATGATTTCGGATTCCCATTTTCCGCCTGTGCCCTTGATTTCTAAGGGACCGATTGTAGACTTTGTGCTGTTGATGTTGGTAAGCCAGACGGATTCGGTGCAATTGTTGAGGACGGATTGGGACGAGACGGCGGCGGACGTTGAAGTGAGGGCCAGTATGGCGGCCAAGGCTGAAGCGGTGAAGTGCATTGTGCTAATGTGGGCTCTTCAACTGATATGTCCGGGCTTCTTGGTTAGACGTCGTCGTTGGGCAGTGGCGTCTGCTGGAGCGCCGAAGACGAAGGACGGGAGGCTTTTTGTACTTCCCCCGCCAAGGCTTGAGATGCTGTGATAAAGAATCTAAGTTACGACTCGAGCGTCATGTTGTCGTACGAGTAGGTCATTTCGTGCCTCCTGCTGCAAGGGCTGAGACCGTGGTATGCCAATGCCGTGGCGTGCCTGTGAGTCGTCATTGCACGTTCCTTTGCTTGACAGCTGCTAGTTTCAACGTGCCTTGTAGGTCTTACCTTGCCCCTTGCATGTGATGACATGACTTGCGCCGTGCTCTGATATTTGGAGATAATGCACTTTCGGTTGTGAAGGCCTTGTACGATTCAGAGGTACGTGACACGGTTTGAGCGACGAGGCGTGATTCGAAAACAAGGCTTGAATAATCAAAAAGGAAACCAGAACTTGGTATAAGCGTGCTGTATACTCTTCTTCGATTGGCAGCCGTCAAACGATGGTGCCAGCTTTCAGCGCGACATTCACTTTCAGGGAGGGCCGAAAGTACTGCCGTTTGTGGTACGAGGCGGGCGATGTGTGATTGGGCCTCTTTTTTTTTTGGTCTCAAGGTCGGTAATCGTCCTTTGCTGAAGTATATTCGCGGAAGAGTGGATCACGATGAGCTCTGCTTGGCCTTCGAAGCAGCCTGTGAAGCCTCTGTATCGGGGTAGTCAGCATCCAAACACGTTCGCGAGGGTCAGCTGGATGTGCAGCGTACCTCTCCTTGTGGCATCCTCGAGCAACGGCGTGTCCACTGCATTCGCAGGCAGGTGCACATAGCGCACTACGCTTCCACGGATGAACACATTCTTAACCGAACTCTGCAAAATAGCGCCAGTCAGCCCTTGTTCTCATGACCGGCATCAATTCTCAACCCTCGTATTCTGCGCAGCGCATACTCCCTCCCAGCTGAGGTCTTGTCTCTCCATGCCGTTCCATGATCGACTCACCAGGTGAGGATATTTCATCTCTTCCACAACCGAAATATCATCGAGCTTAATATTGAGGTACTGGTCCACGCTCTTCAAGGTGCCGCGCACCGAAATGTCATTCTTGAGCTCGACGGTGACCTCGTGGTTGACCAGAGTCTTGAAGAAGCTGTAGCGCAGAAGAACGAATCAGCATGTGTATTGTTCTAGTATCCAACACAACGCATCTGCGTCTTGTCGCATGAGTCGAAGGACCATATGGACCAAGCAAGAGGCCGCTTGCTGTGCAAGCGCGCGACATCCGCATCGTGGACTCGAAGATGCGGCGATAGCGACTGTAAAATGTGGGAGGGCAAGATACCTGAAGAACAGCATCCTGGCGGTGTGTGAGGACGAAAGGCTGTGAGTATCACGGCAGCATGTCTGTGGGCGCAAGTTCGGCGATGCTACAGTCGCACATGCGTTCAGCGTTGCTTGCGCTCGCGGACGCCGGACGAACGTCGTCACTGTCACTTCGCGATGGGTCACGTGCATCCAGCCCAGCGCCTTGTCTATTTGCACGTAGAAACTCAGCAATTGCAGGACAACACAAAACATCGTTAGACTAGAGAGACATGATTATGGTCTTTACGATTCTCATAGGAACACTATATCCCATTATAGGAATATCTACTCAGTGAGCACAAAGCCTCCTCTCCAACTGTTTTACGAACCTTGCTGGAGCTTGCGCTTTTCTCGAGCGATGGCTCTGAGGGGTTGCTGTGCCTGATAGTGTCCCGGGCTTCTTACTTCCCACAAATTCTCCAATGCTGAATCTGTTCGACATATTAACAACAATCGCCTCGCATCTCGGATTGAATGGATTGCATTTCTAGACGGGCATAACATGGTCACGTGTAACTGGATGATGTATATGGCATGTAGGTACGTAGAGAGCCCAAAATAAAGTCGTAAATGGATCTTACCGCTGTCTCTTGCGGTGAATGAAGACCAAGCCGAGATAAGCGAAGATGCGGTAGACAGCACCGATCAGAACGAGCATTCTATTGGTATCGTATGTTAGCCGTGGTCCGGTCAATCAGGAAGACATGTTGTTGTAAGACTTACCCAACATCCAAATGAAACTGATCCAGGGTGTAGCCAACCGATTCTGCAGCCAGATCGACTTTGTACAGATAAGCCAAAGGCATGACATTCTGGCTGAAGTACGCTTCTGTAAACCAGACGCCGGGACTCAAGCGCCATAACCACTCCAGATGCCAATCTTTGACTTTTGATAGTGGAGGAGCCACGCCACCTAGGACTCCTATGATGAGCGACCCTAGAACTGCCAGCAGCGGTCCATTCTCGCGCTTGACAACCATGGCAACGCACGAAGCGAGACCGTAAACGCACCAGAAATACATTAGGTTGGCAGCGTACATCTCGGTGAATGTGATGAGTGGGGTGGCGAGGATGGAGAGGAAGATCGTGAAGTGCAAACTGCTCAAGGCAATGCGAGGGAGTGTTGAGAGCAGCTTCCCAACGTAGTATGCACTGCGGCTATGGCCAGAAGCAGTCTCACGCCAGTAGATCAGTTTCTCTTCACCGAATACCCAAAAACCCGGCGCTGAAGCGGCAAGTCCGATCGCCATTCCACCTAGCAGGCCTAGTTGAGGTGTTCCCTGGTAGTCAACGGCACTGCTGAGCAAGGTGAACGGTCCGTGATAAAGGCCTTGAAAGAGATGACCCTTTGAGGCATAAGCCGAAAGCCCAATTACGAGCCCAGCAAGCCCCCCAACACCGATCTCAAAGAAGAAGCTAGTTGCGTTGCGAACTTGCTGAGTCATCGCGCGCTTGAAACAATAGTAAACTTGCGCGGGCCAGGAGGCGCCGCGAGATTTCATAGTGCGGTGAAGTTCGTTCTCCTGCTCTAAGGTGCTGTTTAAGGACTGGTTGCTGATGCGACGGCTTTCGCGGGACTTGAGAGTCGACTGACTCTCGGACCCGAGAATAGAGAGGTGTTTTGGGTGGCTCGTGTATTGTCCGCTCTGCTTCCACTGATCAATCAAGTATTGAACTCCGACCTCTCCTTTCTCGCTGCCAACAGCATACTGAGCACCGTCTCCCGTGATGATATCCATCAAAGTGTCGGCGGGATTAGCCTGGTGAGGGAAAGCGAAGCCCATGCTCTTGAAGTAGTTGTGAGCTCCATCGGTGGGCCCGCTGTAGACACTGCGGCCAGATGCGAGGAGAAGCAATTGATCAAATTCGTAGAAGATTTTCTCCCGCGGCTGATGTACAATCGCGATGACTGTCACACCAAGCTTGCTCACAGCCTTGAGCAGTCGCATGATCGATGAAGCACTTGTGGCGTCCAGTCCAGACGTTGGTTCGTCTAAGAAGATGGCCATGGGCGCTGCTGCAAGTTCGATGCCAATATTGACGCGCTTCCTCTGCCCACCCGAAATCACCGGTTTCCGAGCATCTCCTACGCGCATGTGCTTAACGTGAGTGAGCTGCAGACAAGCCAGTAACGAGTCCACATGGTCCTGTATTTCTCTGTCTTTCCATCTTGCCGGAAGCCGGCAACGTGCTGAATGTAAAATGTTCTCCCTGACCGTAAGCTCAGGGAAGACGATGTCGTCCTGCGGCACGTAGCCTATCAGTTTCCTGTATTTGAAAATGTCTTTCGACCAGCCGTTGATCTTTACGGTGCCTCCTGTGGCTCGTTTCTTGCCCATCAAGACATTGAGAAATGTGCTCTTGCCAGCTCCTGATCCGCCCATAACACCCCACATGGAACCCCGAGGCATTGTACCTGTCACCTCTTGCAGGATCGTTTTGCCACGTTTTGTTTCGAAGGCTAGATTCTCAAAGTCGAAGCTGAGCCCGATCGATTGCGTCGTGATTGATTTGCTCACGGACCGAATGAATCGTTGAAAGTCGGGATTGTTGTGGAAATCGGCACCGCTTTCCTCCTCGTCGAAGGTAGACATCTGATCGTCATCCATGAAGCCATCCATGTTGTCCACGCGCCCGTTGTCTCGGCGCATATGTGCGATGTGAGGAAGCTGAGGCGTCAGCGTTTGGCTAGAAGCAGGCGATACGTTCCCGGGTGTAGCAGAAGAGAAACTGGGCGGGGAACGTTCTCCAGCCATCTTCGATGATCTCAATAATCGCTCTTGCATCTCCGTATCACGGATGATTGCGTCCCTAGACTCCGCATATCTTTTAGGTCTACCTTTTCTCCATTTGCTGATCCCGAATCCGACAGCGACCAGAACTGCAAGTAACGCATCAAGAACGAGAGTCACCCATACCGGCGCTAGAACCACTTGATTGACGGAGCCCTCAGGACATAGAGATCCGCGTGTACAGTTGGATGGGGCTCGAGACCCAGAAGGACAAAATGTGCCTTTTGGGCAGAGAATTTCACTCTTACCGTCGGGACAATAATGACCGTTCGCGCAGATCTTGGGTTCAAGCACACCTTGTGGACTGCAAGTCTGGCCCATGGCGCGCATACCTTGACACTTTTCGTAAGGAGGACAGTACTGAGGGGGATGCTCATCATTGGAATTTGGACCTGGTGATCTATTAGCTTGGTGGCAGTCTGTAGATCCTTCATGTCGACGAAACTTGCAATGAAACCCGGGCAGGCAGGTATCGTTTATAGCCAAAGCAACCGGGAGAGATCCACTTCTGTAGCATCCAGTTTGCGTGTAATTCAGCGAGTATGCGTATGCCTCAAACTCCCTCGACTGCATGTTTAGGCCCACGAACCCATCCAGCAGGTGTTGATTTGCCTGGCCAGCACTCTGTACTTCCAGGCTCTGCTGTGGCGTAAGAGAGGTTGTACTGGTAGTTGTGGCAAGGTCGGTGGCCGACTGTTGGTCGCTTTGTGATTGCATGTTTGCGAAAGAGTATGCCTTGAGCGCCAAAGAATTGTCGATATCGCTATTGAGATAGCTGAAGGAGTTGACTGAAAGCTATTGTGGTGTTTGGCGGCTTTCGTTCATCAGTCTGGACCGATACCTTGGGAAGGATGCAGATACACCAAGCTCCTTCCACCTTCCGTCTTCTCGTCAGGAACTAAGTGCCAGGTGCCTTAGGCAAGCAACAGCATGAGCATAGATTGGCTGTGCGAGTGACGAGGGTGCGAGGAAAACGCGAGTGCAGATTAGAAGAGAAAGCATGAAAACAATGATTCGCACCATGGCGCAGCAAGGAATCCTACCATTCACACGTACGATCCTTTCGGTGAACCTCGATGTCAAACATGCGCGTACCATGCGCATGCATAAGGTGCCATCAGGTTCAGACAGATCACAGCCAAAGGTTATGGCAACACAAGTGGAAGGGCCGGGGTGTCTTCGCTGCTATCAGCGTCATCACAGCTGAGGCACGACTGGGCTGGAAATAGGCGGCGTGCAACGCTCGTGGCAAGGGCACAGTGGCCGGTGCCGCGTAGTGACATGTGGATATGTCTAATATGATTCTTGTAGGCGAAGGAATGATGACCGGAGGGTGGGGCGGAGGACATGAGTGGTGACGGCGGTGTTGGCGTGGGAGCATGCTTTCGCCGTGAAGTCCCCTGGTTGGCAGGCCCATGCGGACTTGCGGGGCTAAACGGTCTCTGTCGACGACCTGAGCGGTGTATATTGTAACATGGCGGCATCTCTAGACTGATGAGAAGGCGCCGTGTACTCTCCTTCAGAAGTGGCGCGTTGTTGCTATTAAGACCCAATATAGTTCTCAGTCAGCCCACCCACAATTCAGCGCGGCGGTGCAGCATCAGCGCGGCGCAGCTTGGGGCGAAATGATGCGCGAAAGATGTTTCCTAGATCCAGGCACGACCAAATCACTGCTCTAATAAGACCTAAATCTGTCATTGCCACTAATTGAAAAGGATGACCGTCGCTTGGCAGTGTCAGTTCCAATGGCTGTCTTACAAGACTGTATCGTCGTTGCTGGGACTAATGAATCAAGGACACATGTCTGCCGAGTGTCATACAACCGAAACTTGTGTTATTGTCAATAGTTGTCACGAGAGGCCTTGCTCTTGTGGTCGCATGAGTTAGACACACGACATTACGTGTGACCGGGGCTGACAGATGTGCTTCTGCTGACAGCCGAGTACAAGGGTATCATCATGCATATTATTTGTGGCTAAGCAATTGACACCAACACCTCGCCGCGTCCGCTCATTCCATTTTGCTTTGCCTGCCAACCCACTTACGCACACTTGCCCATTTCTCACTCTTGGTCTCGGGTCCACCGAGCTCGTTGCCGACCTCAAACACAGTTGTGACACCGTCGAGGCCACCAACGGCTACGTGCTTGCCCTGAGTTTTCTCCCACGCGAGCTTGTTCAGACTGCGAAGAGCGTACGCGTCCTTTTCGATGTGACTTGGCCGTGCGCTGGCAACCGGCAGGTCGCTGCTGGCACTGATATCGTAAATGTCCAACATGCCTGCTCCGTCGACGCAGCCGAAAACGCCCGGCTTTGTCGGTGACCATTTGGCACTGTACACTGAGTCCTCGCGGGCGATGGTCAACAGCGGCGCCACTGTCGAGGCAGCACCAGAGAGTGATCCTGCGGTCGCTGAAGGTGCCTTCGCACGCCAGAGCTTGATAGTCCAGTCAAGTCCACATGACACGAATAAATCACCCAAATCGACCTTGCCGCGGGCAGGGTGAAAGTCAATGTCTGTCACCGGCGCCTCATGCCCGCGGTAAGTGCAGCGTGTATCGACACCAGCTTTAGCGCCGGCGCGATCATAGCGATGTACAGGGAGAATCGAGCCTTGTTCAGTTCCAGCCAGGAAGTACGTTGGGTCGGAGGCAGGGAACGCCATGGAAATAGGCGCAACATCATCGGTCTTGTAAGCGGAGGGGTTTGGTGAGTGCAATTCGAGGTACTCTTGCGGCAGGGTAAGCATATCCGTAGACCATGCGCAGACAACGCCGTCGGTGCTGACCGATACGACAGAGCTGGCATTCTGCGTGCCGACCACGGCAAGAGAATAAATTGGGTGCGCGTGGCCACTGCGGCCGCCCATTAGAGGAGTTCTTTGCACAGGCTCACCCGTGCGTTGATTGCGAGCGCGAGTGTCCCATAGACACAATTGACCGCTATAAGTACCACCAAGGATGAGAGACGGGTGGTGTGGGTGAAAGAGACAAGACAGAAGGTCTGAGGTGGCGTGCAGGCTGTATTCCGGTCGGCCCTTCAGGTGCATGTTCCAGACGTTCAAAAGTCCAGGCGGAGTGTGTGGCGATTGTTGTGATTTGGTATATGTCGTGCAGAGAAGCTCAGGAAACTTTGGACTGAAGTCGATATCGCTGAGCATGCGTTTCCTTCCCATAGCCTCAGAGAGGTCGAATTGCATGACCTCCTTAATTCTTCGGCCCTTCCGCCCCACATATTCGTCGTCGTCTTCCGCATCTCTGCTCTGCAGGGCGTAGTCGGCCAGAACATCGTACTCCTCATCCAGAGCTCGCTCGATGACCTTACTGCTCCTCTCCACGAAATCCAGGAAGTCGTTGCTGCTTGTCACTGCGTTCAATTCTTCGGTCTCCAGTGCTCTTGCCGGGAATCGTGCATTTTCCGTCTCTGCCCTTTCTTCCACCTGCAACGCCCGCAGCTCCTCTTCAATCTCCTGGCGCAGTCGTTGACGAATCTGCTCCTCCTCGATCTCAATCTCACGCTGGCTAAGCTTTCTCCTCCTCCTCGAAGGGCTTTTGGCGGCACCGTCGGGTCCCTCCGAGTCTTCACTGGAATCCTGGGGAGGCTGCCATGGCTCTGTTTGGATACCCTTGCTGTAGGTGATGTATTCCGGCTTTGATTCGACCGGGATCTCATAAACCGTCGTCAATTCGGCGAATGACAGTGCTTGTGTGTCGGTCGAGGCATCCTGGTAGATTTTGGTCGGTGTCGACGGTGCTCCTTCTCGGGACAACTCGCTATCGCTTATGCGCTTTTTGCCAGCAGGCGAGGATGACGATGGTCGATCGACAAGGGATGAGATCAAGCTGTCCAGGTCCTCAGTGCGCCTCGCACGTGAAGGTGTAGGTGCAGCTAGCTGGATCGTCAGTCAGTCTACATTCTATCGTGTTGGTCCCTAATATTTACCTCTCCCGCATCCAGACTCTGGCGGTTGCTTGTGAACTCCTTCTGCCTCAGCTCGCGCTGGCGCTTAAGCTCTGCGAGCTTCGCCTTCTTTGCGAGAATCTCGTCTTTTCGCGATTGCAGGCTCGACATCTTGACAGGCCGCTCGCAGAGTCGCTGTTGCAACCCTGGAAATCAATCCCGGCAATGTGTTGTTGTCGCGCAATCGAGGCGTGAGCGGTAGAACGCGGTGCTCGCGTGAATTCAGGGCCGCCATTGGCTCGAGCCCCTGCCTGCGGAAGTCCTCCGGGCAATACCGAAAAGTGCCCAACACCTCGCGACCACCACGCCGCTACCCCGTTCCACCGCCCGCACACCCCATCTACCGCCGCTCTTCATCCCCCTGCCCTTGCCGTCAAGCCATTGAGAGCGTAGATTTTCTTTTCGGCCCTCTCCAGTTTCCACAATGGCCTCTACCGGCGTGAACGTAAGCCGCTCCCGCGCACCGAGCGCCTACCAGCCTCGCGCGCATCGATAACAAACGAGCCCAGTGGCCGGGGACAGACTTCTAACGCTTCACGTCTCAGGTCCTTCGCTGGGGCGCCCTCGCCTTCGGCGTCTTCTACGGCTTCACACACCAGACCGCCATCTCCTCCAGGGACAAGATCGCCGCCGAGAAGCATGAGTACGAGCGCAAGGAGAAACTCATCAGCGACGCCAAGGCTGCTTGGGCGAAGAAGAACGCGCCCCCCAACCAGGGCAGTGGATGTAAGTGCCACATTGCGTTGCAAGTAAAGAGGAGGGCACGCAATCGAGACATGAAGGATCCTTGGGCGGAGGACAAGCATGATACATGGGAACATGTGGAGGAAGTGGCGCATGAGAGACTGGCGCATGCTAACAGCTGGATAGTAATAACAGACCCCAACGATCCCAAGTTCGACCTCGAGGCTTTCCTCACCCAGGTGCAGAAGGACAACCCTTAGATTCGACTTACTACTTCTTACGAGCGGAGCGAGGCCGTAATGCAGAGCTACTAGAGGCAACCGAAAAGCATGGAGGGTTCGGCCGGGCAGGTCGCTGGCTAGATGAGGCGAGTCTGCCATCCGCGCGCAACCTGAAGATACCCCTTAGGCTATCTTCTCCATGGCAGCGTTGTATATATGTCTGTATACTACCGTGTTGAGCAATAGACATGCGGTGCGACAATTTTGTATGTGCTTGAAACGATCTCGTGACCGAGCGGCAGAACCAGAACAAACCACCGTCCAGTCGCGGAAATCAACTCTGAGCGATCCGTATTGGCTTTCTGGCTTACCAGCGTTGTAGCACATTAGCGCTTGGCCGTGCATGTGCAGGCGTACCACTTCCCAACCCTGCCTTCTCCATCCTGTTATTGCACACATCCACCAACGTATTGTTTGACAAATGTTGTACCATAAGAGTCTATTTCGAATGACGACCCTTGCTCTCCTCGTGCACCGTAGATCCGCTCACGAGACGCTCGGCGCAACGGCATCCAGCTCCACTTTGGCGGCTTGTGGAGAGCGAAGCTGATGGCATTTGCGGTCGGGACTTGAGTACGCCTAGCCAGGGAAATGCGCAAAAGACTACGTAGCGCGCGAACTGATAAGTCTGTTGTGACATCGTGGAAACCTTTATCAATTCTGTACTCAACTCCAAATTTTCTGCCTGTTGCGTTTCCACTCTCACCGATTAGACAAAGCTCCCCAGCATGAGTACAACCACCTTGGAGCATCCCACGATTGGAAACGTCATCGGCAGTGCAGCGAGTGAAGATGTATCGAAGTATCTAGGCATACAATATGCCACCCTGGTCGACCGCTTCTCGCCTCCTCAAATCAAGGAATATCCGCAAGGCGGCACCGTAGACGCCACCAAATATGGGTGAGTCCGCTGCATTGGCAAGTATTGCATTCTAGACCGCTGACGGCATTGACAGACCGCAGGTTCTCGCGTTGCCCAATGGCGCGGACTTCGAGTATACACTCCTGCAAAAATCTTTGGAGTACGACCGCGAGGCTGTCCGCATGTCAGATATTGATGGGTTGAATCTCAACATCTACACACCTACCGCGGCAGCCGCATCTGCTGCTTCTAAGTCAGGTCTTCCGGTCTTTGTCTTTATCCATGGAGGTGCTTTTAATGGTGGTTCTGCGAGCTTTCCAGCCTATGAGATGACGCGAGTCGTGCGTCTCAGCATTGCCAGGAAAATGCCTATCATTGTCGTGTCTCTGAAGTATGTTCGACGTTTTCGTTAGCAATTCAACACACTGACAAGGTACAGCTATCGACTTGGAGCACCGGGATTCCTTTTTTCGGACGAAATGAGGCAGGCTGGATACCTTCCTAACAATGGTCTCCGTGACCAACGAACAGCACTCCTGTGGCTGCAGAATCACATAGCCGGATTCGGTGGAGACCCCGATCGTGTCACGCTGATGGGTCAAAGTGCCGGCGCTGTCAGCACCTCATTGCAACTGCATTCAGAAAAGCCACTTTTTGAGCGTGCGATCATGATGTCGGGGTCGTCATTGCTCTTGGGCCCTGTGCCGACCGCAGTGGCGGAGGCAAGCTATCACAAAGCCATGCGACAATTGTACCTTGATGGTATGACTCCAGAAGATCGCATGAAGGCACTGCTCGAAATGGACGGACAAAAGTTGCGAGCGACTTTACTCCAGGGTGGCTTTTCTCCTCTGCCGGTCGTCGACGGCGATATCTGCCCTACGGGCGTTGATTTCAAATCGCTCATAGAGGGCGACTTGAACCTTGCAGGGAAGAAGTGGTGCAAGAGCCTTATTCTGGGTGACTGCGAGTTCGACGTATGTTATCGAATCCGGTGTACCATCCCAGCAGAGCTGACCAGTCCATTACAGGGGAGCATCTTGGGTCTGCCGCTTGGGGGACGAAAGTCAGGCATCGCTCAGGCATTCTCGGACAGCATTTCTGCGTCTCTTCCAGAGCAAGCGGCGACACGCTTGCTTTCGGATTATGGTATTCCTTCTTCGAGCTCGGATGATGAGGCCTTCACAAGAGTCCTTGAGTTCGCCAACGATATCTGCTTCTATACCCCGACTCTGGCATTCGCCCAAGGGATGCAAGATAGTATGCCGGTCTACATGTATCGGTTCAACGAGCCGAATCCCTGGCCTGGACCATGGCACGGCCGCACGTCCCACATTCACGATCTAGTGGTTTTGCTTCAAACCTTCAGTCAGTTCATGAATAGCGAGCAAACGCAGCTGGGTGAGGAGTTTGCCGCAGATGTTATTGCGTTTGCGAATGGACAAGATCCCTGGCAACGTTGGACAAAAGAGGAGAATGTCGCAAAGGTGTTCAAGGTGGGGAGTGAACGTGTGGTTCAGGACACGCCTGAAAATACGGAGAGGAGGAGGACCGTTCTTGACCTGGCGGATAACGTCGGGTTTGACACCCTGAAGGGTGCATTCACTCGGTTTCTGGTTGGCGGCTAAATGGTGAGTATTTGAGTCCATAATGTGACTTGATTGGCCAGATCAGATCTAAAGTGCTGTGAATGTTGCTACACAAGTGTGCAGTAAGCTGTGAGTGAGACCTCGCTCAGGCCTGATCATCACATGTTGATTGTCTCCTTCGCTCCTTCTTTCTTGACTTTACAAAATCTCTGTTGCGGTGCGCGACCCAGCAAGCGGGCCTGCGCTCTTCTGTGCCGCAACCCGTCAACAAACTGCTAGTAGTACATCTCACAAAGCACTACACATTGCTGTTTACTTCAACTTGGAGTGCCATTCACATCAGCAAACAATGCCCGCGCCTCCACAAGAAAGACCAAAGGGATTCATTCCGCCACCGCCGCTTCCAGAATTTTGGCAAAAGAAATCAGAAGGAAACACTGAAGCCATAAGCTCGTCAGCAAGATCTCGCGAGCCGGAAGTAAAGAGCACGTTCGAGGCACCTGGAAAGGTCGTCACAGCCGTCAAGGCGACAACAACTGTTAAGGTCAGCGCCATTCCTCAGACCGAGGCCAAGCTACCGTCGGCCAAACCACCACCAAGTGAGGCGACAAGACACATCGGAAAGATTCAGACAGATGCGCCATCATTTGCACAGTTGAAGCTTCCGCCGTTCGTTCCACCTATACCACCTGTGTCCAAGAAAGAAGGCCAAGCGAACATGACCTATCGATACCATCATCTTCATCACCACAAGCACCAGACCTCACCTCACCAGTCGAAATCTAAGAATGAACCCCTGCCACCAGCTCCGCGCATTATCGCCATTCCTCCGCCACCTCCCAGCTTCCCAGGCTTCCAGCCAACACCGGATCAAATAACACAACCAGCGCTCACGATTATTCACATTTGTCGCATCTGTCTCCGTCCAAGAAGCGAAAGATACCACATCGAGCACCCGATCTCAGTCGACGGAGTGCCCCCGCCGCCAGGTATCTGCAAACGCTGCCGTATCACGAGCGCCGAAGGAAAAAGTGAGTCGACAAGGATCATTCGCGTTGAAGAAAGTGACAAGGTCCGGCTGGGAATATCAGCCTTTGTCCCCCAGGATAGGCTGGTGACTCGCGAGGCAGCGATTCATGGCGCCAGGAAGCAGCACGATAAAGGCTACGCCGAGATTTACGCTCGTCAAGACTCATCCGAGGACGAAGGCGAATCGGAGCGTGGGCGCTTCATCTATCGGCATGTCCAACGTACCACCGAGTCTGCTCCCGCATCTCCGCCACGTCGCGCAGAAGTCTCGGTTGAAAATCTAGCCGCGATGAACCTTATGAATGATCGCATTTCGCCACGGGTTGAGACGAGAGAAACAACGTCGAGGGCAAATGTGACAAGTGATCCGGAGGAGTTGCCAGCGAGGGGTGCTGCTCGATATACTGCCCAATATGTACACGCGCACCATGCAAATCAGGGAGAGACTCACGTGCCTTCCATGACTACGACGAGTTCTCGGTCAAGTAACCCCGGTACCACTGCAACGTCGAGGCACGGAACTGTTCCACCAAACAGCGCAAAGGCCTCTGTTTCTGTCCATAAGGCGGTGGCTCGCATTCATTCGAACGTCACCGCGACCGCGGAGGCGAGCACTCCCGTTACGTACGGATACACTGAATCTGAGATCCGCAATTTCGCCCGCGATGAGGTTGAACGATACAGGCAAGCTGAGCGCAGAATGGACGCTCATCCCAACGCATTTGCTCATGGACGTTTGATTCCTGTGACTCCGACTGTACCAGTCCAGCGTAGGATTGAGGTGGTCAGAGAAAAGCCCGACCCCAAGCCGTGGGAGGCACAAACACCACGACCACCTGCGCCCGATCCCCAGTCTGAACCAGTCTTCGCCACGACACGTTCGAAGCGAGGCTCGACAGCCACCAAAGAGCGTTCGAGTCATTACGATCAAACCCCTAGTCAGGATTCAAGGGATTGGTATCATGTTACTGAACTTGCGGCCTCAACCACTAGGTCAGCATCTAGCAGAAAAACCGCGTCTGAGTTCGAGGAGCGACCTATAAGAGGCTCAAAGACTCGCGGCAACGGCTCAAGCCGGGCCCGTGACGTTGAGGTTGTTATGAAACGCGACAAGACGACACAACTACCACCACAAGGGTTACCGCAGAGCGATGTGCCCGCCAGCGTGAAGCTGAAGGAAGTCATTGGTATGATCCGTGAAGATCCGCCGCGAGGGAATCAGACCTCCACCAGCCGGCAACATGATCAGAGATCGGACGTCATTGAAGTAATTGAGGAAATCGAACTGCCACCTGGACTGCGCCTGACTGCCCCGCGCCGTGCCGAAGGATCGTCCAAAGACGACGCAAATTTGCAAACACGGCAGTGGGAAGGAAGCAATGGCCCCACGGATACCTCTTTGCATAATGACAAGTCTCATTGGGAGGGCCGAGGCGGTGGGGTACCATCCAGCCGGCTATCGTCTTTGCGCCAGGAAGCCAGTGACTACAGTAGAGAGCCCTCTTTGACTGCAGAGCAGGGCTCTACTTCCTCCTGGCTTGCAGAGGGCAAAGACGGAGTATTCGCCATGCCCTCCCCCAGACAATTCATCCCCAGAATCAGTAGCCACGGACGCTCCGATGACGATTCATGGAATGCCGCCCAAGTCAAAGACGTGAGGACGCATCAACGCGTACCCTTGAAAAGCGACTGCAACCAAGGCAAAGACGATGATGAAAAGACTATCTGGCCAGAAGACGATACTCCAGTCAGGCCCGCTGCGTCGGATAGGCCCTCCTTGAGGCAGGACTGGGACTGGGAGTACAGACAGCGCATTGTGCAAGCTGCTGATCGCTCGTCCACAGGAATGCGCGAGGAGCGTGCTTGCGGTAGGCAGTACACCGATGTCGAGCGCCTCGTTCGCCGTCGACGTCCTTCCCAATCAAGTGGCCGTACCCAGGAGAGCGAACATGAACCCAAGCTGCGTGCCGATCCCGTTCCCGTAAATCAAGCTCTTCCAGCGCCACCGAACTACGAAAAGAAACTACCCCAGGAGCGAGGACGAGAACCGCACATGCGCACGTCTGAGGAGTCAGCGCATGTGCGCTTTGCGAGTAAGGTCGAGTTCTCCCCGACGCCACCACAAAGTGACGACTATCCTCCTGAACGCATCCTGCAGATCAAGCCGCCGAGTCAAACAAGCTCGAAGCAGGCCAAAAAGTCATCGTTGAGAACTCAGATCGATGGCGGCGCAAGCGAGCCGCCAGAGTCAGCTGAAGATCTCATCGCCGAGTATGAATCGAGTCGATCAAGGCGCGGACTCCGTGGTGGAGACATTGGTGCTGAATCTGTATCTGCAAGGTACGACTCCACCTCTGGGAGAGGGGCAGTGCAGAGCCTACGCTCGGAGCCAAGGAGTCTCCGCAGTCAAGACTATCGCCGTTCAGGGTACGGGACACATGAGCAGGACTTCGCGCACGGAGGTGCACAGAAGACATCGCAAGAGGAAGAGCGGCGCAGCATGCGCTCCCTACGTCGCGACAACGACGGCCGCCGTTCGTCTCCCGACGGTACCGAGACCGCAACAATGCTCAGCCGCCAGGGACGGTTCGCTCGCGCTCTGAGCGAGAGCCCTTCCCGTGAAAGAGTGAGGCGGGACTACCTCCGCGCCCAGCAGCAAGACACGATGGAATCCGAGAAGCCGCGTGGGAGGCGCTACTCGCGCTCACCGGAGGTCGATGGCAAAGGGCCGTACAGGGATGAAGCAAGGACAGAGAGCTTGGATGCGCTCTATGGGAGTGGGCATGGCGGGCCCCAGGAGAGGGTACGGGAGTATGTTGTGAAGGAGAGTTGGTGAGCAATTTGATTCAAGGGTCTGGATGATTGGAAAGACGGCAGATTGAAGTAGTGCATGACATGCTGCCTAGGATTGTATTCTCCCTAGTTCCTAGCTGATGTACCGGCAATGCTGTCAATGCTGTCTGTTAACCCGTCGCCTTGCGCTTGAATATCGGTAACCTCGCTTTGGTTTATTACTTGGATTGATGCGGACTCCGACGCGGCGGCGAGCAAGCAGACCAAAGAGGATTGCAACCGCTGTATAATCACCGTAGAGGTTTGGCGAACACGGAACCCTGACACCACCGTAATAACATTCCGAAACCCCTGACCCAGTTCGAGCACGATTTCTTCTATAAATTCACTGCGCGCAGTGTCTCCCACCAGTAGACCTGTAACCGTCGAGAGAGGAGTCAAGGTCACCGAGTCTGGGGTTTGGCGGGAGTCCTCGACTAATAAGCAGAGATTTTCCCGAACGAAGATTTATTCGTGCTCGAAGAATTCGGATTGGCAGAGGCGGAAGGCGTGAAGTACCACTTGGAGTGAGTAGTGGCGGCCTGTGGTGGTACGATGAATAGTCCACCTTGGATCCTCGCACGCCTTCCTTCGTCCGTTGTAGAGTCGCAGCATTTGCCCTTCTGGTTGGTGTGCTCTTTGAACATATTCATGCTGTTCCCTTGTGCGTGACGTTTCCCTCTGTACCCCGAACCGAGAACACTTGTACGTGGGCCGCATGCCAAATCGCCTGGGTATCTTGTGGGTCAAAATTCGAAAGTCCTTCGTGATCTAGGACTTGAGCATCTTGTTTCTCTTCTCTCTCCGCCTCAGCCTGTCGACACGCTTCTGATGCATCTTGGCCGCCATTTGCTCGTAGCGCTCTCTCTCCTCCTTCGCGGCGCGCTTGTCCTTGATGGCCTGGATTTTTCTCTATGGGAATTGTTAGCAAGTCATCTCTGAGAAGCGCTGCGCAAATCAAAGCAGCGGACGTACCTGTCTCTCTTCCTCTTTCTCGGCCTTCATCTCCTTCTCCATCTTCTTCACCTCGGCCTCCTGCTTCTGCTTCTCGGCACGCTTCGCATAGCTCGTGAGACCAGTGCCCGGACGGAAAGGCTTCTTGTTCTCGTGCCAGTTCTTGCCGTTTTTCTTCACCCCAGTGACCTGCGGGATCTTGGCGTGCGGCTGCGCATTATCGGTGGAGGCGAGTGCGATGGCCATATCGTCAGTTGTGGTCTGATTTCAGCGCAGATTTGTATGGACCGCTAGGGTTGCAGTGTGAAGAGTCGGCAGTGGAGGCAGGGCTCGCTAGACCAGAAAAAGTTCGGGGCCATGCAAAATTATCAGATCAAACCCATACTTCCCTGCGGATCAGATAATGTTGAGGAGCCAGGCTCGGGAACAGGGAGGCTAGCGAGGAGCCAAAGGATGCCAAATCGCGGCACGGGCGGCCCTCCGCAGAATGGCGCGCGCTATGTTCGTCCTATCGATAACTGTGGTGCAAATTCGCGCAACGCCCGCGCCGATGACTGTGGCACACACCGCAAAGCACGCCGACCGCCGGCCACTCCACCTTCACTAACCTCGCCCAAACCAACCTGCGAGTGGAGACCATTGGGCTGCGTCACCTTCCACACGCCTGCCATGGTGTCCCGATAGCATCCTGCACGCCGCTCGCTCGCATCGTCCGTTCCTTTTTCACAGTCAGAGAAACTTTTCTCCCTCTGATGTAACCAGAAACAAAGCGCCCTACCATGGACTCGAAGACCTCGCCCTCCTTCGCCGAGGCCGGCCTGACGCAGGCCCAGATCATGTCGCCCAAGAAAGAGACGAAGGAGCACGTTACCTCGCAGAGCGCCGAGGCCGTGAAAGACGTTGCCTTTGGCAGCGTTGCTGGCATGCTTGGAAAGATTGTCGAATATCCCTTTGATACTGTCAAGGTCCGTCTACAGTCGCAGCCGGACCATCTGCCGCTTCGCTACACTGGTCCACTGGACTGCTTCCGTCAGAGCATACGGAACGACGGTGTGGGTGGACTGTACAGAGGTGTGAGCGCCCCGCTCGTAGGTGCGGCTGCGGAGACGGCGTGCTTGTTCTTCTCCTACAGGGTCGCTCAGGACATTATTCGTCTTGTCAGTGTACCGAAGACTACGTCTAAGACCGAGGATAAGCTACCGCTGAGCCAACTTGTCATGGCAGGTGCCATGTCTGGAGCGATCACCTCTCTCATTCTCACGCCAATCGAACTTGTCAAGTGCCGCATGCAGGTGCCCTTGACTTCGTCCATGGACCCGACGTTGAGGAACAGGACCATGGGACCTTTGGCTGTTATAGGTTACGTGTACAAAAGAGAGGGACTGGCAGGATTCTGGCGGGGCCAACTAGGAACACTAGTTCGTGAGACGGGAGGCGGGGCAGCATGGTTCGGATGCTACGAGACCTTTTCGCTGTTCTTCAGACAACGAGCTCGGGCCGCCACGGGCGAGAAGGAACCTACCCTGCCAATTTGGCAAAGCATGCTTGCTGGTGCAGGAGCAGGATTGGGCTACAATTTCTCCTTCTATCCGGCAGACACGATCAAGTCGAAGATGCAGACGGGCGAGCTGGCCTCGATTGGCCCCAACGGAGGAAGACAGACTTTCATGGACGTTGGCCGTACTCTCTACCGTACCCACGGTTTGAAGGGCTTGTACCGTGGCTGCGGCATCACTCTGCTGAGGAGCGCGCCGAGCTCTGCCCTGATCTTTACGATCTATGAGAGCTTGAGGGCCTACTTCGGCTAAGGCTTGATTACAGCGACAGGGAGATGATGGCTTCGCTTCAAGGCGTCCTTCACAACGAACGAAACGTTTTTGCTTTTCTTTGTCTTGCATTTCAGCGAGTTCTGGGCATAGCATGGGAGTTTACGGCGCATGGGTGGCTCTACGCGAGCACAAAAAGAGGTGGGGGATTGAGCACAAAAGCATAGATCGTTGATACCCGTTGCCAAAACCAAAAGTATGAATCCTTTTCGTGCAGTCGTACCCACTTCGTTGTCCTTCGGTCTTCTACTCCCCAATCACGTACGTACAGCCCTCAGGACCCATCCAGACTTCGTGCTTCCTCCCAGCGTCGACATCCAATCTCCCGCCGGGACCGAACGTCTCCTTTGTAGGCTGAGCATCGTCTGGGTACGAGACGGTCAATTCGCCACTCAGAATCAAGTGCGTGGTGAGACCGGAATGCTTGTGAGGCGAGTAGTAGGCATTTCTGCAACGGAAATTTTTGGTCAGCATCAATGTGACCGAGCTTAATGACCGGATCGGAACGAATCCCCTAAGAAAACGCTAGAACTCACGCGCCGTCTGTCCATGTGAAGACATGATTGAATCCCCACGAGCGAACCTCAGCTTCTGCGGATTTGCCCATTTCGGACGATCTCTTCTTCCTTGACTGGAGATGTGTGACGCTCAGCTTGACGTCGTGCAATCGATCACTTTACTCAACGAAATCGTGTTTCAGAAAGTCCGGCGGATTGTCAACGGCTATCCGCCCCGGAGCACGACGATGTTTGGAGCAGAGAGGGTGACGTCGCCGAGGGGTCCACCGGCCCAAGCCGCGGCCGACCATCGCTTCCCCAAAAGTTTGCAGGGCAGAAGCTCTACCAATGGACAATCAGTCCTGGAAGTCTTCTGAAGGGATTCAGCAGCTCATTGCGCTTCATGGAACTGACGTATATGATGATTTTGGGAGATTACGTCAGGCTTGTGAATAGCGTTGGTTTGTAATTCCACCTTAAGTCGACCGCACCGACGTAGTATAGCAACGTGGAAAATAGCAAACGGGCCCAGCATGCCTGCAAACTTACGCACAAACCGCGGCCTGCGCGCCATGGAAAGTGAGCAGATCTGCCGCAAGCGAAAATCATTCGAAATGATGAGCATGCGCTGGCGCGTTTCGACCAGATAAGGGAGCCTGACCCGCACATTCGAGCGCTCTCATTCATAGTGTGGTGTTCGCGCCCGATCGCATTCCTTCACTGCTCGTGCATTATTCGTAGCGTTTCTGCAAGTTTGCCGCTCCTGCCTCGTTTGCGGCGCCACGTCTTCAGCTCGAGAGCTACTGCAGGCAGTAGACAGGGCTGATGAGTCGCGTGCCGTGAAGTGATTGTCTTGCTTTCTCTCCGCACCAGTCACCCTGCATTTCTCAGTATATCTGCCTGAAGTGGTAGCAAAACATCATGGTGGAAAACGACCCACTTCAGTTGTCGCCGGCAATCGTCGACCGCGCCAAAGCGGCCTTCGAATCCAGGCAAATGGCCACCAGCGAAAGCGGCGACAGCAACGACAAGGGCTTCGACGACTTTCTCAAGAACCTCACGTCGCCGAGTGTTGCGGGTCCGGCTCCGATCACAGTAGACACATCTCACCCGCTCTCCAACTATTTCATCTCCAGCTCGCACAACACTTACTTGACGGGAAACCAACTCTGGAGCAAGAGCAGCACGGACGCCTACAAAGATGTACTCAAGCGCGGGTGCCGCTGCATCGAAATCGACGTGTGGGACGGTGGCACGCCCTCCACATCTGGCGCATCTTCCTCCGATGAAGGTGATAGCCAGGATCCTGAGGTGGGAAAGCTGCGAGGGTTGATGCAGAAGGGACTGGGTCGCTTAAGGTCGAAGAGCACTTCCGCCGAGCAACAGGGCCCTGCAGAGTCGCCGGTGGCAGAGCAGCCGCCCACGATGCCCACGCCGTGGCGGACCGAGAGTGGCAGGGCTGAGCCTATGGTCTATCATGGCTACACGGTGACCACCGAGTTGACTTTCCGCAGTGTGGCGGCGGTGGTGCGCGACTACGCCTTTCGAAAGACGGATCTGCCTCTCATCGTGAGCTTTGAGGTTCATACGAGTCATGCGCAGCAGGAGACGATGGTGGAGATTATCCATGACTACTGGAAACCATTTCTGGTACCTATCCCCGAAGGCTTTGACGAAACGACGCCCTTGCCTCCGCTGGAAAGCATGAAGAAGCGGATCCTCATTAAAGTGAAGTACACCCCACCTGAGAAAGCGAAGGAGTCAAGACTGGATCGAACACTCTCAAGGACATCTACCAAGGACGACACATCTGGTTCAGAAGACGAGCTGGCGACACAACCGGCAAGACAGGGGAAGATCATCGAGTCACTTGGCAAACTAGGCATTTACACTCGCAGCTGCCACTTCGATAGCTTTGAGCAACCCGAGGCGAAAATTCCCACTCACATCTTCGCTCTCTCGGAGAAGAAGCTCCTTGATCTGCACGATTCGTCACCAGACTCAGTTTTCGACCACAATATCGACTTTCTCATGCGTGCATATCCCAAGGGTACAAGGGTGAGGTCCTCAAATCTAGACCCCGCACCTTTCTGGCGCCAGGGTATACAGATGGTAGCGTTGAATTGGCAACAGCTCAACGCCGCCATCATGATGAACGAGGCCATGTTTGCTGGCACCGGAGGCTGGGTGTTGAAGCCGCAAGGGTACCGTAGGGTAGAAGGAGCGGTCGCGGATATCAAGAGATGCAATTTCGATATGTCTGTCAGTGTGCTCGCAGCATCGGGTCTCGCGTCCGAGGGCGAGAAAGCACCAGATGTAAGTTTAAGCTTGCGGATAATCCGCCAGCGCACGCTGATCAAGGTCCAGGCATATGTCAAATGCGAGCTCCACGTCGCCAGCCAGGATGAACAAGAAGGCGGCCAGATCCCGAAAGGCGGGAAGAACAAGGGTGGCGAATGGAAGCGCAAGACTGCAAGTCGACGCGGGCGTGACCCTGATTTTCTTGCGGAGACAATGGAGTTCCTCGGGGTCACGGGCGTGGTACCGGAGTTGAGCTTCATAAGGTACGTCTTGACGGTTCATTTTCCTCCAATTGCTCGCTTTTGCGTAATCTTCCTTGAACACGAGGCGCTGCATCGATGCGCCAATGCCACACAGTCAAGCTGTAACTCACCTCTCGTAACGCTGTGAGCCTTCTCCGCCGAAGACCACTCCGGTCGCAGGGTGAGACAGAACAACTGGTCTCGATTGGGGTACTGCAGTTGACAGCCTCACCGCCGGATCTTGTGCGCGTTCGCTGTTGGGTCCACATCCGTAACAGAATCACGAGGCTTTCAACCGATGCGTGCTGCCGCTCGTGCACAGCACCGGCTGCATGCACCCGGTGTCCAACGCTCTCACTGCGCAGGCATCGGAGCATCTCCCAGGGCTTGTCGGCCGAGTGCATCGAGGCGTCTTGGTACAATGTACTATGTACTTGATCGGCGTCGCCGTTGCGTGGCAAAGTTCGCCCCTGTCGGCAGTGATGCGCTGCTGAACTCTACCGAGCCATAACGTTTGATTTGCCGGCAGCCTTATGAGCGCGAAAGAACCGTTGATCTCAGCTGACAAATGCATTTGGAATCCAGGTTCAAGGTTATGGACGACGACGCATTCCAGAAGGACCGCATGGTTGCCTGGGCATGCTTCCGATTCGATCGCTTCCCACAAGGTTTACAGCTCTTGAGACTGCATGGCATTGACGGGAAGCCAACAGGGGGCTTGCTGCTGGTCAGCTCGAAGATAGCGTACAAATGACCCGAAGCATTGCGCGGCACACACGATCCGTTTCCCTTTTTCCCTTCCTCATGCACTCGGCACTGAAAATAAAGTTGGTCTCGTGTGATTGGTGTGGGAAGGTACCAGCAACCTGGAATCGGTCCCACCGCGCGCGGATGCACTGGATGACCCTGTAGCACTTGGACCCGAGATCTCGAGGTCTTTAACTCAGCATGATCCCGGACGCCATTCGCGGCATGTTTCGATGAAGCGAGATAATCTGACTGTCGACAGCTGCAGCCACCATGCAACGACCCTCACCGACTTGCTTAAAGTTCTGCCACTGTCAATGGCCGTTGCCCACAGGCCTGGTGAACATGCGAGTCAACACGACCAGCACATCGGAACGAAGTCTCCGAATGGGAATCACGAGCAAAGGTAGCACAGGGGCCAACGTGATGCGGTGGGTTTCGATTCCGTGCACAAAGAAAGTCAATGGGACGTCGAGAGGTGAGGTTGTGATCCGAGCGCGTGCCCGGGCCTCGACCGCACACTGCAGCGGCGAACGATCCCTCGAGTCGGACTCGTCGATATGATTGCGTAAGGTTTGATCCAGCTCAGACAGGCCCTCTGCGCTATGAAGCTTCTGCTGCAGGCGGTCTGTGAGAGGTGTGTAGGGGTTGCGCCATTGGAACATGCCCAGCTTCGCGCTTCGATGCTCTTGCAGGGCTCTTGCAGGCGCGGCACCGGCAGAGAGGCACACCCCGGTCGTGTCTAGTCTGCGGCTGTCTCTGACCCCGCCAAGAGCGGAACTACGGTCTTTCTGATCTGATACGTCGCAAACTCCAGGGAACAAAATCATCCGTTCGTACCCGCCTTCCGTCCGAGCAGAAAAAGGCCTGTGTCGAAACACGATTGATTGAGTTTTCGACCGGCCCAGGATCACCGGCTCACAAATATGACACACCTACTGTACATTGATCCGGCAATGCGGCTACCAACAGCCACAGTGTCACCTGAGTCTCCCATGTAAGAAACCCGGGAGCCGTACCTGTGCAGCCCCGTAGCGGCTCCTTGCTCCCACGACGCGCATGCTCGAGACCGATGCTACTGTGATGTGCATCGTCAGAACGAGCCGGCGTCTATTTGTTGCGACGGCTCTATCAGGTAAGCCCTCGAGCCCCGGCGACAGGTCCCTGCGGCGCCTACGACTCGCTAGCCCCCCTAACCCACATGGCACGCCCGCCTGCGTAGCGCAGCTCGAATATCCGTGCGCGCCTGCTTGCGATCGCTCACGCAAACGCCGTGTTGTGCCCGGTACAGGTCAGTCTGCGTCCTCGAACAGATTCGGTCTCGCGGCGGGCTCGTCGGTGGCGGCCTCGACCCGTTGCATCCGCCCCTTACGCGGCGAGCCTGCCGGTTGCCTAAGCTAGGGTTGCAGGTGCCGTCGAGTCTGTCGGGTGCGACGTCTCTGCTGCCCGGCGGCTTGTACAGTACGCTGATTCACACTGGTGGCCTGCTGCGAGAGAAGACGGCGGCACCTTCCGGACGGGCCCGGAGGGCCTTTCGCGCTATCACAACTCTCCCATGCTTCGCCGATGGGATAGGTCACTAACCAAGTCCCCGGGATGGGTACCCGCAGTGCCGCAGGTGATGAAAGACCACGGACCTGGCCCGCAAGGCAATTGAGGGTCTGAGGGCATGCTCTAAACATCTGCCATCTCTCTATAAGTATGTTTACAATTCTTCTTCATTCGAATCCTTCGTTCAGCACAACAACTCCACTTCCCTATCTTGAGCCTTGGACTTCGCTTCAAATATTGCATCCTCTTTGAACACTGAGTCTCTCCAGGAGAATCTCTGCATCTACTCTCTATTCTGTCTCTGAAAATCACATTGCAAAAGTCCGACGAAGACTTCTCTTGCCCACTCCGAAGTCATGACTTACAACAATGCCCGCCGCATCGAGACTCTCCGTCGTCTGGGTGTAGAGCAGCTGCCCGTCCTTTCAGTCGAACAACCTTACGAGGACATGTGTCTCCCGCCCCGTGGCGATCTTACTATGCGCGAGCTACCTCTTCGCGCTGTTCCAGTGAGACGACAACGACGCCCACACAACCTTTCCGGATTACTGACAACAAACTTAGGTGCCCGGTCACAGATGCCCCGGCTGCCTTTCGCGCGGTCAGACCATCTGGGTGATCCCTGGCAAGCGTTGCCCGCAATGTGGCACCGAAGTCAACTAAAATACCAAGGTGAGTGACAATCACAATCAACACGTCGAACTGGAATCTGTGGCTAAAGTTTCATTCTTTAGCTTTTCGGACCCCGGGTCACGGCACGTGGCCGCAGTCTCGGCCTGATTTAGGCCACTCGCTGCGAAACAATCGATCATCACAGATGCGAATCAACAGAATGTCTTCACTTCACCAGCCGGCGTCGGAGTTCAGCTTCTCCCTTTGGATTTATTAAAGGCAAACGTCAAGTTTGACTTTTGCCCAGCGTGAGCGCACAAAACGTATCCCGGTGGCTTGGGGGCGCAGGTGTCCGGACGGGCGACGGTAGAATTCACGGGGAAGGAGCATGGCAACATTCGGCGCCCTTCGTTCGTTCTTGGAGATGGACTTCTTTCTTTTCTTCTTTTCCGCCACGCGACATCGATACCCTATTGCAGCATTCGGTCGCACTCTGTCGAGCAGCTTTGTAGCGCTTGCACTTAGCAATTTCAATTCTTCGTTCCAACAAGACTCGTCACGAATCACACTGCCTCATTCCTCGCGTACTCTCTCACATGGCGTCAAACCCTAATGTGTGCGTTCTAGCGCGCGCGGAGGTCAAGTCCGAAGGATTTCTCTCGCGGCTCTCGCGCGTTCCGGGCAGACGCACTTAGGCGAAAGGCACGCCCGCGCTACGCCGTTCTGTGGCTGATTCTACCGCGAGCCGCCTCGCTGGTCCGGTGCGCGACTCCCCTTCTGAGATTCGCTGTGAGGTGATCAGCCACGTGGCGGGGCGTCCGGCGGAAGCCGGACCTGCTGGAGAGCTGCCATAAGCCACCTCGATATCCCGCGAGTGGTGTGATTCTGGACCGTCGGCGTTTGCCGTTTCGTATTCCTCGGGGTCGGACTCGCAGTGGGAATGGAGCAAAGGCGTCAGAGCAGAACCCCAGGCTTGGGTCTAAGGAGACCGCGTGGATGGAGGCGAGCGCAGAGGCCGCCTGTGAGGCCGGGCGATGATGAGGGAGGCGGTGGAGCGATGTGCTGGCAGAACCCCCCCGAATCTTGGCTTTCACTTTTGTGCTAGAAAGCTCGTCCGTTAGCGCCCCGCCGCACATCCATCTGTGCATTGGCATTGGGATTGTTATCTCACATTGCTTAGTGAAGTCGCGAGCGCATTCGACAAGATACTAAGGTATGATGGAGCCAGCGGCCCGAGACGGTGGTTGAGGCTGTGGGCGATCATGATGTCTGGATTGGCGAGGGCCCGTGCGTTCTACCCACGGATTTGGGTCAGCCTCTATTTCAATCGTCACTTCGCCCTTCCTTGGCCGCCTTGATGATCCTCCTTGAGTACATCAAAACTTTGTCAGACGCATCATTGCGAGCCTCATGGAAACGTTGAATCAGCAGCTCACAGTCTTTTCGAGCAGGCAGCGGTCAGGCCACTCCCAATCTTCGCACCTGCAAGCCATCGTCATGACATCTTTACCCGTCCGCTAGCGCGCACGCGCCGTAACGTCTCCCAAAACCTCCTCCCCCTAGCGTGGCCATCGCGTGGCTCCGGGGGAAACTGTCTGCTCGAGCAGACCCATGGCGTCGGAGTTGCTCGCGCGATCGTCAGCCTGGACATGAGCTTCTCGGATGCGACATATGCCGTAGAAAAGGTCCAAGCCGCTTGTCTTGTGCGAACCTCGACATCAATTTGCAATCGGCTCTTGATGCGCCGGCCCGTCCGCTATATCCGCGTCGCAATGCGCGGAAGCTTGCTGTCTCTGATGAGTCTAGCTGAGCCGCAGCTCGTACTATAGACCTCTCGTTCTTGGTCGAACTTTACCTGTGATGGTGAAGCTTCGCAAACAGTGGTCGGCCTTACTTTGATATATCCTTATTCCGGAGTGATGCCCAAACGCCACTGCGGCCGAATACAGCGGTGATGATCTCATCACGGACATACTAAAAGCCAATCGACCATCTGCAAGCGAGACCGTCGCTGAGCTTGGAAGAGAACTCCGCAGCAGATGACGGCCAACCAAGCTTCGATTGAAACGTTGATCTCTCGATACCGGAAAGTCAGCTCGCCATTCAAGATACTTTTCAGAGACAACCATGCTGTATGGTAACGCACTCGACAGGCAATGCCACACGCTTTGGACCTTTCGATAGCTGAAGCTTCCTGTTTTGGCTCCTAGAGTTGCGCGCGGACGTACTTCCGGAGCTCACATAGCAATGAGACATTTATTGATGTCTTGAGCTTGACTTCCTTGCCGGCCACCACCATGACCAACAAGGGCGAAGGCTCGAATTGTGTCCGCGCAAAACATCTCGACAGGAGCAGGCTCAGGCTAATGCGGATTTTTCAATAATCACTATTTCCATGTTGCAGCAGCCTGCCGGAGTCTTTCGTTGCTTCAGCCGATGGGACCAGTTATTGCTCCCCAGATTTGTCATGTTTCTGCTCAGGAACAGAGTCGCCAGTATCGAGATATCGCGATGACCTAACCATCAACGAGTATCGGGTAGCAAAGTATCAGCGCATACATTATCGCAGCCTGCGAATGAACATTGCGGCATTTGCATTATCTCCACACTAGTCACACACGCCTGTGCCATCAGACGGTTGGCCCTCGAGTCACTCCTGCTTAGCAGAACGATACGCACAAAGTTCAAACCTCTGCAATCGCAACAATGTCATATTGGTGATCAAGCGTATTGGACCTGCCCCAACCCAAGAGCTTCAGCCTTGTTTGACTGACATTTCCTTGGTCAACCAAGCCAAAAGCTCTTTCACAGCCTTGAAGCTCGGACGCAAGGTTTCGATCTTCAGCGGGCCAACGTAATATCTAGAGAAGTACACACTTTGCTTGTTTGCAACGCAGGAAGCCCTCGACTCAGCTTGGGATATCGCGGGCATTCTTGATGCTTTGATATATCTAAAACGCTCATACCGACCAGGCAGACAATGTGGAAACTTCTGTTATCACAATTTCCCTTCTTAGTGGTTCGGATACTCGTCACAACTTGCTGGCAAGAGCTGTTCCATTGAAAAAGACTATTGTGGAAGCAATTTAGTGCCGTTGATGTCGAATTTTCCACCCCCGAAAGGGCCTTCGGGCGATCTGTCTACCAGGAAGTAAGCAACCGGCTGCAATCACGCCACTAAGAACCAAAGTTCATGCGGAAGACATCGAGACTTCACACATTCAATATCTGCCAGCCAATCGCGTAATTGAGTAGAGACTACATGGATTGCTCGACAGAGCATTTACAGCTCAGCTAGATAGCGGCGTATTTTGATCCTGCGATGAATGCAGCTCGAAACAGTCTGAGTAGCGAGACTCGCGGGCTACGCGCTTGAGGAGCCATACTGATTGTCCGCCGGATTCTCTCGAATTATTACATATCGCAACACAATTACAGCCGGCGACATCGTGGTCCGGTCATTGGCGACGATCGAGCAATTTCGTCGCAGCGTCAATGCGTGGCCTGTAGCGGGCTGTGAAGCCATTTAGGCGCTTTGAAAAGACTTCAAGCAAGTGTACCATGGCGCGCTCAAGGTGCGTGCATGTGAAGGTCTTGTCTTGGTCGCATGCGTGGATGCAATCATGAAGAACCAGACTTGTAGCGCTGATCGCCAGATAATAAAGTCCTGGTGTAGCTGAAGGGGGAAGGCTTGGGAGCGGTTCATCATCAATCTGGAAACGGCTGTGGACCCAAGCCCGTTGGCCGAACCAGCGGGCCTGCAACGCGCACGCCTTCGACACTGGAGCAGAGTGGTATATCAGCTCTTTCATTTTTCTCTTCCTGAAACGCGCCTATCGCGGTCTCAACCACACGCGGCTATGCCAAGCAGTCGAGAATCACGTGTGAGGGCCGCGAGCCGGCGGCGAGAGAGCGTCAGCGACACAGCCTAGCGCAGGGGAGCGCGGGTGGCTGCTGTGCCGAAACATGGTGAGCGGTTGTGGCGTTGGGGGCGCACGCCAAACGGGGCCGGTAGGCGGTACCTTCGCTGGACGGCGTGTCTGCTTAAAGAGGCAGCGAGTGCACGCTGCACAAGAAAAGAGGGAGGCCTCGATCGCGACGTACAGCAATAGAACATGCGAAGGTCTGGAACCGCAGGACCCATATAAGACGTTCAAGCACAGACGGGGAGATGGACAGGGTGCTGGGGCAGTGCCAGTCGAGCGAGTCTGGCCGATTGTACGATGGCCGAACACCACCGGCATGCTGTTGGGGCAGCCAAGGAATGTCGTGTGCTGCGATCGGCTCTGCGAATAGAACAGCAGGGCGCGCGTCTCTGCGCCCTTGCTGCTGCTGGCCGAGGGCACGGCGGCAGCGCCCCAGCCGGCGGAGGGCAAAATGCGAGAAAAGGGTGTGCGATTGGCGTCCGCTAGCAGTAGCTCGACGTCGGCGTCGCAGGCCGGCCGACGGTGGGTCTTCGATTCGCGGCAGCGTCTGTCCTGAACCCCCCAACTGCCGCCAGGTGCCTCGGAGGGAGGCACCCTTCGTGAGCTGCTCCCACAAACTTACTCGTACATCTGCAGTCTCTGCTCTGCTCTATACCACACTCACTCACTCATCGTCCTCTCTTTCCTACCCCATCGCACATACATCTCTACACGCGCCTCTCTTCACGCCCCATCGTCGGAGGCACGGATACACTCGCTTGCCCACCGTTGCGCTACTCAAACTTTACTGCGCGCGACCATCGTCATCAGGGATTTCGGTTCGACCAAGCGCTGGAAGCCTCCGTCTCCTCTTGCACGTTTCCTGCCCTTTCACACTGCGACGCGTGATCTAGTCAGCACTTCACTTGCCTTTCGGTGTCTGGACATCGTCTGCGCAAGATGACCACCCCCGCCGACGAGCGGCCAGAGCCGACCTACGGCTACAACGTCGACCGCCCCAATACTCAAGGAGGCAATCACGTGCACTACGCCCCCGGCGCACTGCCCTCCTACAATGTCAATACTACATCCGAGCAAAGAAGAAGCCCCGAGCGCTCATCCGACGAGGAAGGCACTGTCGTCGGTGATGGGGATGCCGCTAACAACCAGAAGGACGGCGCCCCACGCCGCGCCAACACTCTGCTTACCGTGGACACCCAGTACACGCGCGGTGACCCATCGCATCCTTTCGTGTCGCCATCTCAGTCCCGCGAGCAGGCTCGCAGGCTAGACGACGACCTGGAGATGCTTAAAATTGAGAGGCAGGTCTCGCGGAAAGACGACAAGACCGCTGGCGATATGGACAGCATGCACCAATCTAGGAGAAAGAGGGACGAAGAAATCGACGAGTTCGACATTGCGACCAACCCGGTGCACGAGCAGACCCAAGTCTACAAAGGCCCTGAGAACCCGAGTTCCAAATTTGCCGTCTTCTTCAAGAAGGTTCACAAGTCGAACTGGCTAATCCGGTATTTCACCTACATTGCGCCACTGGCACTCGTTCTCCTGATTCCCCTGCTCCTGGGTGTATTCCTATTCCGGGATCGCAAGGTTGGAGGTGTCACCATGTACTGGTTTGTGATTTGGCTGGAGATTGTCTGGCTTACCCTTTGGGCTGGCCGCATTCTCGCAAAGTGTCTTCCATGGCCTATCGGCATCGTCGCAACCCTGTTCACGAACAATAGCAAGAAATGGAGGGACATGGGTAAACAGCTTGAGCTTCCGGCGACACTGTTCTTTTGGTGGCTCGCTGTCGAGATCTCGTTTCTGCCCACCATGACGCAGCACATGCCTGATCGTCGCAACCCGGATGGATCGCTCGACCAAAGCCCCACGTACTGGCAAAAGAACATGAACAAGGTTCTTGTGTCGATCCTGGTTGGCGCCATTCTCAACTTCGTGGAGAAGATCATCATTCAGCTCATCGCCATCAGCTTCCACCTGCGCACCTACGCCGACCGCATCGAGCTCAACAAATTCCAAATTGGGTCTCTTATCAAGTTATACATTTTCTCCAAGGAAAAGATCACTATGGAGGACTCCGAGTTTGAAGCGCCATCTGGTGATCCTACCGGCTCTGGGACTCGTACTCCTGGCGCCATCCTCAACGAAGCTGCAAAGACCACCAAGGAAGTTGTTGGCAAGGTCGGTGACGTGGCAGGCAAAATCGCTGGAGATTTCACTGGCAAGACTGTCTACAAGAGCACGCACCCCAACCAGGTCGTTATCACCCTCCTTAGCTCTGTGTCCGGCTCTCAAGTGCTCGCACGTCGTCTATACCGCACCTTTGGTCGTCCCGAAACCGAGACTGTCCACCAAGAGGACCTGCACAACGCTTTTGAAAACGAGGACGAAGCGACGGCAGCTTTCAGCATGTTCGACAAAGACATGAACGGCGATATCAGTATGGAAGAACTTGAGGCAGTCTGTGTCGAGATTGGGCGTGAGCGCAAGTCTATCACTGCTTCGCTGAAAGACCTCGACTCTGTTGTTGGAAAGCTTGACGATGTCTTCATGTTCATCGTCGCCGTCATCACGATCCTGGTCTTCATCTCGCTCATCTCGACTTCCGCTGCTGGAGTCTTGACCTCTGCCGGTTCTGCGGTTCTGGCCTTGTCTTGGCTCTTCTCTACTACGGCTCAGGAATTCTTGCAATCTGTTGTCTTCGTGTTTATCAAGCATCCTTTCGACGTGGGTGACCGTGTTGGTGTGTACGGAAACACCGGTGCTCTTGGCCGCGGTGACGATTACTTCGTGAAAGAGATCAGCTTGCTCTACACCGAGTTCAAGAAGATGGAAGGTCATGTCGTGCAAGCGCCAAACAGCTACCTCAACACGCTCTTTATTCTCAACCAGCGCCGATCCGGAGGTCTGGCAGAAGCTGTTAGCATCAGCATTAAATTTGGCACCACTCTGGATCAGATCGAAGGTCTTCGCTCCAAGCTCCTCGAATTCGTCAAGGCTGAAAAGCGCGAGTATCAGGGCAACATTCTGACCGAATTGCGCGACATTGTCGACGTCCACTCGATGAATCTTAACGTTGTTTTCTTCTACAAGTCGAACTGGCAGAACGAAGGTCTCCGTCTTGCGCGCCGCAACAAGTTCATCTGCGCTCTGATGGTGTGCATGCAGGAGCTTGGCATCGAGGGTCCTTACATGCGCTTCCCGGGTCTCAAGCAGAGCTTCCCCATGTACCTGCAGAACGTCCCTCACATCGCGAACCCCTCGATGGGCACTGGCGGCCACCCAGACAATCCTGGTGGCTTCGACCCCAACGCACCACCACAAGACCCGCCTTTCGTCGAGCCTTTGGACGATGGTGCACCGCCTTCAGCCCGCATGCGCTCTGGCTCCATCCTCCGCAATGGCTCTTCCGCACGCCGCGGCGAGTCGCTCGCTGCTATGAACAAGCGTGTCGACTTCAGCCTTGGCATGAAAGACTATGCATACGGCGACCTGGGCGGCGATGTCCACGAAGATCGCGAGCGATTCCAAATGGCCGCGATTGCCGAGGCATCGCGCTCTCGCGAGCGTCGTGCCGAAGCTGAGCGTCGCAGCAACGACCTGGCTCAAAGTACTTCTCGTGACACCGCATCGGGTGGACTCATCCGCCGCTCTTTCGAATCCGACTCGTCGCGCAGGCGCGCGTCTTTGCACCGCAACCGATTCTTCCAACGCAACCGCTCTGGCACCTCTGCGGGCGCAGACGAAGCCGCTTTGATGGAGAAGGGCATGGCCGACATTCCTGAGAACTCTGCCACGCAGTCCACAGAGCGCCTCGACCCGCGTACGGGCCTTGTCAGCTCTTCGGCTTGGCGCACTCAGACGAATGAGAGCGACAGCTCGTATCAAGGCCCCAGTCGCGAGCCTATGCCCCCTCGCATCCCGACGAACGTTCTGCCGACCTCAACTCGTCCGCTCGGAGCTACCGTCGAGGACGACATCGAGCCGCACCAGCAGTCCCAGCGCAGCCACGTTCAGGACTTCGAGATGAAGAAGCTGAGCTAAACCAAAAGCAAAAGCAAAAGAAAAAGCCAAAAAAAAATCCTTACCCTCACATAACCACTCCTTCGAATTCGCATCTCCACAGCAAGGCCCACGCGCCTTTTTCGATTACCACAGATTTTTATACACCATAGACTCAAGAGGCGGAACGCAGCATCCCGACACTTTTCGGAACCCACTCCTTGTACTTTACAACGGTTTCCTTTTTCTTTGCGCGCGAGCATGGCGGGAGAAGCGATTGTCTGTTGCAGCATACCACAGAATGTACATTGACGGGCTTACTTCCTTTCATCGGCCGCGGCGCACATCGAACAGCTCGGTGCAGGCTGTCGTTGGGGGATGATGGATAGATTGGACAAGATGACAGAAAATCAAAGTATTGTTCATAGATCAGATTCGTGTTCCTGTGTTCCGAGTTGACCATCGCGTCTCCGAAGGTTTTAGGAGGTTCATGACGTTCAACCCCTTATGGCTTCCGATATTTTTACATTTCAGGATGATACGATCTTCAGGCTGAGCGCTACAACAATGGTGACTAATAATTTTAGACAAGGATCAGGGCAGGCACGTTGGCGGTAGCTCTGTTGATACAGTGGCTATACACGCGCGAACTTGGTGCTGGTCATGGTGAGGCCGTCTACAGTGTGATCAGCCAGGAATTGAGGATGGAGACCACCAACAATGCTATGAGAACTGAAGATGGAGACCACCAAACAGTGTTTTCGGAAAAAAGTGAAGATGGAAGCCACCAAACAGTGCATTGAAAGAAACTGAAGATCGAGACCACCAAGCAGTGTGTTGTTTCTTTCAGCTCGGAAGTCCATTGGAAACGTGGAGTCTATCGCACTGGTCTAGTCGCAGTCGTCGCTGCTGGCGAACCCAATGAAGCGCTCGCCATCGCGCACCTCGCCGGTGTTCTTGGATCCGGACTCAGCCTTTGATGGAACAATGTCTACCTCTGTATTGGTCGGCATTCGAGGCTGTGGTGGCGTTGGTAATTGCTGAACGGCAAATGGAAGAGAAGGCATTATTCGGCTGCTCTTGACTACAGACCCGCAGGGCTGGTATGTGATTTGCTTGAGCTCTTGAAGCTGTCTATTGGCCTTGGTTGCCGCGTGGGAGGGTTGTCGACGCTGCCGGGGCCGGAAAGCTCGTGACTTCAATACCGCCGTCACCGTTGATGCCAGGGTATCTGACCGTGGCCGAGATGATTCAGGTGCCGGCACTGTCGAATCAGAAAGTGACGGACTCGGCCGGCCCACGCTGCGCGTCAGGTTGCGGAAGTGGGATCTGCGGCACTTGGTACACGGGCACTCTAGACGGCTGTGCCCCGGAAATGGCGTCGTGCTTCCGCTTTGACGAGACCTTGCCCTCAACGATTTGGCGCTGGTCGGCCATCCATTGCCTGCCTTACTCCTGTTGATGGGACAGGCCGGATGGTTTCAGATACGCCCGAGGTCTGGCGCGCACATCCTCGGGAAGCATGTCGCACAGGCCGAGGAGCTCCTCTCTCGTTTGGCCTGACCAGCCGGGCACAAGATCCTCGCCTTTCATAGGTTGCGGCGTGATTTGCTGGCCGCGCCTCTTGCGGAGAGCATCCCGCGGCTTGTAGGCGGGCAGCTTGTACCCATCGCTGCTGCGGCTCATCATCTGTCTCCACAGATGATCGTTGCGACTGACATTCGCGACGAGGACGCAGTTGCATTTTCGCCGCCAAAATGGCGGCACTCGGAGCAGGGATCTGCCTTGCCGTTCTGTCGCCCGACCTTGTCGCACTATCTACAATCAGTATCAACGTGCAACGTTTTCAACGAAGTACTTACGGGAAGTGACAAGTCAAGGCACCTCTAACATTCTTGGCCAGGGATGTCGGACACGGTATAGTTATCGTTCGGCCGGAGCTCTGGGCTCAACTCCGGCGGGTGTGGGCGCGTGCAGGCTTCTCCGAACCTGCACTCTCCATTGATGTATTACGGGCATGGCCCGTTTGCGGTAGACATTGTCACGAGTTGTTGTGTATTTTGCAATCAATACCTGTGTAGTGCCGTGTTTTGAGATATGATACGCGAGTGGCACCGGTGCCTATTCGACTGGACTCTTCTAGAGTTGCTAACGGCGCTACTGCAGCGGCCCGCTGCGGTCCGTCAGATTGCTCACGCGCTCGAGCGAATCACGCGCTATTTGGGCAGTATAACGAAGTTCAGTCGCTAAACAAGCACCCAATCACATTGGTTGACCGCATATTGCCCGTCAACATCCCTGCAAATCTTTATATTATCCGCCCTCCAGGTAAGTCGCAAACAACAGCACGAACAAAATGCCCGAGTTCATGGAGAACATTGTGCGCAAGGGACTCTGCGATCACGAGCAGCCGACCGTTGGCTGCGATGCTTGTCGCTTTGTTGATTACGGGGATCAGTGCCGCGAGGTGAGCACATTGAGATTCTGACATTGACATGCCTAAGCTAACTTTGAGCAGGCTCTTACTCAGCATAAGAAGTGCGAGGATGCTATTGAGAGTGCGAAGACACGCCTTGCGGATCAGGCGCTCACCGCGGCTCAAAGGAAGAGGATCGAGGAAGCGCTGGAGACAGCAACACTGCAAGGCGAAAACTTGGATCAGCTCTTGGAGGGTCTTTACTCACTTTTCGAGCCATATGCCGAAGCTGTGAACAAGGTAAAAGGTATGTTCAAAATTGTTCACATTGCTCCAGTACCTTACGGTCCGCTGATTAGTAACAGAAGCCAGGCCGGAATTGTGGGCGAAGAAATTCCAGGAGCTTGCAGAAGTGAACGCTGCAGAGCTTGACAGGATCTTCCACACTGTCTACCCCGATAGAAGCGCGGGCAAATTCCAGGCAGAAGATCAGTCTCATGGGCTCGCCAATATCGAATCGAACGAAACCGACATGCCGAAGGCCGCCTTAAACCAAGATCCGGAGAAAGGCCCGCCAAATCAGAAATCTACGAATTGGGAAACATAGATGGAGAATGCATGGATAGCCTCAGATCCTGGCATAACGCGGGACTCTGATCGCGAGAAACGCAATGAGACGATTGCAGACAAGCTGCGTATTGACGACAAGTCGCTCGGTTTTGGCTCGCCGGCTCGGTTCAACAGCCAGCTTCCGTTTCTCCATGAAGATCTTCAGGCTTTGCATCTGGACACTGAAGCGGAATTTGAAACAAAGAATTAGGTTCTACGCGGTCGCGGTCTCATGGACAGCTTCCACGCTAGCATTCAACCCAAAATACACTGTTGGTGGTCTCCACCCTCAGTTACAAACCCAAAAGCGCCGTTGGTGGTCCTCTATCTTCGACGCAAGCCTAATCTCACTGCTTGGTGGTCTCGATCCTCAGTTACAAAGCGCCGTTAGTGGTCTTCATGCTCGGCAACGAACCCAAATTCTAAGCGCCGTGTTGACCGGATCAAGTGGCGAGTTGCTAGAACGTATATACAGTCAATGCAATGCGGCCCCTTCTAACTATTTCGTCTCACCATTTCGAATGCCGTAAATCAATTGCTTAACGATCATTCAAAAGCGAACCTGAGTGCCCTCATCACTTCGAATGCATTGAGGTGGTTTAGCACTGTCGCAGAGCGAACCATTGGTTTCAGTTGCAGTCCTTTATTGCGTTCCTCGCATCGCGGCATGATTATATATATGGTAAAAAAGTCCGCTCAAAATGTTCTCATACGTTTTTTCGCACGACAAGCTTCTTGCTCGCTCTTCAGCGTGTTACGGGCAATGCTGCCATGCTACAATGGTTCGAGCCGCCTTGAGTCATTGTCATACACCTCGCTGCTTCATAGGGACGGGGAAGATGCGGAGAGTGCGTCGTGGTAGAGTACATTGATGGATAATCCTCAGGCTGAACACAAAGGGTGAAGGATTTTGTAGTTCTTAAGTTCTTCGTTGCAAGTGGTTTTGTGCAATGGGGATCTTCGTACACCGTGTCGCGACGTTTTTCATCAGACGTGGCGGGGCAGTCCGCCAACACCGACTGCGAAAAGGCGCAAGTTTTACCTATGGGAGTAAAACAACGTTCCTGTAACCCCTCGATCATCCGGAAGCCTGTGGGATCGTACAACATAGCCCTCGCTGGTGAACAAAACGTCTCCAATACCTAGAAGGAATGGTAGCACCTCAGACCCGGATTTAGATCCTGGAGAGGCTTTTACAGCTCCGATAATTATACTTACTTCCTATGCAGATAGACGTTTTGCGTGCTACCATCCCTCCTAGACTTTCTAGAGACGACTTCCCAGCGGAGAGCCTACGAGCGTGCAAGGTCACAAGACTTCAGATAGATAGTGGTACGCAACCCTAATCTTGTGGCACTAGCCGATCTCGACGTCACATGCACAACCGTTTCACTAGTTGAGAGGTGCCAGCCGCGAAGCGATACACGGATTTGATAAATTGTAATCGTAAGCTATTACTTCAGGCATCTTGAAACGCCTACAGCTGGTAGAAAGGCTTCGCCGGTGCGCCCACCAATCTATCGCCCTCAGACGGCCTAAACTTCGGTTCCTTCTTCATAGTCGGCGCATTCTTGCTCTCCTTCTCAACCTCACTAAAGTCAAAGCTCTCATGCTTGAACTTCGTCAAATCGTACACCCCGCGCGCATACTCAGGCGCAATGCAGTAGATCTGCGCCAGGTACCTCTTCGAGATGATCGGATAGTTCACCTTCGACAACATCTTGGCGGTGTTGGAGTGCAGGTTCGCGCGCGCCTTATCGTCCATGACGCGACGGTAAAGCTCGCGAGGCTGGTCGTACTCGCTCAGCTTGCCCTCGTGGTAGTAGTGGCTCTTGCGCGAGACGATGTTGTCCGACACTTTGTAGGGCGCCTCGGCGACGTCTGGGCGGAACTTGTGCGCGAAGCTGTTGGGTGTGTATTGCTTGCCGCCAGCGTGGTTGGCATCGACGCGCATAGAGCCATCGACGTTGATTGAGCTGAAGGAACGTGCCGCGAAAGGACAGTTCACGGGGATTTGGTGGAGGTTGACGCCGATGCGGTGGTATTGAGCCTGAGAGACGTTAGATATTGAGTTGTAAAACGACTTCATCATGCTACGCATGCTTCAAAGGTTGGTTGCTTCTGCATTTGGGGATTTCTCAACCGTTCAAAAGCAAATGGAGGACTGGCCGTGAAGTACAAGCCCTTTCGTTTCCGTTTGGGCTCCGGCGTATAGCTAAGGGATATGACAGCTTTCAGGACCCCCCTACACAATCCCAAGCTACGCAGAGCAAATACAACAAGTAGGGAAAGGGAGACTTACATCCCGATAGAAGAACATCCGGAACTGGAGAAGGGGGTCGGGAGAGTCCTCAATGCCAGGCGGCATGGATCCAGGCGAGAATGCAGCCTGCTCAACGTCTCTGTGATAATTCTCGGGATTTTTGTTCAAGACTAGGCGTCCGATATCGTGCATGGGGAACTGACCGCGCGGCCAGATCTTGGTGACATCGAAGGGGTCGAATCCGAGTTTCTCAGGGTCGGCTTCCTCGGGCTTCATGACCTGCACCTTGGCAGTCCATTCGACCTCTTTGCCGCTTTCAATAGTGTCCCATAGTTGTTCTTTAGAATAATCGGGGTTTTCTCCAGAGATGCGAATGGCTTCTGGTTGAGACAATTGCTTCTGGCCGTGCTTCGCGATAAAGTGGTACTTGACATAGACAAAGTCGCCGTCCTAAAGCGGAACGTCAGACGTCAGTAACGTCATCGCAACATATATCGATCCCTCGTCAACAACATTCCACAACGTACCTTGTTCACCCACTTAAATGTGTGGCATCCATATCCATGCTCATTGATCCAGCCGTCCGGAGTGCCGTGGTCGGAGAAGAACATCAAACCGGCGTGGTTACCCTCCGGCGTGTTGCCAAGCAAGTCGAAAGTCGCGTCGTAGTCGAGCAAGGCGTTCCTCGGATTACGAGCCTGCGATCGAATAACATCTGGTCCTTGAATAGGGTCCCTGCAAAAGAACACGGGGAAATTCAAGCCCACGAGATCATAGTTGCCCTCGCCGGTATAGAGCTTGATCGCGAATCCTCGAGGGTTGCGAGCCTCGTCCGGGAATTCCCTACCCAGAGTGACAGTAGAGAAGCGCACGAAGGCAGGCGTACGCTCGCCAGGACGCTGGAGAAAGTCGGCCTTCGTCAAATCAGACACGTCGGCGGTGGTCTCGAAATAACCGAAAGCACCAGAACCACACGGGTGGACCATTCGCTCAAGGTTCTTCGAGCGGTTGAACGTCTGCTGCTTCTGCAAAAGGTGTACATCCGACACCATCGGGATACCGCCCACATTCTTACTGTGGCACGGATCAGGGATCGGGTGGCCCTCGTTGTTGGTGAAGTAGGGCGCATCGTCCTCTCTCTTGCCGCCCTGGACCGCACCAGACACCTTCGCAATGATATCGGCTGGCCCTTCGTTCGTCGACATCATGTGAGAGTAGCGGGGCGACCGCATCTCTGGGAGGGAAGGATTGATTGAGCTCATGGTGGAAGTTGGAATTTGCCTTACTGGAATAGAGTCCATGTACAGCAATGCGAGGAGCAAATAGCTAAACGAGATGGGAAGCACGACTACCCTCTTATGTACGCGAGACTACGCGTGTTCGGAGTGTCATCCCGCCTGACCGCACATCTGACACGTCTCACAATCGCGGGGATGCGCGTTTATCACCCGGTAGAGCTGTCATGATGATGTCTAGAGCTTCTGCATCGATGGTGACCGACTTCCTTTCCCCTCGCTTACAGGGCATTGAAGAAAATGCTAGCATCACGGCCTGTCATATCAAGCTAGCTGCATTGACAGCCAGCGGTTCGACGCTATGGTTTCGGCAGATACATATCAGCCACATCCGGAGAGCGAGCGACATTTGCAATTGCAGTAGCGCATCAATGCATGGTATTCATGACGCATATGAAGGATGGCTGGAGGTGTTGTGTGAGACGCGGAGATACCTCCGCCAACGGTGGAGAACGGCTGCTGACGGCCTGCTGGAGAGCAACCAATGATGATCGAGTAGAAGTCAGGTTGACGACTTCGTGTCGTAGGTATACCGTCAGGGTCTGGTCAGCATCAACAACGCCGCATGATGTGGAGTGATCCTCGGTGGAGGTTCTGGGACACCTCGGCGCTCACTGAGATTGAAGCTTGAAAACACGAATCCAAAGACGACTGGCACTCCCAACCATTGAATTTTCTCGTGGGAGATCATTACTACATTATCCACAATGGATGATAGTACGGTGAGCTGGTTTAGTTTAGATCGAGACGATGTTATCGTGTTCAAAAGCCTCTCCGTCCTTGAGATTGAGATGCTCCCAATTCCTGTAAAGTGTGCGATTGTGAAACCGCACAGAGAGAGTTGTGCTTGTTGCCTGATGCTAAAAAAATTCGGATGAAGGGTGTCTCGTGCACAAGCTACTCCAGGTATCATCCGAGATTGGGTAGGCTTCAAAAATTACGACGCGTCGTGTTACAGTAATATATCGCGCGCGCTCTCTTTCCCTCTCTCCGATGAAATCCCGCGTAAATCTAGAATAGAAGGTAGTACCGCGCGATACCTTCTTTTCCTGGAGTCATAATCTCGAGCGAAGCATCAGTGAATCGTGTGCGGTCACTGTGTCACGAGCGACTTCAACGTCGGCAGTCAACGTTGAAGGCCAATGGTGATCTTCACCCTCAGTTTTCGGAATGAGATTGCGGACGACATATCTCGCGCGGTGCGATGCAGTAAATACCTATTTCGCGTATAGTAATGCTACTCGTTACCGACCGTTCAGATACCATAATGCCACGATAAGCCCTACATATGAATGATTTTGTTTACACACAGCCCGCCAACGCCACGCTGAAAACGCAAGACGGAAGAAAAGTCAGCTCGACGCGGAGACCGACGCGATCAAGCCTCTTCGATTCGGGCCTTCTTGTCGCCCGTACCATTGACGAGCTCGTCGGCGCCGGCGAACGCGTCCTCGTCGTCGGGCACGTCTCGGCTGCGCTTGAGACCCTTCATCTTCCTGGTCTGCAGCTGGCTGAGGTCTTGCTTGCCCGTGTGGATGCGGCCGATCTTGTCGCCGATGATGTCCGTCTCGATGTTCTTCTTCGTCTTGGCCTGATGCGTTTGGTCAGTAAGTGTGCATGGTAATGGCTCACGGGGAGCGCGTGAAATGAGACTCACCTCTGTCGTCTTCGGCTTGCGCATAGCCTCCTTGAGCATGTCCACATCGGCATCCTTGGTCCTACCAACCCTGAAATCAATTCTGGGCCCCATCTCTTCCACCTCGACCTTGGGCAGACTGCCGCCGGCCTTCTTCGTCCTCAGAAGGTAGCAACGCATGTGGATCATCGGCTTGACCTCCTCATTCTCCTCCTCCTCCACCGAGAAGTTAATGATGTATTGCAGACCCTCAACATCAACCTTGTCGACATCCGGGCCCTTGAACATGTCCAGCAGGACCGACTTTGCGAGCGTGTAAGCGTTCTCTGTGGGGCTGTCGAAGGCGCTGCCAGAAAAAGAGATGAGCGGCTTGAGACCAACACGCGCTTTGTCATTCTTGAATTGCGACAGAGTGCGCAGAGTCTCGGGATCTACCAGCAGCTCCAGCATATCCAGCACCTTCCAATCGAACATGCGCACCATAGTCAGGCAGTGCGGGCGCTTCTTGCTGTGGCTGGCGAAGACCATGACAGAGGCGTCGTTCTTCTCGCTGAAGAATTCCAAACTCGACGGGTCCTCGAACGGGTGGATGTCGTTCTTCTTGTTGAACTTGATAGCCAAGGGGCGCTTCAGGGCGTGCAGGTCGGTCATAACCAGGTTGAGCACCTCGGAGGTGGAAGTGTATTTCAGGAAGAGCGTCGTGCGCGGATTTTCGTGCACCTGCGGCGCCTTGTTTTCCAAGAAGCGCTTAGTGCGCGCATTCTTGGGCTTGATCTGGCGAAGCGGCTGTGATTGAAGCATTTTGGCGGGTTGCGCGAGTGTTCGAAGGCGAGGGTGTGGTTTGCGTTTGGCTGGTCGCTGGTCAGACAGGAAATTTACCAGAGGCAGCTCGGCGAGTCGGCAACTTCGCCGTTCAAGCTCCGGCAATCAGATCGGCCAAGATCAGATTAGATGACCGCGCTTTTTGCGGGCGGCCGCTTCCCCCCACCTGCAGCCGTCAAGAACTCCCGACTTTCTTTCTTATCATTACGCCATCGCCGCTGTGCACTCCCCAAATCTCTCTCGACCGCGCAGCCTTGCGACGACAACATTTTTCCAGCCTTCCCTCCGAACACATAATCATACAAGCCTCGATCGCCACTGATTGCCGCATCTACTCCGACAAACCGCTCAACAATATTTCCTCTGCGACACCTCAGACAACCGCCGCCATGACTGCCAGCTGCACAGTCACACCCATAGCGACCGAGGGCGATTTCACCGACCACATCTCCGTCCTCCCCACCGATTGTGTCGCCGTTATTTACTTCCACGCACCATGGGCCGAGCCCTGCAAGCAGATGGGCACCATTCTGTCCACTCTTGCCGGCACGTACCCCGCCTCCAACCCGCCGCGAATCGCTTTCCTTAGTTTGGACGCCGAAGAAGTGAGCGAGGTCAGCGAGCACTACGACGTCACCCAGGTGCCACTCGTGATACTGCAGAAAAACGGACAAGTCGTGGACAGCGTGACAGGCACCGACGCCAGCAAGGTCAGGAGCGCAGTGGAGCAGCACGCAGGCCGACCAACGGCAGGCGATGCGAGCAAGACCGGTCTGCCTCCGGCGCAGAAGGTGACAAGGCCGCCGCCTTCGGAAGGTGCGCCTGCGGCTAAGGCAAACGGTGACGCAGGCCTCTCCAAGTATGCGCCAGGCGAATCAGACCCCAAGACCGCGCCTGAGTACAGCAGCGGCGAGATGAACAGCACATCGAAGGAGGAGCTGCACTCGCGCCTGGGCGAGCTCGTCAAGGCCGCGCCGGTTATGCTGTTCATGAAGGGCACACCGTCCGCGCCGCAGTGCGGGTTTAGCAGACAGACGGTCGGCCTTCTCCGCGAGAAGGGCGTGCGCTACGGATTCTTCAACATCCTGGCAGATGATGAGGTCAGGCAGGGCCTGAAAGAGTTCTCCGAGTGGCCGACATTCCCGCAGGTCTACGTTGGTGGCGAGCTCGTTGGCGGTCTTGACATTGTAAGTTTTTGGCGTAAAATGGGATGACCTGCAGCACCCGATGCTAATGATTCACAACAGCTCAAGGAAGAATTCGAGAACGATCCTGAGTTCCTGGATGAGTACGTCGTCAACAAGCAGCGCAACGCTGGTGTCGCGGCGCCCAACGCCTAAATTGTTGAGAACAATCGACTCTTATGTATCACATGAAATGCCACGAAGTATGTCACAGCGCGTACTATTCTCTGCTTTGGACTTAATACTTCAATACGATGAAGTCGCTACAGTTGTCCACCCGAGTAGGACAGTGTCAAACGATCGACTATTTTGGTTTCAATATTAGAAATGTCCAGCCTGGCTACAGACGATTGGATTATGCCGTTTGCTTTTGCGCGAGGCGTGACGTCCTGGATGACAACTCAATGCTAAGAGAGGAAGCGTATTGACAAGAAGATAAGGACTTCCCGATAGGAAGCTGTCAAGCTGCAGCTCCAGAAGCCGAGGTCAGAGGTCGTGATCGGCAGCGACTGTTGACGATCAGTGATGCTTGACATCATTTGCTCCTTCGAAAGATAGTTGAAGCAATCTTACTATCACTATATCTTACCTTGAAGTGGTTCAGGTTTAGCTTACTTGCTCAATCATTGAAATTATAACTTTCACAAGATGGCTTCGAGCATCCTCCGATACCTCGGACGCAATGCCCTCTCGCCACATCTCACTTCCCCAATCGTTCAAAAGCGGCTTCACTCAACAATAATCCAAAAGCCAAAGATAGTCGACCTAAGCCGTGAGCTGTACCACCGCTGCCAAAACCACCCCTTCCACGTCCCATTCGTAAGCCGCCGGCCCGTCGCCAAACTCACGGTCTCGTCGCAATGGTAACAAACGTCCAGATCCAAACGCAATGGGACACGCACCAGCCCAAAGTCGCCGGCAACACAACCTTCCGCTCCGCCTCCTACGCCCTCACCATGTCCGACCACTCTGGCACGCACGTCGACGCTCCCAAGCACTTCGGCCCCGGAGGCGCGTCGATCGACGAGCTGCCACTTGAGGACTTCTACACGTCCGCCATCGCGCTCGACCTCTCGCACGTGGAGCTGCGGGCGGCGGTTTCCGTGGGCGAAATGGAGGAAGCATTGGAGAAGGCTGGCGAGGAGATCAGGGAGGGCGACACGGTGCTGGTTTACATGGCGTTCAACAAGAGGGTTGGGTTTGACGAGCCCAGGTGGCAGCATGACTTCCCGGGCCTGCATCCGGATGCGGTGAGCTGGTTGGCTGATAGGGGTTGTAAGATGTTTGGTGAGTATGAAGCGCTAAGCCCGTTGTTGTCAAGAAGGGTTCCAAATCCGGCAGCTGACGTGTGCTGTCCGCAGGCGTTGAAGCGATCAGTCCCAGCCCGGAGGGAGAAATGAACTTCCAGGCGCACAACATATGCGGTGAGCGCGGAATCACGCATATTGAGGGTTTGGACAATCTAGAGAAGGTTGTTGGGAAAGGAAGGTTCACGTTTGTTGGGTTCCCGTGGAAGTTGAGGGGTGGCAGTGGGAGTCCTATTCGGGCGGCGGCGCTGTTCGATTGATAATTAGGATCATAAGATGCGTGATGATCTTGATCAAATGAATATGCAGATGCACTCTACATGAGACGCGTGTCTACGACCACGCCCATGCGTCTTTGTGCCCAAACGACGAACAGCTCGCTAACCGAAAGGCAGCAACCACTATTGATTTCTGTATCTGTGGCATCATCCATCGTCCCCAGCTCTCTCCGGTATGTATCATGTTCAAAAAATCTGTAGGGAAAAGTAGCACTCTAGGCTCGGATCCAAATTATGAGGAGGCTTCTAGACCGTGAATAGTGTAAGGCATTTCCTACCTGAATAAATACAATACTGTAAAACCATCCATACTAGGCTTTGAAAAGGGACTCCTCGGCGGAGAGCCTACTCGCTGGCAGGCTACAAATCTTCAGATAAGTGGTGGAACATGTGAAGATGTGCACGGACCTTTTTGCCTAACCGCGCGCGTGCGCTTACATGAGCTAGCGACTTCTCGCTCGCGCCGCTTTGTGTTCACAACAACTACATCTTTCCAGAGCGCCCTGCCACCGCGCACCAGATTCTCATTGCATAGCGTGAGTACTGAGCATTGCCTAACATGACAGACGACGACGCCGCCATGCAGGCGAAGATCGCCGCGCTGGCCGGCCAGATCAACCGCCACAAGCAGCAGCAATCTGAGCCGTTTGCGCCCAATGCCCACCTTCACCAAGCACACAACCATGCCAGCCAGACACCACACCGCTCCACCTACCAAGCTACGAACCACCGCTGGGCTCCCTTCCCGTCTCCAAGAGCTCGTGGCCGCGGCGGATATGGCCACACTTTTCAGAATCGCACCCTCGTCAACACGCCTCAGTCCTCTTCGTCCAACGAAACGCCTTCGCCCCAGCCACAGCAGTCACAGCAGCCGGCACCGCAGCAGCAGATTCCGGAGCAGCAGCAGGAGCAGCGACAGCAGCAGCAGCAGCAGCAGCAGACACCGCAGGAGCATCAGATTTCGCGCGATCAACAAAGCCAGACAAAGCCCGCCAGACACCCCTACACCCCCAATGTGACCCGTGAATTGATGATTGAGGGCATCCGCTTCTCTATGAAAGAAGATGGGAGCAAGCTCATCAGACTCTCTGGTGAGCGCAACAACCTAACAGAGTGTCGCAATCAAGGCGTGCTAAGCGTGCCAGAAACCTCACAGCAGACACCCAAGAAGGCTGTGGTTGCCGGAGTCGAATTTCTTCGCACTAAGAGCGGGAATCTTCTCCGAGTCGTTCCGACCACCATGACATCGAAGTACGTTGGGTTCAGCAATCCTGAAGCTCAGCCAATACTAACCCCGTCACAGGCTTTCCAAGAGACCCGTCGCAGCCTGCCAATATTTCACTCAGAACGGTATTTATTCGAGATCGCGTCACCAGACCTTTCCTGACAGGCTACAAATGATACCGCTCTTTGTTGTTTGTGGGTGAGCACATTCGTTCGTCTCTAACATCTCTCGCAGGAGTCTGTCGTTTTGGCGACAATTGCCGTTTTGAACACGATCCGGAGAAGGTAGCCATGTGCAAGACCTTCTTCCGCACTGGATCCTGCATCAAGGGTGACCTATGCGACTTGTCCCATAAGCCGACCTATAACCGTGTGCCGGCCTGCGCGCATTTCTTGAACGGCAACTGCAAAAACACTGCATGCCGGTTTGCCCACGTTTCCGTTTCCCCTGGCCCTCTGATTTGTCGCCCCTTTGCCCTGTTAGGGTATTGCGACGCCGGTACCAAGTGCGGCAAACGCCACATTTATGAGTGTCCTGACTTCGCTGAGAACGGCGAATGTCCTAACCAGAGTTGCAAGCTTCCGCATCTTCGCCATGCTAACGTCGAGCGCCGTAAGGCTCGTCAGGGTGATGAATCGGAGCTTGAAGATGAGGACGAGATTCAGGAAACCCCGGACGCCAAAGACATTGACTCTGACGAATATGATGTTGAGATCATGACGGGCGACGGACCTGGCTTCGCTCAGAACGATGACTACGTTGCTTTTGATTGAGATACCCATTAGTTCGAGGTGCAATGCGTGGACCGCATGTGCAGTAGCATAAGATCAAGAAAAACGAAACAAGCATGGTGTAAGATCATTGAGTAATAAAAAGAATCGGAGTAGAGGATGCTACTCTTAAATCAATACGATGTTTGCAAGGAACAGATTCCCAGTTGCTTACTTATACCTTTGTATCTCACGCTGATCGCCGCCGCCTGATGAAACGGTCACCTCTGTCTTCAGGCGCTGTATCGCCAAACCTAGAGATGTGGATCCCAAAGAGAACTCAGGGTCTCAACAGCCCTAAGGTACCTTATGTACTAGGATGATCCTCGAAGGATGCTCCGTCTAAACTCAGCCTGCCCGCCAACCTCGGCGCGTCGTCAGGCCCTGCCTCTCCCAGAAATATACGTTGCATTCACGGTAGGCTGTGCAGTCTCACTACTACTGTTTATTGCTTTCCCTAAGCGCGCCAGTAAGCGCCGACCTGTGTAATAAACCCTCATCTTCCACCCGCCAGCATTTACCCCCGCGCACGCAATCGAGACCAGCTGTCTGCCGTCCCGCAGCCTGAACAGTGCGAGCGGAACTCGCAATCGATCTGTCGAATCCCCGCCATGAACGGCCTCAAAGATCTACTGAAGAAGAAAGAGAGCATAAGCAAGGATGTCAACACGGCCAAACCTCCTGCGCCAGCTGCCCTGGAGGTGCCAGAGTTTAAGATCATTCGCACGACGACAGAGTCGGAGGAAGTGATCGAGCCTCCGTCTTTCGATGGAGACCATGTCGAAACGACAGCGCCGGCCAGGGAGCAGAAGAAAGAGCGCAGGCGTACACTATTCAGCAGATCGTCGAGCACACACACGCCCCGGGACACTGGCAAGGCGCGCACGTCGCTAGACTCAGAGGAAACGAAGGGAGCAAGCACGTTGGCCATCCGGCCAAAGCAGGAGAGGAGACTATCAGAGCGACTGCACATCGGCGGCGGAGGGCGCTCTCGGTCGAAATCACAAGATGCCGCGACAAGCTCGCACTTACCGGAGAACCTGCCCGCGGCCCCAGATTCGGTCTCGGTACCCTCTATTCACGTCAACGGCGCTGCTGACGAAGGCAACAAATACGCCAACGCGCAGCGCGAAGCACAATGGGAGAAGCGCGCAACGATCTTGGCCTCCTCTTCTCCCTTCGCCGACCCCTCAGCTCCTAAAACCACAACCAACTCCCAAGGCGCCACCACCACCAACGACGAGCGCACCGGCCGTCCACTTTCCACCCTGCCCACCACCTCCTCCACTCCCCGCGACCGCAGCCGCAGCATCTCCAACCAACAAACCGACATCTCAATTCAAGAGGCCATCCGCCTGCACGAGTCCGGCGACCTCACCGCCTCAACAACCATGTTCGGAACCCTCGCCTCCCCCACGGGCGCCAACAACGCCCTCAGCCAAGTCCTCTACGGCCTCGCGCTCCGCCACGGCTGGGGCGTGGACGCGGAGCCCGCGCGCGCGATCCACTTCCTCTCGCTCGCGGCCTCGAACAGCGCGGCGGTCGAGCAGGCGGCGCTGGAGGCCGGCATGACGAAGGGCGGCGCGGCAAAGGGCGAGCTGGTGCTGGCGATTTTCGAGCTCGCGAATTGCTTCCGGTACGCGTGGGGTGTCAAAAAGGACCCGCTGGCTGCGCGGCAGTACTACGAGACGGCGGCTAACCTCGGCGACACGGACGCGATGGAGGAGGCGGCTTGGTGTTTTTTGGAAGGGTTTGGGGGGCCGAAGGATAAGGTTCGTTTCCGATTTTCCGTCTTCTTCTCGTTCGTTTCCTCTGGACGTTTCGGTATCTACTTTGTCCGACGTCTGCACATTCCGTGGTCGCGATCCGACGTTCTCTTCGTCGGCCTTCAAGTTCGACTCGCAAGTTGGGCCGCCATGCGCCTCAGCCTGCCTCAGCTCGCACCAATAGGATACTGCCCTCCGAAACCATATAAAAAGGCCAACTCGCTGACCCGCATGTGCTTCTACAGTTCAAAGCCGCGCAATACCTCCGCCTGGCGGAGCAGAAGGGGTCGAAGACGGTTGGGAATTCATGGTGAGTTTCGTCGGAGCGAGGGAGAGACTTGATGATTGCTGACTTGGGACGATAGGATCTGGAAAGACAAATATAACCCCAAGCCGAAATGAGATGGGCTTCCGATGGGTGCTTGGGCTCGAGCACACTGATGGAATGATCTTTGGCTGAGAGGACGGGGTGAGTTCCTTGACATACAACGCCGCGGGAGGGCTTTCTCCAGCTGGACTGGAAGGAAGGTCCTGCCATTGTACGCAGGATTGGGTTTGCCACGGAGTCATTAGGCCTTGAAGGCTGCTGCGTGCGACATATTATCACTCTTTGGTGACGAGGAGCGTACTTCGATCGAAGCCTGTGATGGCCTGGAGAGGCTGCTCAGGCTAACGGTGTTGCATCCGGGACGGAGAGCCAGTACGCACGATCGGCGGCATCCAGGCACGAGATACCAGGATTTGAGGCGTCGCATACGAAGACAAGGAGAAGGCGAAGGCGGTTCACGGGCAGATACACCAACACTTAGTTCCAAGCTCTCCTACAACGAAGCCCCCTGCTCGGAAGATCAGAGGAAGGACGAGTTTCACAGCACCACGACAGTCTGGACAGGGAGAGAGGCGAAGAGGCAAGGGATGGAAGAAGCTGAAGGCGTTCTTTCGCGATTAAAAGTAGGAAACAGATGTATCTACACTCCTCGCTTGCTCTCGCCCGTGGCCAAGAAAATAGAGAGATAAAGTAGGTAGGTAGAATAGCCAGAAATACAGGAGGGAAAAGGAAATGCCCAAAAAGGAAGAAATGTCTCTCGTCATCGTCCGTTGTCCTCGTCACGAAAGTCGTGGGAGTCTCGTCCGTGCACTCTTTCGCTCATCCGTCGTAACGGGATTTCATCTCCGCAATTTCGTCGTTTCTCGGAAGCTCATCTCGTTTTCGCAGCAGAAGATCAGGACAGAAGTTGACAAGAGCAGGAGTAACATCGAGACTGGGATTGCCGAGAAATAGACAAAGTCTGACAAAAGCCATCCAGGGCTTCTGGTTGGACAATAACAAGTTCCGTAACTTGAAAAGAGATTTGACAGTCGGGGCTTCGTGTCCGATTTCGCGAACACGACTTCCCAGAGAGTTTGGACAATCCAGATGGACAGATGGACCGACAAATGGGACAGGTAAATTGACATAGATAGAAAGAGACAAGGGCCTCGCCGCGCTGTACACTGCGGGTTCAAGCAAGCATTCCCTGTGATTGGGAGACCGCCTCCACGCGCAGGTGTCCAAGCAACAGGGTGGTTGAAAAACTCGGGAAAATCTGACAAATCGAAAGTGGTTCCAGAAGACGGTTGTCGAAGTAAGTGGTCGGTAGATTGATAAGGAAGTTATGATTGATATGGTTTGATGCAAGGAGAATCAGAGGTGTGGTGCATGCAGATGGTCGTTATTCTCGTCGGGCCCGTGATAGATGTTGAAAAGGAAGTAGGGTAACCTGCTTCCTTGCAAAATGCCGCTTCGTGTCGATCTTGGGAATCGTCGCAGAACGCCGGATGAAATGACAAGAAAATGAAGGATGGTAAAGGTGCAGATCCCCATTGGTGGCTCATGAGCCTTGGGTGAATGCTGGTGCGTGTAATTGTCAGGTGAAGAGGTGCAGGTTTGATGTCGTCGTGCGACTACGCCTCAAGTTTGTAGTACTGCGGCTGCGGCTGCTGCTGCTGCTGTTGCTGCTGCTGATTCTGGTCCCTCTGCTCGCGATCGCGCACCATTTCCCGGAACTGCTTCACTACATCCGCAGGAATTTGATCGAATAGTAGGCTTCGGGTATAGACCTCAGCTTTGCTGCCAGTATCCGCAGCTTGAGCGTTTGCAAGCGCTTGGGCGAGATTACGGCGCGTCGGGCGAGCTTGATTGGCAGAGCGATCATTGTGCATGGGGAATCCGGGATCGATCAGGTTCTCGTACTGTGCTTGCGTCATGGAAAATGCCGCTTCATGCTCTTGTTGCTTGGTTGGAGACGTCAGTCGCTGGTGGAGCTGATCGAGGTTGTTGGTGATACGATTGTTGTTCGGTGGGACACTGGAAGGGGCAGGCTCTTGGAACGTCTGCATGGCGTTTCGAGCTTGCTGTTGCGACGAAACGTTGTTGTCGGAGAGTAGGCTGTTGAGGACAGTCGGAGCAGCAGCGCGGACATCCGGTGGCATCTTGGGGATTCCGGAGGACGACGTGGCCGGTTTGGAAGCGATGAAGGCGCCGAACAGGAGGAGCGTGAAGATCAGACTCGATGCGATTGGCTGGTCGGTGGTGTTGTCGTTCGCCTTTCTCGCCGGGCTCGGGACGATGGTGCTTGATGAAGCCTTCTTCTCCAGCATTGGCGAGGGCTTGATCTGTGCCATGGGCTGTTGGTCGAAGCCAAACTCGTCCATGACGCCGTTGTTTTGGCCGTCGGGCACAAAGATCAGGCTATCCCACTCATGCGGCCCGATGTTAAGAGCGTCCATCTCCCCGGTGAAGTCGCTGAAGCCAGTGCTGCTAGGGTTCGCCGACATCGCCGGCGCCGGACTGGCATCAAGGCGGTCTGTAATCACTTGTAGTCTCTTTCGCAGACCCGAGGTTTCCTCCGTGTGCTTCATAAGCATGTCGCGTTTCTCCATATGGAGGCCCTCGATAATGCGCTCGGCGTCTTGCAAACGGTGGATGAGAATTTGGCGGTCGCGGGAGAGACTGTCGCGATCGACCGTAAGGTCTTGAAGCTGCTGCTCTAACATCGATATTTGTTGCGAGTAGCCTTTTTCTTTTGTTTCGAGGTCTTCGGTATGCTTCTTCTTGCGTTGTCTCGACTGAAGTCTGAATAAAGTTGTCAGCGGCCGTAGTCAGGCAGGAGCGACAGCACCAGACTTACGCGGCTTCCCGATTTCGCAGCAGTCGCTTTTGCTGCTTCAACTCCTTCAACATATCTTCATCCTTGGTGGTCTCAATGAGATGATCGATTGTGTGAATATTTCGCTCCTGAGGAATGTCGATGCGGCCGTTCTTTTTCCGGATTCCGTCTCTCCGCTGCAAGTCAACCATCGTTCGCGGAGGAGAACTAGGACGCATCTGTCGAGGGCCAGGACGACCTTCCATTTCCTGCTGCGCCATGCCCATCCAGTCTTGATGCGAGTGGGGTGACATCGGTGTCTGGACCTGAGGAGCGGCCATGAAACCAGAGTCGGCAGCCGACGCATTGAACGCATGAGGCGGCGCGGGGTGGGTGAACGTGCCATGAGCGCTATCCGCACGCTGGTGTCCATACGGGGCACCGTCAAAGGTCGGTGGAGGTGGAACGGCGTCGAGACTTCCAGCAGGCGTACAATGCCCAGAATCCGCGGCGATCGACCATACACCTCCATTTGGGGCATGTTGATGTGATGGGGGGCCAGAGATGCTGTGATGCCGACCGTAGCCGGTGGGGTCGTGGTTGAAAGAGCTCGGAAAAGCGTTCATCGAGGGCTCGATCGGAAGGCTGCCCGGGTAATGTTGCTCCCAGCTTTGACCCTCGGTAGGCGACAGCACGCCGGAGCTTTGGGCGAAGGAATCCTTGCGATATGAAATATCCTGGTGGACTGGCGATTGCATGATGTCAGCATCAAGGATGTTGGCATCCAAAATAGCGGTGGTGTCGTCGTCGTCGAGGTAGGTGGCAGGACGCTTGGCGTCTGACTGTTGGGTCTGGCGCTGCTGGGTCGCGGCCTGGTGCTGGTGCTGTTGGTGGATAGGCGCGCGCGCAGGACGTGTTTGCTCGAACGCGAAGCGGTTGCGTGCAGCAAGGGCCATGCCGCAGCAGAGCAAGAGACAAACGCGCAAGCGTGCAAACCGAGCGAGGCCGGGCGATCGAGGCGGCGGTGGGCGGTGTGTCTACCCTACTCGGCTGAAATCGGCAGCAACGAGCCGACGCTACGACGAGCGGCGCGGCGTCCACAGCAGCAAGGCGAGAGCAGCAACGGTCTCAGCGTCACGGCAAGAGGGAGGACAGGGCGGATGTTGGCGACGGGGCGGGTGTTTGCTAGGCTCTCGTGCCGTGTGTGAAGACGGCGGGAGGCTGCGGGCAACGGGAAGGGTCCAGGACCGGCGAGGGATGGACGAGGGGCGACAATCAATGCTGGTTGAGGACTCGGGGCGGCGAGGGCGACAGGGAAAGGCTGGTTTGTATAGACACAGGCTCAGCGCGGGATACGGGCAAGGACGCGGGCAGCGAGTCTATGTCAGGTGCTGCGCTGGGCCGGGGGCAATGGGATGCCGGTAGCGCGCACGCAGCAGCTGGAGCAGCAGCAGCACTCGCTCGTGGAAGCCGGACGAGGAGGAGGCAGCAGGCACAGGCTCACAGTACGCTGGGCCGGCGGGCCTCCACTGGGAGTGGCACTGGCACTGGCACTGGCACTGACACTGACACTGGCTGGCGCCGGGCGCGATGGCAGCAGCGGGCGGGCACACTGCGAGCCCTCGCCGCCCAAGCCTGAAGCCTGAAGAATTGGGTATTTGTGCATAGGCGGAGCACACCCGGCCTCGTGGTTGGCCGGACGTGCAGCTCGGCGGCTTCGTGCAGAGCGCCGCCGCGCCTACGACCGCCCGCCGTCTCTCACACCCTGAGACGTGCGACATGCGGCATGCGCGCCCACCGTGACGCCTCCACGCACCGACGGCCGGCGAAACGCGCCGGTGGGATGCGATCGCGCCGGAGCAGCGTGCGGGCAGTAGTAAGTCACTGCGGCTGTCCTGCACCCGCAACAGGCCATCCTCCTGCCAGGGCGGTACGCGGGTACCTGGGCGGCGCTGCTCGTCAGGCGGGCCTGCCTGCGCCGGCGAGGCTGGTGGGTGGGCGAGCAAAGTGGGTGTGCATGCGGGCAGCCGGCGCAAGCTTGTGAAGGCGCCGTCGCAGCGTGGTCACGAGGGCGACACGCTCACGAGCGAGCCTGTCTCAGGGCGCTCGTGACGCCGTGCGAGGCCGCCGCGTGTGTGCAAACTCTGCCACGCCGCCGTGCAAGTCTCGTTGAGCATTCAGCATGGCAGCGCCCCTTCTACACGCCTGTCGCGGCCGCCATCCGACATGTGAAGTCGATGACCTACCCAAACTCTGGTAGCCTAGATGCGCGGGAATGAACGGATGAACGGGAACTCAGGCTGCCCGGCCCATCCCACGTGTCGGTCTCGCAACGCAGCAGGGAAGAGCCCGTGTGGACAAACGCCTCCCTGCCCAAGCCCGAAGCCTAATCGCGCCCACCCGCGCCGCCTATAACACCACTCCGACTACACACTCACCACCGCGGCTAGTCATCGCCGTCGCCAGCTGCAACAGGCTAACGTCTCGCTATAGTCGGGCTCTGCTCGCCATGCGGCCTGCTAAAAACGCTACCAACACCGCGGCAGCGCTCCCGGCTGGCCTGTCGCGATCCCACCTGCGTCCCCGTCGTTTCTCATCCAGCTGCCGCGGTGAACTAAACAAATCCTCCGATCGCCCGCGGGAAAATCACGAGTGATGGCATGAAGATCAGAGACGCAGCGCAGCATAATGCCCTCACCGCTCGGCTGTGAGATCATCCTCGCAAACGCCCGCGCAATCCTGCTCTCTCTAGAGTCCGTCCGCGAGTCAGGTCACCGTCTCTCCAGCCTTCCCTTATACATGGTTCATGACTATAGCGGTCAATCACCGCCTTGCCTTAGCCACAAGAGGCGCGCGTCGAGCGAGACGCCCTTATCGCCTTGCGTCGTCACATTGCAGTCGTAGTAGTAATAGCAGCCCTCCAAGCGACAGGCGAAGAATGCCTCGTCGGACATCAATGTCAGCCGTGCATGAATGACCGCCTCTGCCGCTAATTGCGAAAGGTCGCCAAGCGAGCTGTGGGTGCCTTGAATCGATCGCGCGTCGGGCAAAACGTATCTCGCAATCACTGCTCATTCATGAGCAGTAGTAAAGACTTGACATGACATGACGGTTGAGAGCCACACGCAAGCCTCGAACGGCTCACCCGCGTCGCCGCGAGGTTCCTCGACATGTACCTAGTCTAGATCGATAGACCTGTCGACACCGCAGACGTCATTAGCAATCAGTGTCAAGAAAAGGAAATCAATCCCAACGATGACTCCCGCGAAGAGAGTAGCGCAGCGAATCCAAACGCCACTTTCACCTCAGCCGTCCTGCACGTCTCGCATGAAGAAAGCGAGCTTTCTACGCTGCAGCCCAAAACACGGCAAAGCGCTCAAAAGATCGTACCTGTAATCCGGAGGTGAAGAAATGCGTTCCGAAAAGCAAAACAATAAAAAGACGAAAACAAAAAACGCACATCCCTGCCCCCACGCCTACCACCAAATCAGAGAAAACCTACGCCCACGTTGAAAGAAAGCACCAGAACCACAGATAGCCCGAACCCAATCTAATCGCGTATCGTGAAACGCCACTCCCAGCCAGCCTCCAGACACTTCGCGAATGCCCCTCTCGCACGGGAAGACAGAGTCCCCGAGAGCAAGCCCACGAATCCCACGGAAGGTAAAGCAGGCGTCCGCCGCCACGCATCAGCCTCGCCCTATGCTCTAGTCCAACGGCGGCCGGAAACGACGGCTCCAACGAGCCTCGGCTGCCAGAGAAAAAAGCAAGGAAAGGGGAAGAAACCTCCCAGACCAGTCGCTAACTCAAGCCTCCTCGTCTGCCCACTACTTCGTGTACGAACAGTGACCCGCGGAAAGCCAAGGCAGCGGACGGCGGGCGGGTCCCCCGCCGCTCGCCGCGCACGGGAAGTGACGACGGAGCGGGAGAGTCAGGCTCAAGAGTCAGGGACTAGTTAGGTACAGCAGTAGTGAGTAGTAGGGAGAGCGCCTTTCTTTGGTTCGGCCGCTGCATTGTTGCCCAAAAGCTGCGGCGGCGGGGGAAGCGGGAACGCGCGGACGGGTCATGGCGAGAGGGAAAGGCGGAAGTACGCAGGACAGTAGTACGTACTGCTTCTGAGAGCGGTGGGTGAGACGAGACGGGGAAGAGACTACTAGTGCGAGACGCTGTTGCGGGTTCGGGGTCCACCTTTTTGGGTGGTTTACATTTAGTCAGGTAGGCTACGTATTGTATTGGCATGTCGTTGTCCTTTGGGTATCAAGGAGAGCGAGAGAGAGAGAGAAAGGGTGTGTTTTAGATGTCTCACGATCGAGACGATGGTCTCGCGGGCGCTGCACGTGTCATCGTCACGAAGGTGGGTTCCCTGCTGCCGTAACGCCGGACGGCCCGCGGTCCTATCGCTTGTGTGCCTCGCTGTTTGGATACCGGCCAATCGGAGGGGCTGTTCAGTCCGCCCTGATCGCCTGCAGAAGTGGGATGATTCGTCTGCAATTCTCGAGCCTGAGGCCGCGAGGTCCAGGAGAGATCTGATCCTTCAGATAGTGTGGCATCTGGGATATAGCGTCGGAGATTAAGCCACTTGGGCTTCAGTACTGTCTTCAGCTGCTTCCGACAATGCTTCCGGGCCAGTTGGAAGTCTCCCGGTTGTAGTCGCCGTTTAGTGTTCTGGGTCGTGGTAGAATGACTCTAAAGCTGACACGGCGTTCATTCGTGCTGCCCATTTTGACGACGCACGCGTATTGAGCGCCGTGCTTGGTCCCACCGGAACGCCTGAATGAGATACAACGCGCCGCCGAGCCGATTTCGGAGCACGTGTCACGCGCTCCGTCGGTCGAGAGACCGATGCTGAGATTCGTTTGTTAAGCTGGTATCGCTCAAACAAGGAGTACACTAGAGGGAGTTAGCGGAATATCCGGGGACTGAATACCGAGGCGAGACTTACGCGTTCACACAGCCATCGTTCTCGCAGTTGTTGGTGATCTGAGCCCAACGACCCCAGACGACCTTACCGCCGGCCGTCACCAGACCAAGCTCAGACACGTTGACCTCGATGATCGTACCCTTGGTCAGCACACCAAGCTGGGTGTACATCGGGTTCTGCGGGTTCTTTTTCACGCTGATGATGGGAAGCTGGACGGTCACACCGAGCTCAGGGTGGGTAACGTTGGCCTTCTTGTAACGCAGACCCATGGGCCTAATGAAGCGCTCGTACTTCACGGGGCGGCGAGTGAAATCAGGGCCGACAAAGGTGGGCTTGGTGATCATGCGCTTCCAGCTCTTCTTCGCCGTCTTCTTGCCCGTCTTCACAACCTTGAACATCTCTTCCTCAGCAATACCCCTGACCTTAGGCAGAGGCACGGAGAACTTGGCAGCCTTCTCCTGCCTCTTGTTCTTGATCGCCGAACTGAGAGCCTTCGCATTGGTCTCGTTGGAGCGGTCAAGCAGGTAAGAGGGCAAAGGTGTGCTGGAAGGTGCGGCAGGCTCGTTGCCCTTGACGTTCTTCTCCTCCTGCTGCTTGATCTGCTTCTTCATCTGAATCTTCTCCTTGTGGCGCTGCTGCTGGTACATCTTGGCGCGGAAGCCGCGCAGGTTCTGCGACTTCTCAGAGGCATGGTGGGCCTCGCGGGCGGCCTTCTTGCGAGCGCGCTCCTCATGGTCGAAGCGGCGACCGTGCTGCTTGGTGAAGCGCTCAATGTACTCGTTCTGCGGCATGGCGACAACGTCTCCCGAGTAATTTGTGCAAAGGTGGTAGAGTGTAGAAGAAAGTTGATCGCGCGGGGGCGAGAACGTTGGAGAATGGCTGGAGGCGAAAAGTTCAAGATGTCCCCAAAAATGGCAATTGGTGCCTCAGGCAGACCTCCGCTTTCCGGCCGCAGCTTGGTTTCTGTGCATCTCCTTGGGGAAAGCGAACGTGTGGTGGATTATTGTTAGCGCTCGTACACACCAGATCACAATCATGGCGAGCATAATATCACGAACGCTCCGGAGAGCGGCGCTGGATAGCCGCGGCCAGCTGCCACCCACCTTTCTGCTCCCCTGGACTGCGAACCTGTCGACGATACCCAATGCAACCGAGAAGAGCGACATCCCACCTCCGAACACCGCCCAACCATTGTCGCAGAAGCAGAGTATTCTGCAGCAATCTATGCCCAAGAAGTCAGAGACATCCACAGAGTCATTCGAACCCGCGAACACCACGGAAACCGCACCTCCTCTACCTTCGCCCGCTGCCGGCGCATCTGGGAAGAATGCACCAGTCGAGATCTCGCCCCAAGTGCGCGAGATGCTGCCTCTCCTCCGCGCGCAGGGCTCGCACTACATCTCCGCACACATTTACGCCCGCCCTTACCTCCTCACCCAGGGCGACACCCTCAGGCTACCATTCTTGATGAAGGACGTCGAGCCCGGCGATGTGATCCGCCTGGACCGCGCGACCAGCCTCGGATCGAGAGACTATACACTGAAAGCCGCAGTGCAGACACCCAAGCTCAAGAGCCCGACGATGCAGACCGTGGAGGTCGTGGACCCGACGACCGGAAACCTCACGAGCCACAGCCGCGTGATGCCCGAAGGCGCGCTGGGGAGCTCGCCGGGTGCTGTGCAGGCGCCGCATTTCATTCCCCACATCGCGAAGGGGAAGTTCTCTTACATTGACGACAGGCTTTTCGTGTGCAGGGCTGTGGTCATGGGTGTGGAGAGTGAGCCCATGAGGTACAAGGAGAAGACGAAGCGGAGGCAAAGGAAGGTGAAGACGGTCAAGAGCAAGCACCGCTACACAGTCCTGAAGATCAAGGAGCTGCGCGTGAGGAGCGACGAGGAGATTGACAGTGGGCTTCTGTTGGAGTGAGCTTGCAATCTATGGTTCGCGAGCGAAACGTCGTCAAGGAGAGATCATAGGTTTCGGGCCGCTGGCCGCAATCACGGGAAATGCGGCGCAAGTCTGAAGAGTGCTATGGCCGTCCAGCCGATCGCCACAGGGTCGATACCACAGAGCAACTGGATGAGCAGAGGGAGGCCGAACAAGTCACAAGCCGCTCGAAGGCGTCACATCAGCATTGTACGATATTTGCGGCTTTGAATTATGTGTACACCACCGTCACAAAGCCGGTCTACTGCCATATAAATGCATTGTAACATGAACATCTTTCCATCCAGCGTTATCGGGAGGTCACGCCAAAATTGTGTCAAGTGGGACGGATCACGCTTGCTGTTTTTCACACTTCATTTTTTCAACTAACAATAAATCTGCTACAGGCGTATCATCAAATCAGGTATCACTCTATCAACAGGCGTCGATCCGAAACAACCATTCTGCCTTCCAACTCTCTCACTGCATTGACTTGCCGATCTCGCTCTCCCAATTTCTCGCCCTTTCAAACCCATTCGAATAGCTCTGATAATCCATAAGCGCCTGGCGCACCTGGCTCGCGTCATTCAGCACAAACGGCCCATATTGTACAATGGGTTGGTCAAGCGGCATGCCAGCCACGAGAATGAACCTGGCCTCCTTCTCGCCGTCCAGCACGGAAGCTTTGACGTTGTCGCCCTTCTGCTCGAAGACGGTGTTGTGGAACTCCGGTACCTGCTTCGTCTCCGACCCGGTGTCCCAGGTCACCGTGCCGTTGAGGGAGTACGCGAACGCATTCCAGTTCGCTGGTAGCGCTTGCGTGATGCTGCCGCCGGGGCGGATGGTAATGTCGAGAAGCCATACGGGCGTGTAGGCGAGTTCTTGCAGGCTGTCGACGCCGTGGCTCTGGCCGGAGATGACTTTGACAGTCACTTTGCTGTCTTCGCTTTCGTAGATGGGGATCTCTGACGATCTCACGTCGCGGTATCTCGGCTCACATGCCTTCAAGCTCCGTGGCAAGTCGACCCACAGCTGCATGCCCACGTTGCTGGATCCGTCGCCATTGTCGTGCGGCATCTCGGCATGGACGATGCCCCTACCGGCGGTCATGAACTGCAGATCGCCGGCATGAATGGTCCCCTTGTTTCCTGCAAAGTCCTCGTGGTCGACTGCGCCGTTAAGCAGGTAAGTCACTGTTTCTTGACCACGATGCGGATGATCCGGAAACCCGGCACCCGGTGCAATAGAAAAATGATCGAGCATCAAAAAAGGGCTGAAATTGCGCAACTGAGGTGTGCCAATCGAGCGGCGAACGGTGGCTCCTGCGCCTTCTGATTGCTCAATGGCCTCAAAGACCTTAGCAATGCCTCGGGGCTTTGGCGACGTAGCTGTGAGAGAAGGGTCATTGGGTGGGATGACCGGGAGGCCGACAAAGGTCGAAGATGGAGACATGACGGTGTGAGGTCTGGTAGCGTTTGAGGTGAGAATCTTTGATATGTTTTTGAGGGGCGATTTGTTCAAAAGCAATCTCATGTACTCGGCGGCGATGTCCTGGTTGTAGAGAGCTGTGATTGCAATGGCGATGATGCAGATGAAACTTGACAAGGTAAGAATCGATTTCATGGGCGAAGACGCTTCTCTTTATGCTCACGGAGAGTGAAGCGAGAAACTACTCGTGATGACTGGAAGAAAGTGAAATGTATAAACATTACTTACTAACCATTGGAAATAGCAGGGTAACGAAGTGAACGTCTGATTAAGGCCACTAATTCGCACTAATTAGTGGTCATTAGACTTGACCAATCACGGTTCACTCAAAGGACAAAAGCGCGGACATCACTGACATCATTGGATCAATGTATTGTGATTTGAAACCTTTGATTCAATAGCGAAGATAGAGGAGTCTCGGTTTATAAACACAACCATCAATCGCTATGGTGTTCCTCCTACTTATCAGATAACATGAACCGATACGCGTAGTGTTTCTACATCGTAGCTAGGTACCTCGGCAACCCGGGGTACGCCAAAGCCTCTCGAGCCGACGTCGTCTGACAAGCAGGTATCATCAGCAACCAGATCATTTTCACCGAATTGCCATTGAGAGACAATCATATGAAAACATATATCACTTCAAGTATAGACATCGCGAGCACAGGCTCCCATAACTTTCTCATCCACCATGAAGACAGAAGCGGACAAAGCCGCAGCCGACAAAATGCGCACGTTCTCAGACACCTACGCAGCGTCCATGCCGCCCGACAACATCGACGGCTCTTTCATCCGCCAAGCAATGCTCACATCCGTGACCGCCGAAACCGACACGACAAATGCCAAATCAACCTACACGATCGCCGTCCCGCCTCTCCTCAGCAACAACAGGACCACGAAGAACATGCACGGCGGCGCCATTGCCACTTTCTTCGACATGGCGACCAGCATGGCCGTTCTCGGTTGTAGGAATGCTGGCACGGATTCGGGCGTGACGAGGAATTTGAACGTCACGTATTTGCGGCCGCCTGTAGAGGGAGAGACGATTTTGATGGAGAGCGAGGTTTTGCAGCTGACGAAGCGATTGGTGACTGTGCGAGGTGTGATGAGGCGTGCGAGCGATGGAACTGTGTTGGCGATTTGCCAGCATGACAAGTATCGGTCGGGGAGACCGCCGCCTTACATGGCGAAGATTTGAGCGTCCGCACTGATGCGACGAGTGGCGCAACGCGGTCGACCCATTGATGCGGATCGTTCTTCGTGCTGGCAACAAGATATAGATAGTACTTGTGTTAACCTGCAAATTTGAGCTTACCAGGCCTCAAGACACGTGCGATCATGATCACCCACAGAAGACCTTCACACTCGTTTCATCGTGGCTGAAATTCGTAAGAAACAATCATTCCTGGAGCGAAACCACGCAATGTTGGTAGAACTATCATTCTGCACAATTATTGGGATAAGACATGCAAGAGGTAAGTACACAAAACTCGCTTCAATTTGGTTCATTAGAGTCTACAGACAGAAAGGTGTAGCTGTATCGTCGATATAGGAGTGTATCTTGAGCGGAGGAACGCAAGCGTTGCCTGTCCACAAGAGGAATCCAGCCGAGGAGTGTCTAACTGCACATTGAGCATGCGTTTGAGCGCACCAATTGGGCGATCGTAGCCGATGCGCTGCCGAGGATTTCGTTCTTCTCGAAATTGAGCGGTCGTGATTCGTCGACAGTGCTTCAAGATACCGTCGGTCGCTGAGTTCCAGAGCTCACAATTTCGCTTTCTCGCAACCTTCCTTGTCCATCGCGCATATCGCGAGGACCTCACCATCTGTTTCCCGCTTCATGATGCCGCGAATGACCGCTCCCTGGGGCCCTGACTTGAGCACCTCGCAAAGGATGATCACCTGCTCGCCGAGCGTGATGGGCCTGAGATACCCGACCTGAAGCGCTTTGGTTGCGCCTACTCCACCTTTGCCCTTGAACGTCGCGGACGCAACCTCCTTAAAGTTGTTGTCAACAACCGCAGTCGAGCACTGCGCGACACCATCGAGAATCGTGGCGATGGCGCCGCCGTGAACAGTGCCAAACTTGTTGCAGTACTGAGCAGGGAATGCGATGCGGAATGTTGCAGTACCAGAGGTGCCACTTGGATGTGTAGTGCCGGAGACGATCGTCACTGCTTTGTAGAGAGCGGTGTCGAAGTTATCGGCAGGCGTGAGAGCAAGATATGCGGTACGGTAGGCTTCCAGGCGGCCGAGGAGGCTAATACCCTCGCCCTTACGTGAAGACATTCTTGCTGCTATTTTGCTTTCCATGGAAAGATCCTCGGTGGTGTGTTCTTGCGGTGTATCTAGTTGCTTCGCATTGCTGGAGTTTTTGTCGAAACCATCGAGTTTCAGTCCTTCGAGGGCGATGTGCTTCATAGCTGCTGCCATAGTGAATGCAGATGTTTCTGAAATTGATCGAAGGTAGTGCTGGATAGGACCTTGACAATGCAATTGTTGCAAGGTGATGCTCTTGAATGAGGAATTTGGGAACAAACAAGGACTCGAGAGCAAATCTAAGAGTATTTATGCTTGCGCAAAGAGGGTGCCCACAGTGACCACCAGAGACCCGGATGCTACCGCGTGGTCATACAAGGTACACTTGTGAGCATCGCTGCGTATGTGAATGGTGTGTTCGATGCAGTGAAGACTTGTGCCGGCTCTTCCCACTTAATCCGTGAAGGTACGGTACATACGAGTCGTCATCGCGAAGGCTTCTGCGGCATTCTTCGAGGACAAAGCAGATAGTCTTGAAACTCAACTGCATGGATACATGAGAGGACCACGATGCACCTATTTATCTCGCACATCGTTTGGAACGAGACACTGACAGGCAACGCACCCAGTATTCAGATGTCCCTCACTACGTCCATTCGAATTGCAGGAGCTGGTACGATGCTCGAGCTTCAGCTCAATACATAGTTGACGCATTCACTTACAGTAGCTTGCGGCCACTGAGACCGTGGTCAGTGCATGCCGTGGTACAGTATTGTCAAGCGAGGTGAGACGCCCACTACGGAAACTAGTATTAATGCCAGTAGATCGGATCCAGACTTAAACCCAGGTAGAAGAGCCCTGATAATCGGGATATCCGGAGAACCTCCACTATTCTTCTGGCGTACGCGCGAAGCCTAGTGGCCGAAGCGGAGGGTCTCACCTCGCTTGACAATCCTGTAGTGGTGAAGAAATAAGAAGTTGCAGCGCAGGGTCAAAGGTGAAGTACTAGCGCGGCAGCCCTGCCGGCGAGACAGGGTCCGCTGCGGGGCGACGCACCTTATTGACTTTTAGCTTGTTTCAGTCCCATGGCTCGCGCCTTCCGCCCTGCGGAGTGTTTACTGTGTTTACTGCAGCTTCGCGCCTGCCCCTGTGTCACCTACGCGACCCGACTCAGAGGCCTGACTGCTGCCAGTCTTCACGCCTTCTCCCTTGTTCGCACATCGCATCCTCCAACACCAACACTGTCAACATACAAGCGTCTTTCCGTGACCGCACCGACCACGGACAACACATACCCCGCGCAGAGATTGCGCAATCAGCGGAAATGGCGGCAACATATCAGTCTTTCCTCGCTTCGCCCAGCACCTCGGTACTTGCGCCAAATGCATCCATCAACTACATTACGACTACCACTACGATCAGCGAGCCCACCGCAATTCTCAAACATCTTCAGAGCCAGGGAAGACAGGTTGTCAAAAAAGAAGAGAACATCCTGAATGCGATCGAGGGCGCGAACGGACTCTGCCTCGAAACCGACACCACGCTTCAGTTCAAGAATGGCGGCGGCGCATTTCTCCCAGGCATGGACGAGAATGTCATCGACGAGTGCATTGTTACGTTCCCTCTGATCCATGTTGTCAGCTTTGACGCAAGCGGCAAGATCAGCCAAATCCGCTTGTACTGGGACCAAGGCACTTTGCTCAAACAGGTCGAGGCTATCGGTCGCACAGGCCGCAACTGGCCAATCAGAGAGGGGAAGAAGCTGGTTGAAGCCGTGAAGGCTAGCGTCAATGCGACCGGCCAGGCGAGCAACGGCTCCGCTGCGCGTGGGCAGCATAATGTCGTTGCCAACCATCACAAGCGCGACGAAAGCGTGAGCGCCACACGCGATCCGCACGCCAGTCTTGCGCTTTTTGCGCCTCGTGATCCGAACGAAGACTCTGGCAGCGCATACAACGGGCCCACTGTTGCGCCGCGTCCATCGGCGAAGCCGGCACCACGAGACTACGGCGACCTTTTTGTTGGAGAGGAGACCTCTGCCTCTTCTCACCGTAGCACGAGCCCGGCGAAGATCGACGGTCGCGCTGTCAAAGGCGGTGCTGGCAAATATGTCTCTGGCAACCGCTTGTTTGACGAGAACGACCACGACTCTCACAGCACCCCCGTGGGCAAGAAGACTTACCAGCAAAAGTATGACCACTTTGCTTTCGGCAACGGCGAGGACGCGCCTAAAGACTCGCGCCCGAACAGCGGTAAAGACAACCGCAAATCTCAAGCCACCTTCAGCTTCGAAGACTTTGCTACACCACCGAAGGTCAACGAAAAGAACAAGCCCGACTTTGAGCGTCACTGGGGCGCTGGCGTCGACGAGGTAAGTTTCGGTGATACCGCCTTTCCTGTAGCATTTCTGACCGCACTTACTAGGACGACCCTGAATCCCCACCTAAACGCAACATTGTTCATCCTCCACGCAAAGACCACGAAAAGCACTACGAAATCGCGGACGACTCTCCTGCTGGCGCAATGAAGATGCGCCCAACAACCACCAATGTTGACGCTGCCCGCCGCGGCGACGACTTCGCCTCGAAGCACGAATTCACCGATGCCTCTCCAGCCAGCGTGAAGGAGAATATCCGACCTCCTCGCCAGTCCGCGCGCGGCGAGCTCGAACCCTCCTGGTCCACGGCTGACTCGCCTCCCAAGCCTAGGAAGATCTACAACACAGCCGGCGACGGTATGGGCGGGCGCAAGGGCGGCTACAACCCGATCCTTGGCGAGACTGAGAAGAAGATCTACAACACTGCGGGTGACGGCATGGGCGGGCGCAAGGGCGATTACAACCCGATCCTGGGTGAGGAACAGAAGAAGATCTACGTCACCGCTGGCGACGGCATGGGGGGTCGCAAGACTTCGGGTCGCACCTGGGGATTTGGAGACGATAGCGATCCTGAGGTCGAGGCTGAGAGAAGGACCAGCATGAGGGGCCGACGTGCGCAGGCAGGCTCGGGCGCGGATCGTTAGGAAGGTTCGCCATGGAAGAAGAAGAGACTGGTCGAAAAGTGATAGAGAGAAGCAGTCAGAGAGTGACGCGGGCCAACCGGCTGCAGAGGCTTGCGGTAATTCTCCAGCTCATTGTTTGATCGGGAAGAATGCTCAGATTGCTATAGGATAATAGGCGCAGCGATTGGCTGGATGGGTGATGCCGTTGGACACGATGGCATGTTTTGCGCGTTGCATGAATGGGCCCTCAATTGGAGCGTCTGCATATTGAGAGTAGAGGAGCTTCACGAGTGTATGCATTGATTTGAACATCATACTGAAATTCACCTTCATCACAACTAGGTGTCATCGGCTCGGAGATAAAGCGCGAACCTGGGCCTCTTGAAAGTGGATCTCGCGAAAAAGCGCGCTAAGTCGCGTCGTCACGTTCCTTGAGCTTCCAAGTCAGAGCTGCATTTCAATGGCCCAAGAGCTTCTTTGATCTTTTCTCGCCTTCTTTTCATTAACAACCCCTTGTCGTTTGTGCCACAATCGTCGCTTGGGGTCATAACAGTGTCCCGCGGACGTTGTGCAAGTGGGTCGGTCTTCGCAGGTTGCTGCCTAGTATCGAGATCGTCCGCCTTAATGAGACTCACATCCTCCCTTCCCAGCGTGCCCTCCGACCGCCATCCGAACCTAGCGATCTCCTTGAAAAGCTTCCCGATCGATGATTCAGGCCTCATTTTTACTTTCTGCCCTGGCCTACAGTGAAGTCGAAGCAGGCCAGGGCCGGTGTTAAGATCGGTGATTTGCCAACACTCAGAGACCAGAGCGGTCGTGTGCATGGACGGATATTGTGCATAAAGCTTCTGCGTCCTTCAGCAGGACTATCCCTTCTGCTTCTTTGAACCTCTCGACTTGCGATAGTGCGGTTGCCCGGTCACACCCTGCTGCATGTCGCTATCCGAGGCGCTTCGCTGTTTCCTGCCGAGACCTTGATTAGTCCCGTGGTCGGACCATTTGAAATACCTGTGCAACAATGGAGGAGGAACCAACTCAACCCACTCAGTCGCAGGCGCAGGACCCGCGGCGAATGGGCCGTAACAATTCTGGCCTGACCGACGAAGACCTCGCCGACCTGATATGCATTCTCCATCCGTGCTCTCCGGCGGCTTTCAGAATCGTTGCGCACACGGCCAACCGGTCGCCGCGCAATGTCTTACAGACCCAAGGCTACGACCAATACGATGACGGAGTTAGTCAGGCCGTTTTGGAAGAGCAAGAGACGTTCATACTGCAGACCTCTTCGACGTCGGCGGGCGCAGCGCAAGCGATGGATTTGGCTTTGCGATTCTCTGCGAACGTCATTAGACCTCACATGGGCTTTGTGTTTGGGCGAAGCGTACAAGCGTGTGATATCGTACTGGACACAGACACGGTCAAGCGGGTCAGCAATGTGCATTTCCGGATCTTTCTCAACGACTCCGGTGTGTTGATGCTGGAGGATGTCTCTACGAACGGGACTATAGTCGACGATGTCGTGCTGCGCGGCAAGGCGGGTACGCAGACGCGCATGCTGACCGCAGGTGCGATCATTCAGATCATTTCGCCCAAGCCCGACGAGATCATTAAGTTCATTGTGCGCATCCCTAACAGGGAAGATCACGGCGAGGTGTACAAAGCAAACGTCGAGCGGTTACTGCAAGGCATGGCTGCTGCTGAAGCGGAAGCGAATCGGCAAGCTGGCGGTCCTCACTTTCCCAACAGGTTGAGGCCCGCTCCTACAACACAGGCCGGATCTCACAGGGTGCCGGTCACGACGAACCGCTTTGGCATGCATTGGAGCGGTGGCGACAAATACAATGTGGTAGGTCATATCGGCAAAGGTGCATTCGCCATGGTCTACCAGCTTGCCACGAAAAGCGACGGACAGCTCTTTGCGGCGAAAGAGCTCGAAAAGCGCCGATTCATGAAGAACGGCGTGCTCGACCGCAAGATCGACAACGAGTTGCAAATCATGAAAGCTATCAGCCATCCCAATGTCGTGCAGTACGTCGAATACCAAGACATCGGGCAGCATTTGTATATCATAATGGAGTTCGTCCCTTGTGGAGACCTGCAGGGGTACTTGAGCAACTATGGCGCTTTGACTGAGCCCCTCGGCAAGAAAATGTCGGCGCAGGTGTTCGATGCGCTCGACTATCTTCATAGAAAGAAGATCACGCACCGCGATATCAAGCCCGACAATATTCTGCTCGCGGATCTGGAGTCGTCGAATTTCACCATAAAGCTCTCTGACTTCGGGTTATCAAAAGTAGTCAGTAACGATGAGACGTTCTTAAAGACCTTTTGCGGCACGCTTCTCTACTGTGCGCCGGAAGTCTTCCCTCAGTATGACACGCACTCTCCACGACATGGCAAGAAGCGAGGTTGGCGCGGCAATTCGACGGTTCCTAAGAAGTTCCACAGCTACAGCCAATCTGTCGATATCTGGTCTTACGGTGCAGTTTTGTGGTTCTCGTTATGCTTGGAACCGCCTTTCGAGGGCGTCGCGGACGCCAATGGGGACGGCATGTTCAACAAGATCATGAAGACGCCCTTGGACACCAATCAACTGCTCAGAAAAGGCATATCGCAGGATGCCATCAACTTGATGCTCGAGATGCTGAACACAGATCCGGGCGCCCGCCCTTCACCAGTGTACTGCCTCAGTCACAGCTGGTTCGGTGGCGACACATCGGTGATAGCAGGTGCGGCGCAGTCCTTCAGGGAAGGCGGACTTCACGTGATTGCGGAAGAGCATGAAGGCGTGGGCCAATCCAAATTTGCAAACCTCAGCCTCGACGAACGTGACGCTGCCTCGCAGAGTCAGACTAGCGAGCTCGACATTCACTCAGGAGATTACAAGTTTTTCGATCCACGAAAGTCAAAGCGCTTCAAGAGTGAAGTGTTTGCCTACCGCAACCCCGACGGCTCTCCTATCGCTTCGAGTCCCGAGCTCATGTTCGACGCCATGCCTATTGCAAACCAAGCGAACAACAGTCAAGGTCCCACAAGCGCAGCCAATCCTAAGCTGTTTGGTGAGATCAGTGGATCAGCACTGCAGAGTTCTGGAGCCTTGGGCGAGATGCCGGAAACGACCAGCTTCCAGAGCTCGGCTCAGAGTCGTGGGTCTAGCAATGGCGACAACTTCCGAGAGGACAATCTTAGAGGAAATGTAGCATCACCGAGTCTGCTGGGAGCCGAGTCTCTGGTGCGCGATATGCACATGGACTCCCCACATCATTCTGCCAGCCACGCGACAGAGAACACGCTACGACCGAAGACTCCTCGCTCGCCTCCCCGACCACAATCGACGAAATCGAATCCCTTCAGTCCGTCGCAGATCACTCCCAAAGCGCCAAATCAGTCGACATTTAGCCGCCAGATTCGCTTGGAAATGTCGCCTTCTCTGTTCTACAAACCCGACGATCCGAGCACTCACAACATTGAATACGCTTCTAAAGTCAGTGGATACGATTTTGCAGCGGACGCGGCTCGCTACTCTGAAGCCCGAAACCCTCCTTCCAACGGCTCCACCACACGTGACACCACCCAGGGCTCCGCCACAGACCAGGACGACGAGAACTACCACACAGACAGCACGAACGACGAGCCCAAGCCGCAAAACGGAAGACACCCCACCCCTCCCACAGAGCACTCCCCGCCGCCCCTCCAACCGCCCACTAAATTCCTGAAACCGCCCCCTCGCGTCGGCAAGCTCACCTCCACTCCCGACTCTCACACGCCCAAAGGCCCCATCTGTCTCAATCTCAACTGCCGCCTGACAACCTGGGGCCGCGCGCCCTCCAACACCCAAGTCTACCCGGACCCGACGGACACGCGCGTTGGCAAGCGCGCTCTGCTCCTCTGGTTCCACGCCAAGGACATTGACAAGGTGCCCGAGGGCGACGACTCGTGGACGCAGCTGCCGGACCTGCACTGCGTGATCGCGACTGAGAGCAGCGCGGGGGTGTTCGTCAACGGCGTGCATTTGAAGCGCGGCGAAGAGGGCAAGAGGCTTTTTGGCAGGGTTTATTCCGGAGATGAGATTGCGGTTTGGAAGGAGCCGGGGAAGCTATTAAAGTTCTCGTGCGAGTTTTATCAGGGCGAAGGAAAGAATGCGAGGCCGAGTGGAGCGCCGAGGTTCAAGATCGAGACGGAGTCTTCGGGGTGGAAGGGAAAGGGGAAGGACAAGGCGGCGGAGTGAGGTGGTAAGGTTCAAGAATAGTTAAATGGCTGTACATGTGAGGTTCTACGTGGAACGGTCCAGCGCGCATAGAATGCACGTTGATGCATCTCTTCTCTTTTGTTGTAGATTACCCAGGGAAAGGGGCCTTTCTGCTCTAGCATGGAGGAGAGCATTTTTGAATGTAGCATACGAAAACTCAACGATCAGAATCGCATAACATCATGAGTCTGTGTTTGCCGACGACGAGGATATCAGACATGTAGATGTATTTGGGACTGAACCCTTTGGAAATGGCCATAACTGCTATACATCTATACCTCAGACCTAAGAAGCAGTCGTTCCAGAATTATCCTCGCAAGAAAACGCAGAACCTGTAAGCCAAGATTAGTGAACTCGTCACACTCGACAGGCAAAATCGCTCGCCCTTCAACAGAATTGCACTTACCAATTCGGCCACTAGCATATGCCTCCTTGATCTCCACCACCACACCATACGTCCCGCCAACGCAGATGAACATCCCGAGCGGTATCATCAGCGCCGTGATCCAAAACACAATCTGCTGCCACCACTTCCCACGCCGCCACGCCATATTGTCGTGGCACCACAGCCAGCCCGGCAGCGAAAGCGCAATCGGCGCGAAACACAACGAACCCGTCAGCGACAACAGGTAGTTGAATATCGGAATAGCTTGTGCGAGTATGAAGGCAATGGCGCCTAGCCCGCCAGTACAGCCTAGCCAGGTAGTCCAGTGCACCCATGTATCGGCCTGCAAGTGCTCTGAGTTCCTCAGAATGCGAACGAAGACATACTTCGCGCCGACGTGCAGGTACAGGCAGCCAGAGACGAGCAGGCCCATGAATCCGACGGCGTACGCGACGATCTTGATCGTGGGCCCAGCGGAGCCGAGCGAGGGCACGGCGACCCAGGCGCCGCAGTAGCGGTAGACGACGAGCGAGAAGGAGACGTAGGAGGCGATGACAATGGCCATGCAGAGGTAGAGGGACTTTCGGAAGTCGCGCGGCTCGTGCATCTCGCTGATCACGGGCAGGAACGCGGAGGTGCCGGCGTAGGAGACGAAGATGGAGCAGGTTGCTACCATCCCAGCGGCGAAGCTGGGGTAGGCGATCGCGGCGAACCCGAGCTCGTAGTCGCCTGTTTGTGGAGCGGCGGCGGGCCGGTCGACTTGAGTGACGGCTACGACGACGATGAAGACGGCGATGAAGACGGATGCGAATCCGGCCCATGTAAGCCAGCCAATCTGGGAGCATTCTGTCAGTGTACCTGTTTGGAGAACAAATCCATACACAATGCTGGTAACAATCGATTACCGTGAGGCATAATCGGAGAAGATGCTGACAGACTCGAAGCTCTGCCGTAGATAGGATGCACACCATCGAGAACCTGCGTGAAAGACTTACCTGAGACATCTTCCTAAAAGAAGCTGCAGCAACAACCAAAATCATTGCAACGAACGAGAACCAATTCGTGCAAACCGCATGCCCTGAAAAGACATTGAACGCGATCGAAACACCCAGAATGCCCGAGCCCGTCAACAAAACATACGCAACGATAAACAGGGCGCCCGTGATTTCCCTGCAGATCGGGCCTCCGACCTCGTTCGCCATGTCGGCGATGCTATGGCATCCGCGGTGGTTGTTCCGGAAATCACCCTGGATGACAGCGGCCCAGGTATTCAGCAGGCCCCAGCCGAAGACGCTGAGCGTGCCGCCGACGGCTCCGAGGTCGTAGAGTGCGGTTGGGATTGTGAGGACGCCGACGGCAAAGATGACTTTGAGGAAGATGACGGTCGCGCGCGGCCATTCTACGGTGCGGAAGTTGACGCCGGCGGTTGTCTTGAAAACTTCGTGCTCTTCGTTCGCGTCGAAGACGCCGCCCGCGACTGGGGCGGAAGCGTATTGCTCTAGGTCGGGGTGACCGTCGCGCTTCACCTTGTCTTCTGATGGGGAATCCATGGCGGTGGGAAGCAAGCAGAGAAGGCGCGAGTACCAATGGAAGTATAAGTGAACGATGAAGAAACGGGCATACTTATATGATTCTCTATACATGCAGGGAACGATCAGAACGCCACGAAGCGAGCCCAACCGCCATGGCAAATCGCATCGCATCCTATCGCATCGGCAGATAAACAGGCGAAGCCGGCCATCTGAGACCACAGTGCCCTATACCCTGGCTCGATACGGCGATAGCGAGGCGGTGCATCATCGGGCGACGGCACGATAGCAGGCGCAGACGCGTTCGCGATGCTCAATCGCAGAGCATCCAGGACTTTGAGGCACGTGCGTCGTTATGTAAAGCCAAGAGGGTAGTCCGGAGTTGATCGCGGGGGTCGCAGAGCAAGGATCCGATAAGGCCGTCGGCGCAGACGGTCGATAGCGCGGTGGAGGGCGTGGGTGGTGGTTATGGAAGAGATATGGAATGCGTTACAAATTCGCGGGAGAAGGTCGGGAGATCTTGCATTCACGTGTCGAGCTCGGCTTAGATCTCTACTCGTTAACAAGTAAGTTTGAGGTAATGCTTACAGCACATTCAATACTAATCCAACTATGTCGCTAACCTACGGAGACTGGACTGCTATTCATCTGGACGCTTCGAAGGGAACGGGCGTGGTTTCTGACGTCGTTGTTTAAAGACCTTACCTAATTGAGACATGAGCTGTAATATGTCAATCCGCAAACGAACAAGTGATGACTCCGTCGCGATTAATCGAAACCCAATGCTTATAGGCTGCATGATCAACAATGCTTTTGATTGCTCAGCTCTATCGAAACGGGTCAAGGCCCCAAGAGAATATGTTACAGCACGGGCTATTCACGTGGTGAAGAGATAGCAAACTCGCTCTACTCGACCCTCAGCACCCTAGCGCCCTTTCTCTTGCCAGACTTCTTGCGCTTGTTTCCCTTCTCGAAAGAAGTGGCGTCCTGCAGCGTCCTGCCAAGGTTGTCGGGCTTCTTGACCTTGTAGATCCTGATGATCCAATTCTCGCTGGTGAAAGCCTCGTCGAGAGTGCTGAGCTCTGGGCCCTGAGCGGGCAGGCGAGAACCGCGGACACGGTCCTGGGCTTGACCCGCGGGGAAGAGCGAGTTGTAGTTGTAGTAAGACATCTTGTACATCAAGCTGTTCTTCATGGTGTCGGTGGCCTGGTCGTCGACGCGGTACTCGCCGCGGGCGGTGAAGAAGTCGCGTTCCTTGACCTCGTCGGGCCAGATGCCTTGAGTGTCATATTAGCGAGATATTCAGAGAATCAGTGATATTCAACTCAAACTTACCTTCAGCAATCCTGACCATCCAAAGGAACTTGTTGATGTCGTCACCGGAATATCCGAGAAGACCTCCGAAGACAACGAGAACGTAGTCGACTTCATGCTGGCGCATAATGGGCCAGCTGACCTCCTCACGAGAGCTCATGGCCTTACCGACAGTAGCAATGTGAGTGTTGTTCCACGTGTTGTTGTCGACAAGGGTCGGGCGGTCAGCCATGCCTCCGATCTGATAACCGTAGTCCCACCAGCTCATGATCTTGGCGTTTTGCTCGGTGTTTTGGCGCAGCCAGTAGTAGGCCTCACGGTAGTCATCGATGATGTGCTGGCTGCCATCCGGCATGCGAGAAGCAAGCACAACCGAAGGGGAGGAGTACGCGTTGCTGGTGACCCAAGTACAGTGGAGAACGAACAGCAGGAGGTACGCAGTCACTGCTCCAGTAATCACAGACTTCGAAAGGTAAGAGTAGATGCCGACAAGAGGCGACTTGGTGGAACGCAGGGAGTCCGTAGCAGTCGCCAGCTTGTCTTTGATGTTCGTAGAGCCGTTCGCAGAGCCGTTGGCCGGATTTCCAGATTCAGCTGGCGCGGAAGCAAGCATATAGGTATCAAGAATCTGAGACAGAGCGATAGCAGCCGCCACACAGACAATGGGAGTAAGTGTCAGCATCAGGCGGACCATGACACCAGAGAAGTAGCTGGCCAGAACAGCATAGATGACAACGAAAACCTGCTCATCCTTCAGCTCGCGGAAGCACATGTAGACACCCGCCGGGAAAAGCCAGATGAGCATGTTCAAGTCGAAGAAGAAAGCAGGCCAGGCAGTCGGCTGGTGCTCCGACACGGAAGCAATGATGGGAATGTGAATCTTAGCGTAGCCGGTGTCCCAGAGAGAGTAGAATCTGCCAGTCCAGGGGGCAATGGTTCCAGATAGAGTCAAAAGGACCAGACCACCCAAACCACCGCCGAAGACGAGGACGACCATCCATCGGATTAGAGACTGGAATTGCTTGGAAGGCAGTTGGTAACGAACCCACTCGGCAATACCGACGAGCTGGATGAGGCCGAAAACACCTAATATCGTTAGCTGGAGTCTGCGAGTGTGGATTTTCACGATGCTTACCCAATGAAGACATGTGTTCACTGCTTCTGATGGGAAGGAAACCGACGAAAGGAATCTGCATGCTTGCCAAAGTGCCCAGAGCGTACCAAGTGGTGTAGCTGACGTACAGTCTGGGGCTGAAACGACCCATGCAGATCAAAACGAACGCATGCAGCGGTAACAGGTTGGTGATGAACACGTACCCGCCCCATGCGCTGACCATGTAACCATAGAACAGCGCAGTCAGGCCACCCCACATGATGCTTCCAACCTTGACGGCCTTAATCCATAGGTAGAAGGTAAATACCAGCAGGAAGATGGCAATCGCCTCGTTGTCGTAGCTGCCAGCGACAGATCGCGAGATGTAACCGGGTGCAATGCCCATGAAGATAGCCGCGAGCAGACCAGCTGAAGGGCTTGTGCTCATCTCAGAAGTCAACAGGTAGCTCGCGAACGCAGTCAGGCCGGAGAAGCCAGGTGCGAGCAGCACGCAGATGTTTCGAATGTCGACGGGGAATGTGAGAAAGCGGAGGGCGTGGTAGATGGCACCGGAGGTGACCATCAGACCTGGGTAGAGGGTACCGCCAGTGACGCGACCGAGGGGATGCCATGTTCCTGTAGCGATCTCTTGTCAACCGATGTAATGACTCCAGCAGTCGAATGAATGCACATACGATCATCAAACCAATCCCAGAAGTCGGCGAAGCCATGCTGGACGAGGTACTTGGTGGCTCGGAAGTTGAACCAAGGGTCAACTGTTCAATGGCTTAGCAGGTGTTCCCTTTTCGTTACCCACCGGCGCAACGGGTGGCGTGGTGACGATTCGATCGATCGACGTACACTCGTGGATAATGCTCTCAAAGCGGATGACGGAAAACAGTCTGCTGGCAACGGCAGCGGCGGCAATGGTGCACAAGATGATCAGACGCAGCAAGCCTCGAGTGTTGCGGCCCGACTCTCCCTTGAAGAAGAAGTCGGCGCTGCCGGAGGACGCGCTGTCGGCGGCCATGGCAGTAGCGGGTTGGGAGGGTGTTTAGCGGAGGGTTGGCGGTGACATTGAACACGCAGAGCGGGTGTGCTGGTGGTGGCAGCGGTGGTAGTCGTAAGCTGTAGCTACGGCTCGTAACACGCAGCCAGTTCCCTCTTGGCGGGCGAGTTCCGCTTGACGCAGCGCGCCCTCGAATGCGGAGAGATCGAGGCTCGGGGGTCGTGCGCGCCGCAAATGTTCGGCTTGCGAATCCCGTCGCCCAAACACTTTAATCGCCATCAGCCATACTGGTCGCGTGCGCCTCTCGTCCGGACTATCAAAAAATACATCTGCCCGACCTCACTGCTGCCTTCTCAAGCAACAGCTTGCCGCCCTCCGTGAGACACGCAACTCGAATTGATCTGATTGCGCTCGCCACCATGTAAGACACTCCGCCCTGCGTAAATTATCTCTCCTCAATACGCAGGCAATTGACCACAAAGATAGGTACGTGCTCCGTCGTGCTGCTGCGCGCGCAGCATACGCGCCTCGCGTGATCCGTCCGGCCGCCCGCTTCAACAGCTTCCAATCTTCGATTCCGTCCGTCTCGCGATCATTCCACCACTCAAGGACACGACTTGCCGAGGAAGAGAAGAAAGAGGCGGAAACAAGCGAGCAGGCCTCCTCTCCTGCCCAGGATGCCCTTTCCGAATCATCTGGCACAACGTCTGAGCCCATCGGTCAACGTGAGCAACAATCCGGGCCTCCCTCGACTCCTGCACCCGAGCCTTCTGCTGCCCCTGCACACGATGCCGTCTCGGAGTCGTCAGGCACTACCTCCGAGCCCGTTGGGCAGAGTGAGCACCAGCCTCAGACCGTTGGAGAGCAAGCTTCAGAGCTTGCCGAGAAAGCAAAGGACGTCGCCTCAAAGGTCACCGAAGCGGCGCAAGATACCATTCCCTCTCCCCCACAGGCAGTCTCCCAGACACTCTCTCGCAACCCTCTCAACCGCTTCGGCACCGACGAAGGCGCCCGGTCTTCTCCCAATGCACCCCAAATCAAAAGCAAAATCCTTTACGTCGGCAACCTCTTCTTTGAGGTTACTGCCCCTCAGTTGGAGGCTGAATTCTCCAAGTACGGTGAGGTCACCAACAGCAGAGTGGTCACGGACAACCGGGGCCTGAGCAAGGGTTTTGGATACATTGAGTTCCGCACTACCTCTCAGGCCGACGACGCTATCCAGGGATTGAACCAGACGGTCTTTCAGGGTAGGCGCCTCGCCGTCCAGCACCACAAGCGCCGCGACGCCGTCAAATCGCAATCTTCGGCCCAGCCCAGCAATACACTCTTCATTGGCAACATGTCTTACCAGATGAGCGACAGGGACCTCAACGGTATGTCATAGCACAGACTTGTTGAGCACTTCGCAAGATCACAACTGACCCTCTTCAGACCTTTTCAGGCAGATTCGTAATGTCCTTGACGTGAGGGTCGCCATCGACCGCCGCTCTGGCCAGCCTAGAGGCTTCGCGCATGCCGACTTTGTTGATGTGGACAGCGCTACGGCTGCCAAAGCTATTCTGGAGCAGAAGACAGTGTACGGCCGCACGCTCAGGGTTGACTATGCCGGCCAAACCAGAGCCAACCCAAGGGGAAACGACCACACAATAAGAGATTAGAGTCGCTCCCTACTTTACCGGAGGCGGAGGGCTTGGGTTGTAAATAGTAGGCTGACACAACGCGGCAATTGGTTTTGTGCTGCACAAGACGTATCAGTTGTGGAGACATTTTCCTACCTAGGTAGGTAGATAGGCAGCAGTTGTCCAAAAAAAAGGAGGGCCACGGGCGCTGTGCAGGAGGGAAATCACGCGTGTGACACGCGCAGGAGCCAGTGCAAAATTGGGCCACAGCAATGTATTATAGACATCTCAGAAGTGTACAATAATTAGCATATGGCTAGATGACAATGCGGTTCGTCTCTCGCTCTAGTAATATTGCCAAGAGTGGAATTGCTTTCCCGAGTGGTCAACACTTTCGTGAATGCCTGACAGCCTGGCCGGCGTCGGCTTTCGAATCCGGGGTAGTGAAGTGAACAGCAGACAGACCGAGGCAGAGAACTCGGCCGACCCGCGCATATGTCATCCTCCCGTCGCGCTCTGTGTTCCCTTCGTACACCACACACCGCACAAGCAACCTCTCCTCGACACATCCACACACCCTTCCAGTACCATCTCCACGCTCGTAATCCCTCAGGTGTTACGAGGCATTAACGCCCTTCCGAAGCGACCCCGCCAGAAGCTCACCCGTGCTAGCATCTCGACAACTCTCTCAAGATCTGCCACCCACGCCCACAATGTCCTTCCTCGGCGGCCCCGAGTGCTCCACAGCAGCCAATCCCCTCGCACAGTTTCAAAAGCAGACCGCCTCCGACACCTCGCTGCAGCGCGACCGCCTCACCAACCGCAACCCCCAGCTCAACGGCTTCCGCACACAGCAGGGCCTGCCCGAAGATGCCGCCTTTCAAGATTTCGCCCAACAAGGGCCGCAGTTCGGCGAGCAGCTACCCAACAACTCCTTCCACATGGAGCAGATGAGGCGCGAGGCGGAGTCGCTCGAGCGGAACTATGGCGGTGGCGGTGGCGCGGGAGGCTCGTGGGCGGGCGAGTTCGCACAGCAGGGACGCTTTTCGCCGGACGATATGGGCAAGTTTGCGCAGGCCAGGCCTGCTGGCGGGGCGTTCAACCCGCAGGAGTTTGCGCAGTTTCGGCAGGGTCAGATGAGCCCGGCGCAGAGGACGGGGAGCCCGGCTTTTGCCCAGCAGCAGAGTACTGGGTTCCGGTCGCCGATGTATGGAGGAGGGTACGGCATGGGCATGCAGAGGCCTATGTTTGGCGGTGGAATGGGCATGCAGCAGCCGCAGATGCCGGAGCAGATGCAGGGCAAGGGCAAAGGGAGAGTGCAAGAGCTCAGTGACACAGATTGGGAGAAGCAGTTTGAGGAGCTGAGTTCTACTCAAGAGCAGGATACAGATGCTCTCGACCGTGAGGCAGAGAAGGCTATCGAGGAGGAGCTCGAGGGAATGGATCGGTAAGTCCTTATGCTCATTCTTGAAAGGCTTCGGGACTTGCAGCTCACGCGCTGCAGGTCTGAAACCAACCATGGCGATTTTGAGTCCATTTGGAACGGCATACAGGAAGAGACTAACGCCTCTAGAAATATGCTTGCGGAGGAAGAAGCCCTGAAGCATTTCGGCGACGAATACGATGCGTGGCAAAACTTCGATGGAAACCATGACTTTGACGAAATGCGAACATTCAACCACAATATGCCCGGCGAAATGGGCCACTACCTCTTCGAGGAGAACAACATATTCAAGGACGTCCCTAATGCTTTTGAGGAGGGCATGAAGATCGTCCGGGAAGGCGGCAACCTCTCTCTAGCCGCGCTCGCTTTCGAAGCAGCAGTACAGCGTGACGAGAACTTCGTGGAGGCATGGGTGGCGCTCGGCCAGGCTCAAGCGCAGAATGAGAAAGAATCTCCAGCTATTCGTGCGCTTGAGCAAGCTCTGAAGCTCGACCCGGACAACCTTGAGGCTCTTATGGGTCTTGCCGTTTCGTACACAAACGAGTCCTTCGATTCACTTGCTTATCGATCACTGGAGCGTTGGGTGGGCGTGAAATACCCCCAGCTCGGCGTTCAACCCAGAGGATTGGACAGCAGCGAGGATGATCAAATGAGTTTCACGGGCCGCGCTCAGCTTCAAGAAAGGGTCACCGATCTTTTCCTCGAAGCCGCACAGCTCAACCCGGAAGGCATGGGCGTCGACGTCGACGTGCAGGTCGGTCTCGGCGTGCTTTTCTATGGCAGCGAAGATTACGATAAAGCCGTCGACTGCTTCACGGCCGCTCTCGACAGCGCACAGCACGGCTCAATGAAGAAGGAAGGCGAAGAGCATCTCCTCTGGAACCGCCTTGGCGCTACCCTCGCCAACTCTGGTCGTTCTGAAGAAGCAATCGAAGCCTACTCCCGCGCGCTTGAGATTAACTCCAACTTTGTACGCGCACGCTACAATCTTGGTGTATCATGTATTAACCTCGGCGTGAACGAGCAGGCCGCTTCTCACCTGCTGGGTGCACTCTCCATGCACCGTGTGATCGAGACCGAGGGCAGGCAGAAGGCTGCAGAGCTGCTACAGGATGGCTCGGGTAGAGACGTGCCTGATTCCGTTGTTGAAGGACTGCTGTCCCAGAACCAGAGCACGAATCTGTACGATACACTAAGGAGGACTTTCACGTCTATGAACAGAAGAGATCTGGCTGAGCGGGTCGGGCCCGACATGGATCTGGACTCGCTGAGGGGCGAGTTTGACTTTTGAGGGCAAGGTGAATAATTTGGGGGATTGGAGAGATGAATGGCATTTCGAAGGGTGCGTGCGTGTCACTGGCGAGTGTGCATGCGCGAATGTATAGAAGGTCGATCTACGGGTATGACAACGAACTTGATGACTTTTGCCAAAAGGCGATTCGCCTGTCCATACTAAGCGTCACTTGGACTTCATTCTCACCAATGCCAGTATCGACCCTATTTCATAGCCTACGCTTCACTTTTGAAGATGTATGTATGCCGCTCGTCCGATCTCACGTCGCTCTGCACATGAGAATCGATCGAGTTTCATCAAACCGAACGCCAAGCCCGGGCTTCTTCCCGCCATGTTCCGACATCATCGATGAAGTTGCTGACATTTGCTGCGCGCCTGTCCCGTCACACTGTTCATTGGCAAGGACTGGGAAATAATTGCTGGAACACGCCGGCCAGTATATGTCTCATAATGATGGTGCGCGGGCGCCTCGCTATGAAGGCGAGGACGTAAGTCCCACCTCCGAGCGCGAGCTCAGAGGCTGGTATTCGACGGGCCTCGCGGCGGAGATTTTTGCTGTTTGCGGTGTTGGTATGAACTCCCGAGTTGCACATAGATTGATCTGATACTGATAGCGATTGCTAGGTTCTTTCGCTCCAGTCACATTGGAGCAGCTGGCTCGCGAAAGCGGTGTGTTGCGCTCTGACGGCACAACACCTTGCCTGGAAGCCGCGAAGAAAGAGGGCAGCAGCCGAATGGCGAGACTGCTCGCTCGTGCTGCGGAGTCTTCTAGCGATGACGATACGTGCGTTGTGAGACCATTTGGGAGAGAGACGAGCACGGCGAGTTTTGCACTCTACACTTTCTCGATTGCTGTATTTCTACAAGCATTGGTCTTGATCACTTTCAGTCCTGTGGCGGATTATGGTGAGTAGTGTGAGCGGAAGACGCTTCTTCCAGGACTTAGAGGCTAACACTGTCTTCGATAGGCGTGCATCGTAAGCGACTTTTGCTCGCCTTTGCATTTACTGGGGCGACTGCATCAATGATGTTCATATTAGTGGTTCCTCAGGTCTACATGCTTGGGTCTGCCCTCATAATTATTGGTGTCGTTTCCCTCGGGTCATCATTCGTTCTCTTGAACTCCTTCCTACCGTTGCTTGCCGCCCACCATCCGGACGTTGGACAGCAAGATCAACGGCAGGATGCCCAGTCAGCTCAGCTCAAGCTATCCGTACAGATCTCGTCCAAAGGCGTCGGCTTGGGCTATGCGGCTGCGGTCTGCGTGCAAATCGTGAGCATCATTCTTCTGGTGTTGCTGAAGAAAGCCAACTTTGCCTCGGAGTCCACACCCCTCCGCTGCGTGCTATTCGTCGTCGGAACTTTCTGGGCTACTCTTACCATCCCTGGTGCTCTGTGGCTACGCGACAGACCCGGTCCATCACTACAGACGACCAAAATGCGAGGTACGCGGGTGCCTGTAGCATTGCAGTATCTCATCTTCGCTTGGACGTCTGTCTGGGAGACTGTCAAGACTGCCGCCCGCCTCCGTCAGACAGGCATCTTCCTCGTTGCCTGGTTTTTGCTCTCGGACGCAATCGCCACCGTCTCCGGCACAGCGATCCTCTTCGCTCGCACGGAACTACACATGGGTACCATCGCCATCGCAACGCTATCGATCACAGCCACCGCCTCAGGAATCGCAGGCGCATTCGCCTGGCCGCGCATCTCGAAGCGCTACGGCTTCCAAACGAAAAGCGCGATCATCGCATGCGTCTTGTTCATGGAAATCATTCCGCTCTACGGACTGCTGGGCTTCCTGCCCTTCGTCCAAAGCTGGGGCGTCGGGGGCTTGCAACAGGCGTGGGAGATCTACCCGCTCGGATTCGTGCACGGATTTGTTATGGGTGGCTTGTCTTCATATTGCCGCGCTTTCTACGGCGAAATCATCCCGCCTGGCAGCGAAGCGGCGTTCTACGCTCTATACGCGATCACGGACAAAGGTAGCTCTGCGGTCGGACCGGCGATCGTCGGAGCGATCATCGATTCAGTTGGCACGATCAGACCTGCTTTCTTATTCCTTGCCGTCTTGATTGCCTTGCCGGTTCCTCTGCTGTATTTGGTCGATGTGCAGAAGGGCCGGGCTGATGCGGTGGCGTTGTCCGAGAAGGGCGACGCGTATGCGTACCAGGATGTTGCGATGGATGATTTCGACCATGGCGATGAGTCTACGGCTAACCAAGGTCTCATGAGGGGCTGGGAGGACGAAGAGGATGCGGATGGTAGGAGGAAGTGATCTCGTGGGCTGACGTTCGTTGATGTGTGATGACGAAAATCGCGAACGCTTGCGGGTAGCTGTATTGTATGACAGGATAGGACTCCAACACCTCTAGAGCCATAAAGTGAGACATGAATGAAAGCGGTGTCTCTTCATGTTGTTGATTGGTTCCCCGGTCATCTAACGTGGTACGTTGTATTCAGAGGAAGTCGTCCTTGAAACTTCCCCGATGCGCAAGCAGACGTTTCGCGAAATCAACAGCCACTTCTATGTCCCATAGAATGACTTTATGCTTGAAGCAATTCGCTGAACAAGAACCAGTCAAATAAAATGCAAAAAGATGAACGCTCTTGCGAACACTCTGATGTTCTGACCGACGCAGGGATCGAACCTGCAATCTCTTGATTCGTAGTCAAGCGCCTTGCCATTGGGCCAGCCGGCCTATTTGTGAAAGGTAACCCTTTTGTGTAAAATATGTAGCTGCAACACAACATGGCCTTCACGCACATTACGATCATCACATGATTGAGACAGCTTTTCAAGGCATTGTCTCTACGCTATGCGGAGGTTCTGGGTAAGATGACCCGTCAAAATGCAGATCTGGAGCCAACGGCTCTAGCACTTTCCGTCTGACCACTGCCGGCTTCCTGGCGTAGCTTGATCGCCCCACATGTCCCGACGCTCTCACAACACCCCTTCAAACATATCCCGAAGCACGGGATCCTCGCTCGGGCTCGGTTTCAACCTCTCCGTGACCGGACTCACCGCCTCCTCCACAACATCCCCCACCACCACCACCATCCTCCCATATCCATTCAACCGATAGCCAATATGCCTATGATTCCTCGCCACCAGCAGCGCAACCACAAGCACCACCACCGCCCCCAACATCCCCCACGTGATCCTCCACTGCTTCCGCCTCTTCGCCTGCCCCTCCCTATACACCCTCTCATACTCCTCGACCCTCCTCCTCGCCCCCTCCAACCGCCCATTCAACGCCTCAGTCCTCTCCTTCGCCCCCGCCAACCGCCCCACAAACCCCTCAATCAGCCCCTCCTGCTCCCCAAACTCCCCAAACCCCCTCAATCGCTCCCCGACCTCCCCCTGCAACGCCCTCACGCCCGCCTCGAACCCCTCCGCCGCCCGCCCCGCCTCCCCAGCCAGCCTCTGCATCTCCCCAAGCGTGCCCCGCATCCCCTCCGCCCGCTCCAGGATCGCGTAGTACGCGTCGTCCAGCGCGCGCGTGCTGCGCATGCCCAGCGCCTCGACGCGCGCCAGCGCGCCGCGCAGCTCGCGCTCGCGCCTCTCGTTCTCGCCGCGCAGCCTGCGCGCGTCCTCCGGCCGCCGCTCGGCCGCCGCCTGCTGCGCCGCGAAGTCCCAGTCCCGCTGCAGCTGGGGGTTTGCGGCGCTCGCGCGGCGGCTGGAGGCGGGGCTGGGCCGCTTGTCGGTGTTGTTGTTTGTGCGGCGGAGGAGGGCGTCGAAGGCGACCGGGGGTTTGATGTCGATGGCGGATTGCACGGTGTCTTTGGCGGCGTGGCGGACGGAGCGGTGGGGTTTGTGGTGGGGTTTGCTGGGGTCTCTGTCTCTGTCTTTGTCTTTGGAGTGGGTGTGGGCGTGGGCGTGGGCGTGGGAGCGGATGCTGTGGGCGTGGAGTTTACGGGAGAGGTTGCGGGCGTGGGAGGAGCGGGTTGGGTGCGTTGTCGCGTCTTCGGGGGCGGTTTGGGAGCGGGTTGGAATGCTGTTTGTTGGTGGCGGTGGGGGTTGAGGGGGGCCTTGGCGGTGGTAGGCGTGTTCCATTGTGAGATTTCTGAGCCCGGCGTGGGCTTGGTAGGTGGTTTGGTTTGGTTCGGTTTGTTTGAAAGTAGCTGGACATGAGCTTCGGTATCGCATGCAGCTCAGTTGGCGCTTAACTCCGAGGCAAAATCCGGGGAACTGGCTGCGGGAGTTAACCCATACCCTAACCCTAAAGTATTCCGAGCTCTTGTTTTGGCGGCCTCCATTGTGGTGGTACGGGGAGAACTTCTAGGTTTCCGACCCGTAAGCAGTTCTCATCAGTTACAGGAGAATGATTGCGATTTTGGGCAGGGCTGTCACCGTGTTCAGACTTCGTTGCATGCCAGCGACGCCTTGAAGAAGCCAGCTTCGACGTCTTCTCTACACAGTAGTGAAGTGGACAATTCGATCACGCATCCGTGCCTCACGGACTAAGAAACATTGCGTCAGAATCACGATCACACAAACGCTCACCACAGATCCTAGGCAAGCCGTCAATCATTTCATTCGCGATTCAAAAGAAACTCTAAGGCCACACCGGGGGGAACGAGTTGAGACATAGGAGACGAACATCCAAAACGAAGGACGGTGCTCCCACTCCAACCCTTTTTCAGCAATTACCCGCTCTCCCCTCCCCATCATAACCTTCCATCCGCAAGGCGCAGTCCCGCTGCCCCTCGAACGGCAGTCCCGCGTTCTACCCACCTACCTACCTCCTCATAGCATCCAGCCCCTGCAACTCATTCTCCAGATCTCCCGCCTGCATCCTCGCCTGCATCTCCTGCGGCCTGGGGTCCTCGTAGCTGCGGGCCTCGTACCCGCCGTCCGGGATGGGGACCTGTTGCTGCTGGGCGTGCTGGGTGTGCTGGGCGTACTGCGGGGCGCGCACGGCGTGGCGGAAGCGGCGGACCTCGTCGAGGATCATGGCGCGCATCTCGGGCACCTCGTCGACGGTCTCGAAGCTGAAGTCGAAGGTCGTCGGGCAGCTGGGCTCGTCCGAGGCGTCGTGCCAGATGGACAAGTAGCGGTGCTCGAGCGCCTCTTCGACCGAGATGCGCGCGCTCGGGTCGAAGGCCAGCATACGGTCGAGGAGGTCGAGGGCGTCGGGGTTGGCGCGCGGGAAGAGTTGGGAGAAGGGGATTTTGGACATGTAGGGCAGGTTGCGGACGTATTCTTGCGCGCGGGGGGAGCCGATGCGCGAGAGGGTGGATTCGGAGGGTGTGCCGAGGTAGTGGAGGATTTGGTTCAGCTGGTCGACGTAGTCGCGGCCTTTGAAGAAGGGTTTGCTGCCGAGGAGCTCGGCGAGGATGCAGCCAACGGACCAGACGTCGACTTTTTGTGTGGGTCAGCCGTGGGGAGAAGGAGGGGAGAAACGTGAGATACTCACTGGCTTTGGTGTAGCTTTGAAATGAGAGCATGATCTCGGGCGCTCTGTACCATCTTGTGGCGACGTATTCGGTCATGTATCCTGCGTTCTCCTCCGGGTCTACGCTGAAACCTCTCGCCAAACCAAAATCGCAGATCTTAAGCTCGCAATCGGCGTTGACTAGGAGGTTGCCAGGTTTGAGGTCGCGGTGGAGGACGTTGGCGCTGTGGATGTACTTGAGACCGCAGAGGATCTGGTAGATGAAGGATTGGAAGTGTGCGTCGGTCAACGGCTGACCGGAGCGAATGATAGCCGCGAGATCACACTCCATGAGCTCTGAGGCTCATGTCAGCATTCATGTACTGCTATACCGAGTTGCACTCACACCACGTGCGTCTTACCTTCATAGAGGTATGTCTCGTTGAAGTTCTCCGGCCTCGGAATGTCCATATCGTACAGGCATGTGATGTTTCTGTGGCCGCGGAAGTGCTGCAGGAGCTTGATCTCGCGCAGCGCACGCTTGGCCAGGATCTTCTTGGAGAAGACATTGGTGACCTTCTTGATGGCGACGCCCTCGCCGGTCTGATTGTTGCTGGCGGCGCACACGATGCCATAAGCGCCCTGGCCGAGCTCCTTGGTGACTGTGTAGCGCTCGTCGACGATGAAGTCCTGGTTGAAGACCTTGAAGACCTTGCGGCCTGCGAGCGAAGGATCACCCATGGTCGGTGCAAGGTTCAGGCGCGTAGTATTGTGGCTTTCGGGGTGGACGATGCGGGAGATGCAGTACCGCGGCGGCGGAACGAGGGTGCAGGAGAGAGATGCAGTCGCCCGTCGCTCAGGGAGGGTCGCGAAGATGAGAGAGAGTGTGTGTGTGTTTGAGGGTTTTTGAGGGAAAGGGCGAGTTGGGGATTGGAGGCCGGTGAAGTCGAAGCGAAGCAACCCACTTGCGAGCTATCCTGGCTTCCCTGGCCCCGCTTTGGCTTTGGCGTAGGGCTGTGCTGAGGAGTGGGCGGCTAGGGAGGGTAGGGTCAGGCACGAGAGGGGCAGAGGCGCAATGGACGTGCAGATGGGAGCGAGCGATGAGAAATATCAGAAAGAATTGTCTGCGGCTGAGAGGAGCGGATTATTACATATGGCGGAGGATGACAGAGTTACCTTAAGGTAGGCTCTGGCGCAGTCAGCACATGGCGGGCAGCTCTCACCACCAAGTGCCCCTCACCCTCCCTCATTGGGCTGGCGGCTGCTCGGACTCGCCGTCGCGCGGCCAGCGAGGACAGGCCTGCGCCCGGCGATGAGCGAAGCAGAATATGTCTTCTTCCCCTGCGCAACGCTACTGCATATTCCAAACCGTATGTCCTCTGAAGACCAGCCGTCGGCGCGGCTTGACCCTTCAGCGCTTGCTCCGCCTCGCGGCTGGTGGAGTCGGCAACAAGCTTTGGGCCGCTTTCACATGTTTCTGTTTTTGTCCTTCGCGGACACTCTGTTTAGTAGCGCCTGTCACCAAGACGGGAGGGTCTGGCAGTCTGGCTGCACCGTACGGGTCGATCGATCGCTCGGCAGCTAGCCAACGGGAATACCACATCGCTTGCACATTAATTGATTAAAGACATCGCCGACCAAGGCTAAGAAGTAAGGTAAGGTACGGCCAACACGCGCCGCCGTCCCCTCGCGTTCGTCTTCGCTTCGCGCCATCCCACGTCGCACAGAAACCTCGGCATCTTGGGGAAAGCTCAGGGTCACGTCAGCTTCGAGGCCCATCTGCGCCTTCTTGCCCTCCATTCGCGTGTGGAAGCTCTTCCATTGACACCCCACTCTACAACAAACACCTCAGGCTACAGCCGGATCAGCAGGTCAAGATGATCTACCTCAAGATGGAGGACTTACCGCCCTTCACCGACACCCCTGTCGACTCCATCCCCGCCATCCACGCCCGCGTCGCAAACAAGTTCCACTCCCACGCGACGCGCCCGATCGAGTACCGCCAGAAACAGCTCCGCGCACTCTACTGGGGCCTGAAGGATGAAGAGCCCGCGCTCCTCGAGGCCCTCGAGCTCGACCTGGGCAAGAGCGCCTACGAGGCCTACCTGGCGGAGGTCGGCTGGGTGTTGAACGACGTGCTTTTCATGGACAAGAACCTCGAGCGCTTCATGAAAGACGAGAAGCCGGAGGACATGGACTTGCAGAACATGGCGCTGAGGCCGCGCATCCGCAAGGACCCATTGGGTGCCGTCTTGATCATCGGCGCTTTCAACTTTCCTCTGCAGCTGTCGCTGGGTCCGCTCATTGGAGCCATCGCCGCGGGTTGCACGGCTGTCCTGAAGCCGAGTGAGAACGCACCGAATGCGGCGAGGATCATGCAGCACATCATCCAGAACTCGCTAGACCCGGATGCGTACCAGGTCGTTCAGGGCGGCATCCCGGAGACGACGGCGCTGATGGAGCAGAAGTGGGACAAGATCTTCTACACCGGCAGCGCGAACGTGGGCACCATCATCGCAAAGAAAGCCGCCGAGACCCTCACGCCCGTCACCCTCGAGCTCGGCGGCCGCAACCCAGCCTTCATCACTAAAAACGCCGATGCGCGCCTCGCCGCCCGCCGCCTCCTCTGGGCCAAGCTCATGAACGCCGGCCAGGTCTGCGTCAGCCAGAACTACATCCTGATCGACGAAGAGATCCTCCCCGCCTTCCTGCACCACCTCAAACTCGCCCTGCAAGAATTCCACCCCTCCGGCGCCGAAAACAACCCCGACTACGCCCACATCATCAACGAACGCCAATTCCTCCGCCTCCAATCCCTCCTCGCCTCCACAACCGGCCAAATCCTCCTCGGCGGCAAAACCGACCAATCAACCCTCTTCATCGAACCCACCGTCATCCGCGTCTCCTCCCCCACCGACCCCCTCCTCACCACCGAGTCCTTCGGCCCCCTCATCCCCATCCTGACCTACACCTCCCTCCCCGCCGCCATCGCCACCGCCAACGCCATCCACCCCACGCCCCTGGGCATCTACCCCTTCGGCTCGCGCGCGGAGACAGACCTCATCCTCTCGCAAACCCGCTCCGGCGGCGCCTCCGTCAACGACGGCTTCTTCCACGCGTCGATCCCGACGCTCGCCTTCGGCGGCGTCGGCGACAGCGGGCACGGCGCCTACCGCGGCCGCGCCAGCTTCGAGTGCTTCTCGCACCGCCGCAGCGTCACGACCACGCCCGGCTGGGTCGAGGGCTTGCTGGCCGTGCGCTACCCGCCGTACACGGAGGCGAAGCTCAGGAAGTTCCGCGGGATGAGCGAGAAGAAGCCGGGGTTCGATCGCGAGGGGAGGAGCTTGAGGGGGGGTGCGGTTTGGTGGGTGTTGGGGTTGGGGGCGAAGGGGGGAAGGGGCGCGGGCGTCAGGTGGGCGGCGGTCGTGGCTGTTGTGGCGGCTGTGTTGAGGGTTCTGGGGAGGAGGTGAGCGGATGTGATGGGAGATGAGGTGAGGGTTGGCGGGATTGGAATGAGATGGAGGTGGGGATTTGGCGAAACGAGGCGAGGGGTTGCTGGAAGGAAAGGCGTTTGGAGGTGTTGACATGTTGTTGTTATTTCCATGTGGCTGTCGTCTGTCTCGGATAGCGGCCGATCGCCGCTGCCGATCGGGATCTGGGGTCTCGGTACATTTTGAGGCGAGGGATGTTTGTGTTATTAATTATCCGCTACTCCAAACTGACCGGATCGACGCCTTCATCGAATTCCACTTTTCTACCAATGCGCGAGCATTTTCTTCAATCCGTGGCTGGGAGCTAATCGATCAACATCAATGCCCAATCGAACAATCGATCAATTACGGAGAAAATTCTCGACCGATATGATCGCCGCCCCATCTGAACAGCCCCCCTGTCCCGTCATACAGCCTTTAGCCAACACCCCTTGACGTCTGTTGTCAGGGTTCACGCAAAACAAACACAGGGCATGCCCGGTAAGCGCAGCACAGCACGGCACCGCAAAGTGACAATGTGGAGGGTAGAAATCCGGTCACGAATGTCTTAGATCGCCGCCCAGACGCCGCACACGGGATTGCCCTGCTGCCCGGCGGGGCGTGTGACGGACCTACCGGCCGGCCGGCCGGCGGGCCTTCAGGTGCGTGATTGCGGCGGGCGATGATATCACTGGTGGCTGTCGCTGGGCGCGCTGGGGATTATTGGGGGAGGGGGGAATCCTGGCGAACTTGATGATAGTGGCTTTGCGCATTGGAAGGGTACCTCAAAGTACGGTACAGTAAGCTCGCGTGGCATTGAGTTGCGGGCGGCTACCACACAATCGATTGTTTGTTGTGACCACGACACATGGGAAACATCAGAGCGGCCAGCCGGTCAATCTCGCCCGTAGAAAGGCTACAGTGACAATCTGCACAGATCGCGCTGTGTTGATTAAACCCAGCCACCCAGAAGCTGCCGGGCCCTGCGACACTTCAGCCATCTCAGCCACGCTTGTTTCGCTGCCCATGCGGCGCTGCCGACTGCGTCCCGGCCACCTCGCGTAGCTCTACTATTGTATTATTGTATTACTGCATCATCCCTCGGGGGTGTTTGCTCGGCTACAGGGAAAAGGCGCCGCTGCTCGAATCGATCGCGAGCTTCGGACACTCACGAGAGCTGAGCGCGTGTTGTTTGGTTATTAGGCTTTCGGGTTTCCAACGCGCGGCTGCCCGGACCAGCTTGGAGGCAGGCTAGTTACGCCATCGTCAATCAAAACGCCGCCCAATCCCGCCCGCAGCGAGCCCAGCTGGAAGAGGCTCCCAGACAGTACCTGACCTACCTGACCTACCTAGACCTACCTAGACCTCGCCGTGTACTTCCAACGCCCGCCCGCCCGTCCGCCGCCTGGGACCTGGAACCTAACCGGCGGCTCGCACACCTCTAATCCAACGCCTTCGAGACAACCGCCCTCCCTCTCTCCACAACACCGCCGTTGTTTGTCTCAGCCCTCCCTCTCCCTCTCCCGCCCTCAGCGGAGCGTGCAGCGTAGCACTTAGGCAGCCCGCTGGCCGCCCGCCCTGCGCTCCGATGGCCACCACCAAACAGCAGCAGGTCCCGTACGCCGCGGGCATCTACGCCGACATGAGCGTCGACGGGCCGGAGATCGGCACCCTGGTCATGGTCTGCGACCGGGCCAAGAACCTGCCCAACAGGAAGACCATGGGCAAGCAGAATCCCTACTGCGCCGCGCGCCTGGGCAAGGAGGTGAAGAAGACGCCGGTCGACAAGAGGGGCGGGCAGACGCCGAAGTGGTATGTTCTCCATGCGTCTCGGTGATTCGGGGCATTTGCTCAACCATTCGCTTGAGACGGGAGCGTTGCTGACTTGTGCTTGCTGCCTAACAGGGACACGGAAATCCGCTTCAACGTCCACGACTCGCCGGACTACTACAACCTCAAGATCTCTGTTTTCAGCGAGGACAAGAAGACCGACCTGATCGGAGAGACGTTCCTCGACCTCAGCAATGTCATTGTGCCCGGAGGCGGCAAGCAGGACATCTGGCAAGGGTTGACGTGCAAGGGGAAATACGCGGGCGAGATCAGACTGGAGTTCACATACTACGATTCGAGGCCTAAGCCCGAGCGTCAAAGGAGGGAAAGCAATGCTGCAACAGAAGATGGCTCGGTAGCCCTTCGACAGAAGGTCAAGAGGAGGCCACTTCCTGGAATTGGAGGAGCCGGGCCTGGCGTTGGACACCAGTCGGCTCCGAGCGTCAACACGGCGGACTCGATTGAAGCTTTCCCCATGCCTGCTGCGAGACTGAAGCATGGCCCGAGAGATATTACCACACCTCCCAGAGCTAACTCGCTGCCGCCTGAGATGTTGGCTCAGCAGCCTGGATTTGGCGGCTCGCCTGCCCCTGCGCCGCAGTTCCACACTCCTCCGCCGAACGGACATCACGCGGACGCTTACAGCCAGTTTGACGAGCAGCAAGACGACATGCAGTACGCACAGCCAGACTTCCTTCCACAACTTCCTCCCACGCCCCGAAGGCAAGGCGGGCCTCAGGGACCTTCACCGGGAATGCACCAGAGAGGTCAGAGCCAGGGCATGTTGCCTCACGCTAGCTCAGCACCCATAGTGCCCACGGTTGATTCCGGCTTTGGAGACTACAGCATACACATGGATGGCCCAGAGCCTTTACCTGACCTCAATTTCCAACACCAGCGCATGAGGCAGCGCAGGAACGATGTACCTCCCGGCTGGGAGAACCCATACGACGACCCTCGCGATGGCTCTGTGTTTCATGAAGAGGAAGAGGACGAACATGGACCGCCGCCTCCACCAATGCACAGCCACAGTGCGCCTGTCGTTCCGCAGTCGCCGTCACAGTCTGGGTCGAGGTTCATGTCGACTCCGCCGTCTGCTCGGCAGCAGTACATTCCGAATCACTCTCCCCTACAGAGCATCGAGAGAGGGTATTCTTCACCACAGCACACTCCTCCGTTCGGACATTCAGCCCGTGGACGATCCGTCGACGAGTTTACGCCTTCACCACCGCAAATGCGAAGCTACGACAGCCCTCCCGGCATGATGATGCACAGCAACATGTCCTCGCCAGCGATGCGATCGCCAGTTTCCCGGGCGTTGCCCAACAGACACAGCATGGCCGACATCTACGGAGCTCCTCCGGCACGACCGCATCCTCTGTCTCAGGAAGTCCCTCGGGCTCGCAGCCCGATGCCACCCTTTTCTGAGCACGCTGAGCAAGCACCCTTTGATGCTCAATACAGTGATCAGAACGGATCTGCATTGATGAGGCCGCGAGCAGTCTCGCCCGCCCCACCTGCTGCTCAAGCTCCCTACTCTGAACGCCGTTCGAAGAGCACATACGGTATCCAGTTTCCCGTGCGAGCCTTCGAGTCATCCGATTCCAGCCCACTTGCAACTACATCACCCCACAGCAGCATCGTCTCGCCTCCACACAGGCCAACCCCAACCCGCAGATCCGTCTCGCCCAGACCATCCCCCACCGACACCGTCATCAACAACAGTGGCGTCCCCTACGGCCCCGACAGCTACGACATCCACAACCCCAGCACCGGCTCGCCCTTAGGCCACCACAGCAGCTCCTCCTCCAGCGCCCCTTACCACATCCGCCCGGACCACAGCGGCGCCCCGCCCCGCGACGGTCCCGGTGGGCCCATCGTCGGCTGGGACGGCCGGGAGATAGACCCCTCTGACCACCTCCCCGTCGACTCCTGGGCCCCGGAACCCGAGAAGAAAACCCCGACCAAAACCTACGGCCTCGGCCGCGACCGCGACTTCGGCCCGCGCACCCAAGGCCAAGGCGGCGGCGGCGGCGGCCACCGCATCTCCGCCGACACCGTGATCAACTTCCGCCGCCGCTCGCAGGTCGCCCCGGCCGCCGCTCCGCAACCCGCGCCCGAGCCCCAACCCTCCTCTTCCCCAGCCCGCTCCCGCCTCCTCAAGAAGTCCCCCTCCCCCTCCCCCATGCGCGCGGCAGCCCCGCTCCGCGAACGCCCCAATTTCAACTCCACGCCCCCCGCCGCCGTCCCGGACCCGTACGCGCAGCAGGACTTCTCGCGCGGCTTCTACGAGGGCTCGCCTGGGATTTCGGGCGGGGAGCTCAGCCGGTACGATTTCCAGAAGCAAGGAGGAGGAGGAGGAGGAGGAGGAGGAGGGTATGCGGGTGGCGAGGAAGCGGCGCTGAGCAGGGAGATCGCGGGCATCGATCTGGGCGCGCCGAGTGGGAGTACGAGGCGGATGCCGACCGTGTCGTCGAGCACGAGCGGGTGGCAGGGCGTGCGGAGCCATAGGGACAGGGGGTTTTACTGAGCCGTTTGGTTGAGAGCGGAGGATTGGGGAAAGCGAAACGAAGGTCAAGAGCGGACGGGATGGGGGTTGGATTTCGCTTTTCTGGATTCGAAGTTAAGGGCGTTTCCGGTGGGGTTTCCAGTTCTTCGGGAAAAGGGCATGGCATGCGCATGCGCAGAAAAAGACGACGAAGTTGCAGAACAACAGGGATCGGGAACGGTTTCGGGAAAGGGGGACACGGAGTGGGAGGGTATTCTTTCTGTCATCATTTTTTCTTCTTTCTCTCTTTTTTTTCTTACTAGAGAGCATGGTGTTCTGCCTGTCTATTTTATTCCGTCCCTCGAGGTCCGGACACGCAGTGTATTAGTAGTACAAGAACCCGGCGCAAAGGGGGGAAATGCATCGTAGAGAGTTGGGGGGATTCAAACAAGACCAAAGCGGGAGAGATCAAAATCCAAAATGCCACTGCGCTTGCGCGCGCGTCGTTCTTCCTTCCCCCACAGCACCAGCACCTACAACCAAACCCTAAAAGAAAATCAAGAACCCATCAACGATCCGACCCCCTGCTCTTCTCCAACACGGCCTCCGCGGCCGTCTCCCTCTCGCCCCTGACGACCGCGCCCTGCCCGGCCTCCTCGGCCTCGGCCTCCGCCTCCGCCGCCTTCGCGCGATCGTGCTCCTCCATGCGCATCCGCATCCTGTCCTCCTCCGTCAGCTCCTCCTCAGCCTTATGCTCCTGCTCGCCCAGCTCGCCCCTCGGCTCGCCGCTCCTCTCCGGCTCCTTCGCGCCCGTCATCTGCCACTCCATCAGCTTCGCGAAGGCGCCGTCCTTCTGCGCCGCGAGCTCCGCGTAGGGCCCGACCTGCGCGACGCGGCCGTCGGAGCCGATGCAGACGATGATGTCGCTGCGCTGGATGGTGCTGAGGCGGTGCGCGATGGAGATGGTCGTGTTGTTGCCGCGCAGCAGGCGCGCGAGGGCCTGGTTGACGAGGGTCTCGGACTCGGCGTCGAGCGCCGAGGTGGCTTCGTCCAGGATCAGGATGTCGGGGTCTTTGAGCAGGGCGCGAGCGATGGCGATACGCTGCTTTTGGCCGCCGGACAGCTGGGTGCCGCGGGCGCCGGCGGAGGTGTCGAGGCCGTCGGGCTGGGAAGGGGGTCGTTAGTTTGTTGCTGGGAGTGTGGATGGGGTGGTGAAGATGCTTACGAAGTCTTGGATGAATTGACAGTTAGCTTGACGGGCTGCGGCGAGGATTTGCTGGCGGGTGGCTTGCGGACGGCCGTAGGCGATGTTCTGCGCGATGGTGCCGCTGAAGAGGACGGGTTCTTGGCCGACATAGCCGATTCTTCGGCGGAGTTGTTTGGCATTCATCTGGGAGATGTCCTTGCCGTTGATCGTGATCGTGCCTGAGTTTGGGTTGTAGAACCTGAGCAGCAAGCTGGCGACGGTACTCTTTCCGGCACCGGAGGGCGCGACGATTGCGACGTTGCTGCCCTGAGGGATGGTGAAGGTCAGGTCTTCAAAGATGGAAACGGCCGGGCGTGTCGGGTACGAGAAGCTGACGTTCTTGAACTCAATGTTGCCGCGTGCGGATTTGACCATGTCTCCCTTCGTCGGGCTGATGGTGGCGTTGCGGTCTTGGAGTTCGAACAAGCGAGTAGCAGCGCCGACACCCTTCATGAGCTCGCTGTAAAAGGAGCTGAGACCAAACAAGCTGCTACCAGCGTAGGCAGTGTACATGAGGAAACTTGAAAGGTCGCCAATCGAGAGAGCTCCACTGTGGACCATTCCACTGCCGATGTAAAGCAGCACCAGGAAAGTCATATTGCCTGCTAGACCAGAAGCCGAGAAGAAGACGGCACTGATCATGGCCTCTTTGCGTCCAAGGTAGAAGATCTTGCGGGTCTGCTGGTTGTAGCGGTGAACTTCTTGAAGCTCGCCAACAAATGCTTGACTTGTGCGAACATTACCCAGACGCTCTTCCGCGATCTTTGTCAGACTTCCAAGGTTCTTCTGAATACGACGAGACAGGTTCCGGATGGCGCGGCCATAGAAAAAGGCTCCAATTGCAACCGGAGGCGCTGCGACACAGAGGACACCAGTAAGCTTCACAGACATAAAGGCCATCATGGAGAAACCAGCAATGGCGGACACGAGTGAGCGAAGACCGTCGCTGACATTCTGCGTGATACTCTTGCCAACGATGATAGTGTCGCTTCCAAGTCTGCTGATCAAATCACCGACGCGATTTGCATCGAAGAATTCTGCGTTCTGTACGAAGGTCCGTCTGAAAAGTTGACTTCTGAGCTTGGTCACAATTCGCTCGCCGACAACACGCAAGATGATGATTCGTCCGTAGTTCGCACAAGCACCAGTGGCCAGAACAGCTGCGAATACAACGTAGAAAGTCGACATCGGCATCCCGAGGAGCGTCGCGTTTTCCTCGGGCGGCTTGCTGGCCACGTCCAAGATTCTTCCAATTGAGAACGGAACGCTCATTGTGACACCGCTGCTGATCAACAGGAACAAGAACGCCCACCCCAGTGTCCTCCACTCCGGGGCGGCGATCTTCAGCAGCCTAAGAATCTCACCTCGACCGCCTCCCGACTTGTCGTTTTCGCTCGACAAGCGTGCGCTGAGGTTCAGCTTGGAAGCTTGTGCTGCCTTCTCCGTCCGTCCAAACCCTTCATCTTCCGGCTCGTCATCTTGTTCAGTGGGGTCCTGCTTCTTCGACTTCTGTTCGTTGCTTTGTTGCTCCGGAGCATCCTTCGCAGTTTGCGCCTCGCGCTGTATCTGGGATGTCTGCAAGTCCCGGCGTTGCGCCGGCCAACTTGTTGTCCGCTGTATGTCTAGGCGTGGTCGCGATGTTTGTTGTGTCTTCGGAGCTAGGGATCGCGTAAACGAAGAAACCTGCCTCGCCGCGCCTGCTATCCGCAGTGATCCTAAAACATCGCAACGTGGACCTCCCGCCACGCAGGCGGCCCGTATTCTTGTTGAGAACAGCGCTCCATTTCCCAGACAGTCCCAGGCCCTAGCCGCCATTATCTGCGACGAATTCATCTACGATTCAAGCCTGAAGCAGGCTGTTGTATGAACGCCTCTTTCCCAATCCAACCAAGTGTTCCAGCTATCGTCCCTGATGTAATGTTCTCGTGATGGTCATGGCTGACTTTTATTCGGAACCGTAAGAAAGGGCGCAGCCGTCCAGATAAAGACCGTAAAGCGATCCAATTGCTGCTAGAGCAGGTGACAATAGGTGGTGAATTGTTTGTGGGGGCGCAAACAGAATGGGGGAGTGAACAAATTGGGAGGGAGGGAAACATGCACGAGCTCTACGACTATGATGCGCGCAAACGCGCTGAATTCGGCAATGCCAACGTCCCGATCCGATAGCGGCTGCCGAAGCGAGGGTCCGCCTGGCCGGTTCGCCCTCGTGGCTGCAGCTCAAGCTTCGCGGCTGGCGAATGCTTTCGGCAATCGTAGATAGATGTGCATACATTTTTCACAGAGAGGACAGATGTTACATTGGTAGATCCATATTGGGCTGGAACGTGAGGGATATCAATGTCCTATGACCGGCCTCACTGCACCTATTTCATGGAGTCGACCCCATGGCTTCAGGCTTCAGGCTCGAGAGATCGCATTTCTGAGAATAGGAAGCTCTTTCACATCTGGGTTCTGAGGCAAAACGTTATTATACAATCATCTACTTGCTCGGCTGTACCTCGCGGTGCGTTTCATAAGTTGCTTTTCCAAAAGCCAAGATCGCCCCTTGCTGTCGCAGAGCGATCAACTGCTCGCTGGGTGAGCTTTCGAGGGGCGCATCGTCAGCCTCGTCTGAATCACCCTTCACTCTACAAGAAAGGCCAATATCGTGTACCTTACACACCGCTAGCTCCAGGAGCCTTCTCATCCTTCCTGAGGCTGAGTAGCAGCTCCCTCATCTTCGCCTTCTGCGTGCCGTTCGCACCACCGCCAACACCCTTGCCGCTGAGATCAACGAGCTTGGCAATTCTCTCCCAGCTGGTGCCACCGCTGGTGGTGTCTTCTCTGTTCTTCAGGAACTCCTCCTCCTCTTTGCGTGTCTGCGCAATGCCCTTGTCCTTCTTGTTGTTGTAGTTCTCGTAGAATTCGTCGATATTCTGCTGCGCGGCCTTGATGGTCTCGGCCTTCTTGGACGCGGAAACCTCGTCGCGGTGCTGGATCTGCATGCCTCGCCTCTCGCGCCACTCCCTAAGCACCTCTGGCTCGCCCTCGTCTTGATATGTGGTAGGCGGGTGGTATGGAAGAGATGAGCCGGTGATAGTTCCGTCTCCGCCAACGGCGTCGTTTTGTGTGTCAACGGCGGGGAAGGACGACTCGAAATCTCCAACGTCGTCTCCAAAGTTGCCGTTTGAGGGTGCGGCGGGCGCTGCGCTCATGCCACCGCCGAGAAGGTCATCATCATCGTCGCCGCCATCCTCGACAGTCGCAGTGTTGTCGGCAGATGTGGTGAATTGCTGAGCATCCTCGCCAAGGGCCGCGCGTTCGCGGGCGAGGAAATCGGAGGGCTCGTCGAGGCTGTCAATGGAGTTACCTCCAGTAGCTTCGGTCTGGCCTGTTATGGATCAGCTGAGGGCACCTAATGCACTGAATGCGACGGCCTGCATACCGTTGTCGAACTCGTCCAATGAAGGAAAGCGGTCGGCCATGTTTGCTAATGCCTAAAGGCCTCTGTGTTGATTTTGCTGACTGCGACTGACGTGATATTCCAGCAGGTCTGTATAGCGTTTTCTCTCAAGGTCGCTCGGGGTGTAACAATTCAGGTGTTATTCAGCCAAACCAATGCGTCTCCTTGATGTTGACGTTGTCGCAACTGCGCCGACCCCAGATGCCAAGCGACCGCGGAGGCCTTAGGCTGCCACGCGAGAGCTTCCAGCCACTTGCGCGCGCGAGAGAGCTCCAGACTTCTCCAGCTGCCAACTGCTACATCACATCACATGCAACACTAAGCGACTTGCGATTGTACATGAGTGACCTTGCTACAAAGCCCGAGTGAAGCCGCACGTACAATAGCACCCAGTCTATATAATCCTCTACGTGCTTTTGCATTCTGTGACATCTCCTGCGCGCCATGGCCTACTCCGACGACGCCGTCAAGGCCAAGTTGGCGGCCCTCAATGAGACGCAGGATAGTATCGTCACTGTTGCTCAATGGATTATGTTCCACCGGTATGTCGTCCTCCGAGGCATCAATCTGCGGTTGTCGCGCTTCCCGTGCTAATCGTAGTTCAGCCGTCACGCCGACCGCACTGCTGCCCTCTGGCTGAACAGACTCCAAGAAAGCAGCACGTCAAAACGCCTAGTCCTGATCTACCTCGCCAATGAAGTCGTACAACAATCACGCGCACGCTCGAAGACCGATTTCCTCATTGCATTCGAGCCTCTCATTGGCGATGCGACTGCTTTAGCCTACAAGAATGCTTCAGTCGAGGTGCAGAACAAGATCAAGAGGGTCGTCGAGGTTTGGAGGCAGAGGACTATCTTCGATGTGAAGATTCAGGATGCACTTGAAAAGAGACTTGACGAAGTGGACAAGACAAGGGGAGCGCAACGTGGAGGCGGTGGAGGCGGCAAGCTCGGCGGCAGCTTGTTTGGTGGATCTGGTGGAAGCGTGCCATCTGAGCTTGAACCACTCAGCAAATCGCAGACTGCTTTGAGCAAAGCCGAGGCAAGCGCAAGAGGTGTTGTCACGAACGCCAACACAGAGTACGCCAAACTCAACGACCCGAACACGCCGGTTCCAAGCCCGCCAGTGCACGCAGCGAAGCTGGCTTCGTTGATGAAGACATTGGCTAGCGCTCACTCTGCAGTTGAGAGCAGTATCAAGGCTCGGACGGAGCTCATCACTGGTCTTGAGCAACTACTGGAAAAAAGCCGGACCTCTCTTGCCACTGACCAGGAGACCGCTGCGGATCTGTCGAGTCGTCTGGCGACTACGGAATCTCGCAAGAGAGAAGTGGAAGACGGAATAATGCGCGGGCTTTCCAACCCGGCAACACCATCCGACGAATCTGGAAATGGAGCCTCAAACGCAGCAAATGGTGCCGACCCCATGGCCCCTGAGCCGGAGTCTTTCACGCCCCCTCCTCCTGACGTTGAATCTTTCACACCGCCACCGCCCGACGCTGGCGAGAATGAAGCCGACACCTTTGCAGTCGGCGAAAATGTGCCAGCAGAGCAGCAGCTAGCCGATCCTTCTGGCGCCGAAGTCATCACCGAACAAGCGCCTTCCCACGACGAGCCGCCACCCTCGCACGAGCCCCCGCCCGCGCTCGAATCGCAACCTTCGCAGCCCGAGAATGCTGCCGCGGCGGACATTCTGAGCAGCCTCCAGATGCCGCAGGTGAGGCACGCTTCCGCTGAGATCGTAGGAGATAGTGCAGACCCTAGACTCAAGCGGAGGAAGATGTCTCACAACAACGTTGACGATGAGATTTTTGGTGCTAACGGCGTTGACGAAGATGGCGTCGCTGCGATGCTGCAGTAGGTTTACAGCAACGTTGGCATGATGGGGGTATGGGAGACGCGGAAAGGGCTGCAGGCAGCTCAGATTGTTGCGCGTGAATGGATCGTTACGAGTTTTCGGCTTGGAAGCTTTGGAGAACGGTGCATTGCTGAACCGATACACTCCCTCAAAGATGTAGCATAAAGGGCAAAAACATCAACCATCATCACTAGGCTATCTCCAGTCTCAAACATCACCAACAAGACCCGACCCCATGCATCCATTGTCAGCATTGTCAGCATAAAACGATCCCTCCCCACAATTCTGACTGTGCGACCAACGTGGCTCTGAGGCAGACAGCGCCAGCACAGGCTTCTTATCGTCCAAAAAAGATATTGTAGGTGTAGGGTCACGCTCCTCTCCGTCACGAGTTTCGACGCCACGTCTCGTGCTTTGTCTTCTGTGACGACGTAGGCTGTAGTGTACTTCCTGGCTACGGGCCAAGACCTCCTGGGCGTCCAACGCCGGCTCCGTAGGATCAAAGTCTTTGAGCGGTTCGCAGAAGAGACTGGCCACTTTCGGTCCAGAGTGAAACTCTTTGAACGTTGAGATTGCGGCCGCGGAGCCGAAGGGGATACCTGTGCCCACGCAGGCAGGTTGGCTAGTTTGGGTATCGTATTCAGCAATCCGTGACAGGGATAGAGTTTTTGCAAAGCAGCTTACTCAAACAGCACACACGCCGCACCGCCGCCGACTTTCAGGCTGCCGATTTCCAACCCCATCGTCTGGTCTCTGCGTCCGTTGTCGAGGTTCAGACACGTTCTTGCGGCGTTCTTTTCGAGAAGCTGACATTGTCCTGCAAAATCTGGTCCGTTGCAAAGCAGGATTGATGGTGATTTGGTGTTGTCCCATGCTAAAGCGGCTTTTGGATCGACCAGTGATGGCACTGTGGTCGAGTCGAGGGACGTGAAGTTGGTGAAGGCCGTGGGAGGGAAGTGGATGGGAAACGCTACCGTGAGGCAAGCGATTGACGATAGTGCGACGCTGTGTCGTAGTGACATGGTAACTACGAATGTCTAGGTTCGAAGAAGTCGTCTAGTTGTAGAGAAAGCGGTTGATCACCTAGAACATCACCATGCTTCGACAGCGCACGATATATGACAGCACGTGAGCCACGATCCCACGTATGCTCTCACGTGCCTACACCGATGTTCCCAGAGCCGATTTCGCGCAAGCGGTACGGTATACCATGGCACATGTGCTACTATGTCGACGTTTCGACCGTGTTCTGCGGTACACCTGTGTTGCTGCGCAGCGTGACCCAGCATCCGGGTAGGTGCCTTTCCGCGTGCTGGCAGATTTCGATCCGCATTCGGAGGCCATCTATCCGGATACTTGCGTCCATTGACTATAACAGCGATCTGATGATGCAATGTTCGAGCAGGATGAGCGGGTAGATGCATGATGAATTGGACTGATCATCCGTGAGAAGGTTCTTTTCGTCGGCTACAGAACCTCGTTTGATCTATTGCACAACACTGTTCGCCTTCAGCGGACTGCTAAGCGGGAATGGTAATATATGGCAATCGCCTGTATTACCATGTCGATGCAACCCTCTCTCAGGTACAAAGCCCGATCAATGGGTATGCGTCGGATCGATCCACTTTACGCCCTCTGGCTTCTCGACCGCCTCGACATCCGGTAGGTTAATTGCGATTGCCTCGTTGTCGCTCCTGACAAGAACGCACTCCAAGGTTTCATTCTCATTGGCGTTGATTTCTTGGTGAGGAACATAAGGTGGCACGAAGATGAAGTCGCCAGGTCCAGCCTCCGCAGTGAACTCCAACTTCTCGCCCCATCTCATCCTTGCTTTGCCTTTCACGACGTAAATGACGGATTCCAGATGACCGTGGTGGTGGGCGCCTGTTTTCGCGTTCGGATGGATGTGTACAGTGCCGGCCCACAGCTTCTGAGCACCAGTTCGTGCGAGGTTGATGGCCGCGGCACGGTTCATGCCCGGAGTCTGGGCCGTGTTGGAGTCCAGTGAGTCTGCGGGTATGACCCGGACGCCTTCGTGCTTCCAGCCATCCTCCGGGGGCGGAGGGATATCTTGGTTCGAAGTCATTGTTCACTTGCGACTGTCGGTCAACCTCGGTGCCAGTGGCTGCAACAGTGTCGTGTTCTTCCCCCGCGCCCAAGGCAACCTCAACTTCTGAAGAGGTGGGGACGTGAGAGCTTGTATCGTAGTTGCAATGATAAGTCAGAATCGAGGCTTCCCCTCACCTGTAGGTGCCGAGGCCCACTTAACACCGATCACGTTAGCCACTTGTTTTATGTCGACAGCACAGCTAGAGAAAGATATAGTGCCAATATTGTGGAATCGCATTGATATTTCAGTACATTGCTTGCTAGGGTGAATAGTGTGTTGGAAACTGTATATGCCTGGAAATATATGGTCAATAGTTCAGCGCTGCCTCAACCCTCAGTGAAGGCAGGAACCCGGATACTCACCTCCAGCTCTTTTTACTCATATCAGATGGCAAACTTAGTGAAAGGGATAATGAGACTCTGCGCTCTTTGGTAATTGGCCCATGGAGATCACAGCATCGTCAACCACCGGGGCAACATTATTTACTTGAGTCTTACTCAATCGAAAATCGCACAGCCTCTGCGTCCGTAGCATGCATGTCCCTCTATCCCAATAGAATCTTGCTACGCCGAAAGGCTCTGCGATGCTTCAGGGAGCCCTCGATTTCGTATCACTCTTTGCCTGCTTTCACTGCTGCTGTCACGGGCTGATTGTCAGTGTCGCCGCAGAGGTTCGGTCTTGGTCTTGGAGAAAAGGAAAGCCAGGGGCATGATGCCTTCTGATCTAGATACACGGAGGCGCAAGCAATGTGTTCCTAATCATGGTCGATGCGAGCCTAGAACATGATGATCTTCAACGATGCCTTGCTTTACACCTCAAGCCGCGGCCGAGGGGCTGTGCAACTGAATCGCTTCGAAATGACGTCGGCGTCTCGTGCCTCGTGCCAACGGCTAGCCTAACAATGAACAGTACAGTATCTCATGTAAAGCGATAAGCTCAGTAGAGTCAATATTTCTTGACTTTATATACATACTCCCGTACATGAGATCGTCGTGCTCACAAGAATGGCCTCCCTCACCGCCCACATCACGACATTCAACTGCGGACGGAGCTTCCCGTCCACCACCCACCTCGCATCCTCGCTCTTCGATAACACCTCGACCACTCTTCCGCCGGACCTCATCGTCTTGTGTCTGCAGGAAATCGCACCCATAGGATACGCCTTCTTAGGTGGCTCATTCCTCGCTCCCTACTTCAGCAAATTCAGCACCATTGTCCAAAATGCGGTCTCACAACAATTCGATTCGAACGCCGACTACACCCCGCTGGTCATACAAAATGCGGGACTTACAGGGTTGATGGTGTTCGCGCGCTCGGACATTCAGCGATCGATACGATGGATTGAAACAGCAGCCGTGGGAGTCGGCATGTACGAGATGGGCAACAAAGGCGCCGTCGGCGCGCGACTATACCTCGACGGCGACGACGACACTCCCGTCCCCGTGACCTTCGTGTCCGCACACCTGGCGCCCATGGAAGACCAATGCGAGCGGCGCAACGCCGACTGGAAGAGCATCTGCGAAGGGCTCGTTTTCACGCGCGTCAGCGACGCCTCCAGACCCTCCAACACCACCGAAGACGCCCAGCCGCTGCTCCAGTCCTCGTCCCCAGACACCAACTCATCACAATCCCAATCCACCCTCTTCTCCCCCCTCTCCCACACCTTCTTCGCCGGCGACCTCAACTACCGCACAGCAGACACCGCGCCCTCGGAGACCGACCACAAAATCTGGCCGCACCCCACCAGCCCGCCCTCGCACCCCTCCTTCCGCGACCTCTGGGCCCACGACCAGCTCAACCGCGAGCTGCGCGCGCAAAACACCCTGCACCTGCTCGCCGAAGCGCCCGTGGCCTTCCCGCCGACGTACAAGTACTCGAGCGCGGCGCGGAAAGCGGCCGCGGACGGCACACCGCTGCCGTCCGGCGGGGGAGACGGCGCCTGGCCCTGGGCGAAGCATAGAGTGCCGTCCTGGTGCGACCGGGTGCTGTTCCTGGCGGGGGCGGAGCCAGAGGTGCAGAGGTATGCGGCGCTGCCGGTGCAGCCGACGAGCGACCATAGGCCTGTGACGTTGGTGGCGAAGATGCCGCTGCGGAGGCCGGGGAAGGAGGGGGAGGTGGAGGCGCCGTTTAGGATGAGGAAGGATTGGAGGGAGAGGAGGGCGGCGGCGAGGAGGTATGAGGTGTTGGTGGGTGTTGGTGCGTACCTTGCGCTGACGTGGGAGGGCGAGGCGATGCTTCTTGCTACGGTGGTGGGGGTGTTGGGTGGATATGTGGCGTTGCGGGCTGTGTTGGCGGGTTGAGGCGTTTGTTCCTTTGGGCGCGGCCGCTGTTTGATGATCATAGATACCCTTCCGTGTATAAAATACTCGTTGAAAACACCCGCACGTCTTCGACATACTCAAGACGACTTCAATGCCATCGAGAGACTACAGCCAAAACACGAAATCACAAAACGTGACACTAGTGAGCCCACTCATTGTCAAAGAAAGCTTTTCATAAAACAACCCTACCCCTTACACCGGCAAAAAGCAACCCCCAAGCGCTCAAAAACAACTCATAAGAGACCCTACTCCCCTACCTCATACTAACACTAGCCTGCCTCTGCAAAACCCCCCACTGCCAAACCCTCCCCTCCTCATCCCCCGTGTACACCGCATTCGCCATCGGCAACAACGCCGTGATGCCCGCGCTGCAATTCCCGCCATCCTCCCTCGCAGAATCAACGTGATTCAGGCGATTGACAAGCTGCAGATGCCACGCGCCGTCGCGCAGCGTCGTCAGCGCCCAGACGTTGACGACGCCGTGTGCGTGGCCCGTGAACAGCAGCTCGCGCTCGACCCACTCGTTCGCAGCGCCGTTGTAGAAGGCGCAGGACAGGATGGGATCGTCGGGCCCGTCGCTGAGCTTCTGGTCGACGAGGAGGTGGCCGTTGAGCGTGAAGAGGAGCAGATGCGCGCCGCGTGCGAGGGCGATATGACCGCTTGTGCTGCTGATCTGGGCCGCCTGGAGGGTGCGCTGCGTCGGCGGGAGGAGCGCGCGGATGCAGTCGTGGCGGTTGAGGTCCCAAAGGAGGACCTGGCCGTCCGCGGAGACGGAGAGGAGGGTGCTGAAGACGCGGCTGGCGGCGAGGAGGGTGACGGGGGCGCGGTGGCCGAAGAGGTAGGTTTTCCAGTCGATTTCGATCGCGTCGCGAGACTTGGTGACGGCCCAGATGGCGAGGGTGCAGTCGGCGCCGGCTGTGATGAGCGTCTTGCTGTCTGCGAAGGTGGTGGTCGTGACGGGGCCGATGTGGGTGTTTTCGTATAGGCCAAGCAAGCGCTTTGTGTTGGAGGAGTAGAAACGCAGACTGTGGTCAGCATAACCCCACTGTATGTAGCGATCACAGTTTGGCAGCATGTTGAGCATGCACGGCCCAGCAGAGAGCACACGATCCTGCGTCGGCGAGAAGATCAAAGTAGCAACCTTGTGATCGTTCTCCAAGAGCGGTACAGGGATCCTTGTCAGAGACTCCGCCATAGTATCAAGCCTAGCCGTCGCAAATTTCTCCGTCTCCCGGCTAGGATGAGGTCTTGGGAACACTTGATACGGCGTCTGACCAAACGAGTGAATGATGCCAATAGTCGCGAGTCGCTCCACCGAGTCCTGGATATTGTCTAGATCCTTCGCTCCTCCGTAAGACAGATGCTGGAAGACATTGGTCGCCTCGATAGCAGCTTCTCCCCGCTGCTTGAAGCCAAAGACCAGATCGACCCACTGATGTAGATGCTCGCTCACATGAGGGCTCTCCAACGCCTCGCGATGCTTTGCAATGAAAATGTGGGGGTCACCCTTCGCCCAAGGCGGCAGCTTCACATCGCCGACGAGCTCATCGTTCCCCTGCTTGGTGCCGAAGTCATAGCCGTTGATGTTGGTCAGGAACTCTGGGAGGTAATAGAACTCCGGCGTAAGCTCGCGGACGTCGGTCATGTTTTCCCTTGACGCGGACAGCCAGGCTCGCTCGATCGAATCGAACAATCTGTCGGCGTGGTCGAAGTTGCCACCTTGCAGCAGCAGATAAGATTGAACGAAGGGTTGCATGCGGATAAGGTAGGAAGTGACGATCATGGCCGAGGAGTAGTGCGTTCCGTAATGGAACGGAGGAGCGTTCTCGTCACCCATCTCAGCGAACTGCTTGTATCGGTCTTTGTAGTCAGCCTCCCGCAGAGGCGTCTGGCAGCCCATTGGCTTCGACAGATCGCGGAAAGTGTTCGGATTTGTGAGATCCAACTCATCGCTAGTGTAATCGGCCAAGACCCAAGGGAAGACAGGGTACTGCGTCAGGTCGTTGAAAGATCTCCCGGCCATCGTGTTTATCAGCATCAGATACTGGAAATTCGACATGTCGCCCTTAATCCATTTCTTCGTAGCAGCATGTCCCGTGCCACCTTTCAAAGCGTTCGCAAACCTCGACCCAAGCGACTGTGGCGTCTCTTCCGGGTTGCGCAAATTGTCAAGGCGCCAGGCATCCTCGCTCGCAACGGTGGTAGCACTGTGGACATGCGGCGCCCGGCTGACTATAGCGTTGTACAGCTCGTCTCTCTTGTTGGTCGCAATGCAGGTCAGAAGATAGCTCCTACCATCGGTAAAGAAGACCTCCAGCGATACGTCGCGGAAGAGAAAGCGTCTCTTCGAAACGCTCAAGACCTCCGTCCACGTCCAATTGCGGCTCGCCTGGTCGCCGATACTGATCTTGCTCCGCTGCGAACCGACGTCTTTGCCCGAAATGAGCTGCACGTACGGGTCCCTCTCATCCTCAGGCGCCTGCGAAACGCTGACAATCTCACCATCCGAGCGCTGAAAGAAATTGTCCTGGAGGTAAAGGCACTTCTTGCCGATGACCAGCAGCCCCTCGCAAGCCTCCAGACCGACGATGCGCGAAACGTTGTAGAGCTGCTGCACCATGTCGCCGCGCTGCAGGCTAGTCATGACTTTCCGGTTCTTGTCCTCGATGATGCCGTCTTCACCCTCCTGGGGATCGTCGACCATCTCGAACCCGCCTTCGAGTAGTTGCGAATTGGAAATCGAGTCGCCGCGCGATCGGCCCTCACCGGTCTGTTCTTGAGCTCCGTCCAGTCCGTCGCCGACCGGAGTGTAAGGCGTGGCAGACACGATGTTGTCCTTCATATTAGGAGGGACCTGTGTGTCCAGAGCAAGCTTGGCGGTCGTGTGGCGCTCGGAGAACTTCCTCTTCGACTGGTAGATTTCCTTGTTCGGCGACAAGTCAGGCAGCGTGCGCATGCGCATGCGGTTGGCGCCCTCGGTCTCGTCGAGCTGCCACTTCGTCGTCTCCGCCTCAGCGTCGAGCCCGCACGGCTGTCGCATCAGGTGCTCCAGGCGAGCGAAGACTGTGAAGACGAGATGCACGGTCTCCTGGTGATCCTGCATCGATCTCTGCAGCTTCAGCTTCTCCTGCGCGTGAACGTTGGCGCGCCAGTGGTTCGTCGAAGTCTCGTAGTGCTGCAGGAAGTCATCTACGCTGGTCTCCTCGGCCTGCCACTGGCGCAGTTTCTCTTTCCTTTTGCTCAGGCGCGCCTTCGCAGACTCTTCGTTACGGCGATTTTCGTCGCTCACGAAATCATCCCACGGCTTGGCCAGCGTGTCGATGAAGATGGCATCGAGGCTTTTGCGGTTCTCGTCGACCCAAAAGATAAAATCTTCATCGTCCAGCGAGACCAATTTCATGAAGCCCGTAGACAGGTGCCGCTGTTCGGAGCCCATCGCGTACGTGAGAAGCGTCGCGGTCTCGGTGGGTTTCTGCATGAGCATTGTACGCCACAAGCGAGCCGCGGCGAATCGGACCGATCGAACAGGTGTCGTGAGCTTCATGTAGAGCAGGTAGCAGATCAGGCGGATGAAAGGAGTCTCTTGGTTTTCTGTGGAGAACAAGATGGTCTGCCAGTAGTTCATCTGGTCGAGGAAAGTGATCGCTTCAAGCTCGTCAATCGACTCATCAAGCTCCGAAAGTCGCAGCAGCATGACCCTCAGGAACACGATGCGCATCGTGTTGGTCGCCTGCGCGCAGAGACGCACGCTCTTGATCGCCGCGATGTCAGGCTGCTGCAGGTAATCCAAAACCTTGCCGATGAAATCGATGACAGGTTGAGCGCCATTGATGAACCAGCCCTCAAACACCGCCTCCGCCATATGAAGACAGAATCTGCCCAGATTGGTCAATACCCTCGTCTCCTGCAACAGCGCCTGGTCTAGCTGCAAGTGATTCCACATCTGCGACAGCGTGTGCACCAGAATATACGATTCAAAATAAGCCTGGTGCTCACGGAAGCCAGGCGGTACCTTCAGGAACAGCCCCAGCCCATTGAACTCTTTCTTGTTACAAATCAAGTCCAAGAACATGCTCACACACACCTCGAGCAGGGACTCGACAAGCGAGTTCCCAACGTTCAGCTTCACGGGCTCCGCAGTCTTGGGCGCCATGGTAGGGTTGAAGCGCGCGTTGGGAGTAGAGGGCTTGCGAGCTCCCTCGTTGACCAGCACGAAAGACGACAGGCGTCTGGGAGCAGCGACACGCTTAGTGGGCGATGCAGGTCGCTTTTCGCCTTCCATTTGCAGACTTCTGACGGACGGCGGTCTCTCGCCCAGGGAATTGGAGTGCGGCCGCATGACTACCTCCTCGCCCTTGAAGGAAAGAGAGTCTTTCTCCGCTTGGTATTCCGTGGCTGCCGATAGCCTATCGGAGCCCACGATGACGGGATAGAGGACGAACAGGATCTCTTGGACGTAGCGTGAGGTTGATGCGAAGTCGCGGAAACCCGCACTTCGCGCGTACAGCTCGGTGAGGAATTGTATAATTGTCTTGACCAGCTTTGCATCCGCCTCGGCAGGCTCGTCGGTTTTGACGACGTCCCGCAAAGCAGCCTCAAGCATGTTCATGATCGGTTGGAGCATCTCCGGGTGAAGCACGCGCAGGCTATCGTTCACTTGCAGTGTCTCGATGAGGCCAAAGACAGTCAACGGCTGCGGACCCAGAGCGCTGGTGGGTACGTTACGTCCGAACAGCATGGCGAACGCTAGGACCCATAATGAAGGGTTCCTCCAGTACGCTTTCAGGCGAGCTTTCAAGGTGACAAATCCGCCGTTCTTATCGACGAATGAAGTCTTGAAGTCAGACCCGAGTGTACTGAGACACCGGCATATGATGCGACTCGTGAAGACCACGACGCGGACGTCAGGCTCAGACAGCATGTGTGACAGCCAGCGAGTGGGGATTGCTCTGACGAAACGCTTGGCAGCCGTGGGGGTACGATCGTCAGATAGGACATCAGTCAGCAGCTCCAGCAGATGGACAGCGAGTTCAGACCGTGAGACACAGGGCCTTTGGGGCACCGCGGGCGGCCCTCCCGGAGTGCTTGGTCTTGATGAGCCTCTGCGAGCCCAAGACAGCGCGCGTTGTCGGACCTTTACCGCGCTTGCGATGCTCTTGATCGAGCGCGTCTGTTGAGCCCTCTCGTCATGAAGACCGAACGCTATGAACATGGCCAGGTCTTTGAACGAATTGTGAGCAGATCCGGTGTCGACGAGAGCCCTCAACGACTTGAGAAGCGGATCTACGCAGTCTCGCGGCACGTCTTCGACTTTGAGTCCCTCCATCAGCTTCTTGAGGACACGCATGCGGGCGAATCTCTTTTGGTTGAAGCCATGGTGTTTGTTTTGTCCAACGAAATGCACAAATTGATCGTAGTAGAGCTTCTGAGTCTCCGCATCACACCTCCTCCACGTGTCGAAGTCAACCAGCAGGACTCGGTAGCCCATCGGATTGACTATGATGGAGTTCTCTGGTGCTTTCTGATCGTACCCGACAAATTTGAGGATCAGTCTCAAAAGCTCCAGTGGAAGAGCCTGACGGTCCTCGAGTGGGAGCACAGCAGATGGCTTTCGCGAAGTGACATGGCTCGCCGACGCGCCGGACTCGAAACCGAGCTTTTCTCGTATGATCAGGGCCAGAATGCCGAATCCGTTTCCTTTCTCCATAGCCTCGCTGACTCTCCAGCTGTCTTTGACGCACTCGAAAAATATCTCAGCCGCTTGAAGGAAGGCCGTCTTGGTCATGGCTGACTCGACAAGCTTGAGCAGCAAAGGCAAGCAGCCGGATAAGCACCACGCAGTGTCGTCGAGTGCCCTTGGGAGAACGACGACTGGGTTCCCTTTCATCACCGCGCAGCCATACGCCCTACCGAGTGCCTCGCTGATCGTGGGAATGGCCGTGTTGATCGCGATAGCCTCTCCTGCTTTCACAAGATCTTCGTAGCGTTGTCTAGATCGCTTGTCAAGTCCATACTGTGCGACCAGACTTTTCACGTTCGATGCGTCTGGGTGAAGAGCGGCCATCGGTGAAACGCTGAGGAGTAGCTTCGACTCGGGCATGACGTCGCTGCCGCGGCCTTCAGTCGCGGTCACAATTTCAGACTTTTCTGACCTGTCAGGATGCAAAAGTTCGTTGTAACGGTTCAGCTCGGCGGATGCTTGGTATGTCAGTAGCGGGCCCAAGCAGTCCTGCATATTTCCGTAGTATCTGGGGCCCAGCTTGTGATGGACGGCGACAAGCTCATCAGTGAGTGGAATCGAATACAGATGGGCAGTCGCCAAAGACCATCGCTCTTTAAGCTGGTTACGCCCAAGACGAGCTGACAGGTCCGCGGGAGTTCCAAAGAACGCTTGAACCGAGCGAGTTTGACGCCCAACGCTTCTCATCGGCAACTCGCGGGGGCTGGATTCTTCAGACATAGGAGTTTCGGGATATCCGATCTTGACTTGCTCGGCGAATTCGCCGTCTACGAAAAGCATGACCGGGCTGTGCCGTGGGTCTGCTGTTGCTCGCCGGTGCACAATAGCGATGTGGTACCACCTTCCGGCAGCAAATCTGGTAGACTTGAACCGCACGCTAGGTCTAGGCGCTCGAATCGAGGTTTGTAAAATAAGCGAGCGACTGTCCTTCTCCAGATAAGCCAGCAGGAAGCAAGTCTGGTTCTCATCGAAGGCTCCAAACAGGGTGGTGTGCGTGTGTGAGTCAAACTTATCAAAGCGGAACCAAGCAGCCAAAGAGTACCCAGTGGTGGGGGGAAACGGTCGCGGTAGACTCTTCAACTCGACAGAAGAATGGCCGGACTGCGACAAGTCGAATTGAATAACAGCAGGCGCTTTTGAGGCTTGCAATGTGCTCAGCAAAAGCGAGCGCGCATCGTCAGAATCGCAGGCACGACGGAAGAGAAGGGCGGCATCATCAAGGTTGCTGAGTCCAAAGCCTTTGAGTATCTGAAGAAATTCGTTTGCTGCTTGACGGCACGGCTCAGGCGCGCTTCGATCCAGCCAGAGCAGAAGAAGGTGCGAGCTGATTCCTGTCTCCCAAAGCGTGTATTGATTACGCAGACATAAGCAGCTTATAGCTTCGAGAAGTGAGAGTACATTCCTGGCAAGGCCGAGTAGCGAAGCGCTGGCGCCGATCGCTTCATGCTTTAATACACGAAAGGACAGTCGAATTGCTAGAGAGCACGCTTGAGGCTGGACGATGACCTCGTGCCCTTTGACCAAGCCAGAGGCTATCTGCTCGGCCGTGGTGTCTTGGGAAATGAATGTTTCTCGACTTTGGTCGAACTCGCTGGCTATACGATCACCATCGTCTTCGCCAAATGCAAGCTGTAGAATCCCCAGCAGGATAGTCGTCACAACATGGAGCCGATCTTCGTTATCGTCGTGATCGAGGGTAGCATCCAATAGGGCCAGCAGACTCTTTTGGAGTATATGCCAGCCATCTAGACGATCGGCAAAGTAACGTTGGTTCCCGCGGTGTCCGCTAAATGCGGTTGACAGAATCGCAAGCAGACTTGCCACCGCTTGAGCGGTAGGTAGCTTGCCGAAAGTGACTACTCCAGTGGCCGGCTGACAAAGCTCTTTGGTTGCTTGGAGAACGGCGCCTAGTCCCCCGCCTCGTCTGAATACATCTTTGGTAGCAGAGCTGTCCGCGAGTGCCGGCTTAAGACTGCCGGCAATGGTTACAATCCTTCGGCAGCCCTCATCCTCTGCTATGGGTGAGACTGCAATGAGGTCTCGACATAGTTCGGCAACATTCGAATTCCGTTCATCAGCATTCAAGCCTCTCGACGCGGAAGTGGATGACCTGGGCCGACGAATTTGGCCCGCGGTCAAGGCCATGTCGTCGATCAGGTCTGGGTAGAGCGAGCGAGCATTTCTTGCGCATTCTGCTCAAAAGCAAGGCATGTCTCAGGGTGCCGTCCAGCGCTACGGGATGCTCAGGTGCACAGCTACTCGATGTAGCAGAGGCGGCTCAGCTTGGCGGGGCGCCAAGGTTGGAGTTGGAAGAGTGAGGTTAGCTGTTGCCTGCTTCGGGCTGAGCCACTCTTGCTGGAGCGGGTTTGTGCGGTGCGCTGGACGTCGTGCCGGGAGAGGGCAGCTGCGATATTGCGAGGCTGATTTTCTGTGGCGGTCCCCTTGCCTTGCCTTCGCAGTGCGAGTGAAACACTGGGGCATCCATGGGCGTCAGGCGGTGCTTTCGAGAGGCTGCACTGACCCTCGATGACGGAAGCTCGGCGCGAGACGCGCGCCGCACCCGCGCCTGAGGCGGTGCAGCGTGACTTGGGATGGACGAATGCATTCACCTACCTCAGGCAGCAGGTTGTGTGTTGCGTGGCTATAGGAATATCGTGCTTGGAAGCAGTGTCACAGCAGCATAATTGATACGCACACGAGAGGTCTGAGGGTCTGAGACGGTGCAGATCTGGCGCTCGACGATGCCTTGACAGGCGAGCCTCTGTCCGCGACTTGTTTGACGTGGGAGCCAAGGGAGCGATGTACCAGGCGAGTAGTTTTCACGGGCGAGCCTTATCTTTGCAGATGAGATCTGTCAGGTTGGGTGGTCTGACTGTTATCTTCAGTCATTCACGCAAGCCCCAGAGGTCGGGACAGATGCTCTACGTCCGCATCTCTTACCAATAAGGTATGCCACAGACCTCCAGGTAAGGTATGCGGCCTTTGAACTCGGCGCAGCTGCCCCCGACAGCCAGCGTGCCATGACTATTGTGACTCAGTCGGTGTGGCGCTCCGATCGGGGCGGACCGTTGAGCATTCCGAGGCTACCTGCTTGGTACCTGCTGGTACCTGCTTCAACCTGCGGCTCATCAGTGCTCCGGCCGAGTCTCGAGTACCTGTGTGGCCGTCTGACGTGCTGAAGATAAGCAGAAAACCAGCAGAGGATCGCGAGATGAAGTATTTTACGGTTATGACATTTTCGGTCAAGCAAAATGTGTGTGTATAGAGACACAGACCCAGTAGCCGCGGCTCAACAACGTGACGCCTGTTATCAGGGTGCTCCAAGCGCGAGCTCTCCCCAGCTTCTCGCCCGGCCAAGCCCCATCGCCCGTCGCCCGGAAACGGAGGCGCCGTCGTCATCGTCATGTGCGTGAGCTGGCTGCCGTATCACGCGACGCCCTGCCGCCTGCCACTGTCTTATCAGTCGCCGACGACCTTGACCTTGACCTCCACTCGCACACCACCGCCCTTCCTCCCTCTTCATCCCCCATCACCTCCATCGTCCCATCCGCTCAATTGCTCCATCTCTACACGCAGTCTGTTTGTTTTCGCACCACCACACACACTTGCACATAGCCCATCATGCGTGGCGCCATCGCCGGCCTCTCGCTGGCCTCACTGGCGGCTGCCTCGCCCGTGCTGGTGAGCAGCATCCACAACGACGCCGCTCCCATCCTCTCGGCGTCCAACGCGAAGGAGATTGCGGACAACTACATGATCGTCTTCAAGGACCATGTCACCCACAACCTGGCTGCCGAGCACCACGGCTGGGTCCAGGGCCTGCACGAGCAGGCTCAGGCTGCGAAGACCGAGCTCCGCAAGCGCTCTCAGACCCCGATGGTCGATGACATCTTCAGCGGTCTCAAGCACACCTACAACATCGCCGGCAGCCTGATGGGCTACTCCGGCCACTTCGACGAGGATGTCATTGAGCAGATCCGCAGACACCCTGACGTAAGTCTGCTCCAAGCGAGCCTCGGCAACCCTTGAACTCAAGCTAACCAGCCATCACCATACAGGTCGCACTCATCGAGAGGGACCAGGAGGTCCACGCGCTCAAGTCTGACGCCGAGGTCGAGAAGAACGCCCCCTGGGGTCTTGCCCGTATCTCCCACCGTGACAGCTTGAGCTTCGGCACCTTCAACAAGTACCTGTACACTGAGGAGGGCGGCGAGGGTGTCGACGTCTACGTCGTCGACACCGGCACCAACGTCGACCACGTCGACTTCGAGGGTCGCGCATCTTGGGGCAAGACCATTCCCCAGGGCGACGCCGATGAGGATGGAAACGGACACGGTACACACTGCTCTGGCACTGTCGCCGGCAAGAAGTACGGCGTTGCCAAGAAGGCGCACGTCAAGGCCGTCAAGGTCCTCCGCTCCAACGGCTCTGGCTCCATGTCCGATGTCGTCAAGGGTGTCGAGTACGCCGCTGAAGCTCACTCCGAGCAGGTCAGCATCGCTAAGAAGGGCAAGAGAAAGGGCTTCAAGGGCTCCACTGCCAACATGAGCTTGGGTGGCGGCAAGTCCTCCATCCTCGACCAGGCTGTCAACGCTGCTGTCGATGCCGGTATCCACTTCGCTGTTGCCGCCGGCAACGACAACGCTGACTCTTGCAACTACTCTCCTGCTGCTGCCGAGAAGGCCGTTACCGTCGGTGCCTCCACCCTCGCCGACGAGCGTGCCTACTTCTCCAACTACGGCAAGTGTAACGACATCTTCGCCCCCGGTCTCAACATCCAGTCCACCTGGATCGGCAGCAAGTACGCCGTCAACACCATCTCCGGCACCTCGATGGCCTCCCCCCACGTCGCCGGTCTCCTCGCCTACCTCCTCTCCCTCCAGCCTTCCAAGGACTCCGCCTTCGCCGTCGCGGACATCACCCCGAAGAAGCTCAAGGCCAACCTGATCTCCATCGCGACCGAGGGCGCCCTGACCGACGTCCCCAGCAACACCGCCAACATCCTCGCCTGGAACGGCGGTGGCGAGTCTAACTACAGCGCCATCATCGAGAAGGGCGGCTACGAGGCTTCCCGCCGCGCTTCTGTCCTGGAGGAGGTCGAGTCCGAGGCCAAGGCCGCCGGCGAGAAGCTCTACTCCGAGGGCGACGAGCTCGCCCACAAGGTCGCCGAGCTGACCGACAAGGTCGAGGACCTCATCTCTGACGAGCTCAGGGACATGTTCCGCGAGCTCAAGCGCGAGTAAGCGGGCAAGCAGTCTCTGCTCTGTTTAGGAAAGAAGATCCACCCGAGGAGCCGAGCCGCATGCACAGGGCTCGGCGATGTGCATAGAAATGGCTCATCGTTTCTTCTGACGGCATTTAGACTGGCTCCTGCGATGCTGGCTTAGACGCGGAGCCTTCGTCATTGTTGTTGACTGCTATTGTATCTCTTTGGAATGGATGGAATCTTGGAATAGCGCCTGCGAGGCGAGCGGCCGCGATTTTTGCATGTATACACGATACGCAGGATAGCCGTTGAGAATGCAGATGGAATCTTATGATGTCGCTGCCGATTCAATTGTGTTGTGTCGTGTTGGGTGATACTTTTTGTCATCATTGCTACCCGATGAAGTACATATGTCCGCCCGTTAGTTTGCCCTGTGTCAATGCATAGCTCAGTATTCGCTGCCCGTAAAACCTCCCATGTACCGGGAAGCCCATCGATGACCGGAATCACAGAAGCGACCGATTGCAGAGCGTATGACAGATAAGATGGCTTTCATTATAAAACATCTGAATAGAGTCTTCGCTTTGCTTCCAAAAGCAGTGCGACTTGCGCCCTTATGTGATCGATTACCATGCGCGAATGTTGGTGTCGCCCCATGCGTGCGCGTGCAATTGGCTTTCGTCCTCCACTCTGCAAGGCTACTGGACACCGACACCATCGGAGGGCTGAAACACGGGATACTGGAGGCTGCTCGACGTTGTTTCTAAACAGGCGACATTCTTCCCATTCTCCAATCCTCCCGAGTCTTCGCCTATCTAGGCCATCGCTAAGGACCGACCGCAGCACGCGAGCGAAGGTTCCAGCCCCAGAAGTTGCTCCACCCGTTCGGCGACTGCAAGGTGGCCCGGCAAGCTCCAGCTTTGACCTCACCCTGCGTCTCCTCAATTCTTCTCCCCACGTTGCCTCTCTGCACCCGCACGTCTGCAGCAGTCAAACCAGCAACATGGCGGCCATTGCGAAGGTCCTCTTCGGAGGCGGTTCTCCCGCCTCCTCCGCTGCGCCCAGCGACGCTGGTAAGATCACCTGCCATAAAAGGCCACTGAGAGAGACATCCTTACTGACACCAGATAGACTTCGCCGACTTCGCAACCGCAGCCTCCCCGCTGGCGCCCTCGCACGCAGCTTCCTCCCTCTCTTCCGGAGCAGCGGCGGCCGCATCCACGACCGGATCTCCCTCGGTCTACTACTCCAATGAAGGCCGCCCATACACGGCCTGGTACCGCGTGTGGGAGCGCACCTCGCTCGCCGACTTCTACCAGGAGCTCTTCATCATCCCGATCATCCTCGTGATCGTCCTCGTCAACATCGTCGGCACGCGCGCTAACCGCTCGCGCGCGAAGAAATGGGCCTCGACCTACCTGCCCATGCTCGACAGCGAGTTCGCCAGCGTCGGCTTCGGCGGCCGCAAGAGCCTCCGCGTCGGCGACGTCAAGCAGGACGGCATCGCGCAGGCCGTCACCGGCAGCACCGACGTGCCCGCCGACCTGCTGAAGGAGAAGAGCAAGAGCGAGTACGTGGCGTACGCGACAGGCCGCCAGAACGTCGCCTGGCTGGACATCCGCATCCAGCTGTACAAGCGCAACAACCCGCTGGCGTGGTTCGGCGAGCTGGCGACCTCCTTCTTCACCGAGAGCTTCCCCGCGCCCGCGGAGCGGGTCGAGGCCACCGCGTACTGCTTCGACGGCAAGGAGAAGACGCTGCTCCCCATGGCGCCGGCGAGCAAGGACTCCACGTACGACGGCTTCGTCTGGGCGATCGTGCACAAGGATAAGATGCGCACGCTCAGGGACGAGCGCTACGACATCTCCCTGACCTCGACCAAGGACCACCCGAAGCTGCCCCAGTGGGCCACCGTCATGAGCGAGAGCGCCGAAGTGACCGAGGCCATGCTCACGCCCGACCTCATCAAGGCCGTCACCGACGCCGGCGAAGACCTCGAAGCCCTGATCATCACCGACCAGCCGATCGATGCGCCTAAGAAGTAACGAAATCGCCCCTCCTACACTGACCTTCCAATCTCAAATGCTAACCAAACCCTCCCAGACTCGACGACCTCATCCCCCGCAAACGCATCTACCTCTCCATGCGCCTGAACCCCAAGCCCGCCTCGACCTCGCTCTTCGCGACCTTCCTGCGCCTGCCCGACCACCTCGTCAGCACCGCCCACTTCCGGCCCGAGGCGCTGCGCAAGGTGCGCGCGACGCGCGAGGACGAGGCGCGCAAGCTGCGCAAGCTGGACGACGAGGAGAAGGCCGAAGAGCGCCGCGTCGCGGCCGAGAAGCTCAAGAAGGAGGAGCGCGACCGCCGGCTGGGCAAGATGAGCGCCGAGGAGCAGCGCAAGTTCCTGCAGAAGGAGAAGGAGCAGGAGAATCGGAAGATGACGAAGAAGAGGACGCAGAGGGGTTAGTTGGCGTACTGTTTCGGAGAGGGGTCCATACTGTTCTTGGAATTGGTTTCGCTGAGTGGTTGGGAAGGGCGGGACTGTGTATTTGCTGTATATATGATTCTGTTGGTAGAGCCGGAAATTTTGTTGAGAAACAGACCATCGGCGATAGCAAGGGAGCTCCCACGTCTCTTCGACGGTCTCGATTGGAGGCATTCAAGGATTATGATATCCGAAAGTAGGTAGCGCAGCCGATAAGTCGCTGCTCTCGTCAAGTCAGCGCTTTGAACTGCATGCCATGTCCTCCTCTTCAAGCCCTCATCTGCAGATCTGAACTAGGTATACACGATAACACGTGGACAACTCACTGTATTTCATTCAGTCTGAATCGTTGTTCTCACATTTGTTCGTTCGTTCGTTCGTTCGTTCGTTCGACCACACCAGGCAGCCGTATCTTTGTTGCATGCTTGGAAGCACTCGTGCAAGGCTCGTGCCTCAGTCACGAGTTTGAACCCTCGATATGCGATCTCCTGCCGAACAACATGATCCGACGAATCTCTTCTTCCAAGAAACCGCCATCGCAAGCCTCTCAAGGCGTTCTCATCACCGACCAACCACCCACCACAATCCGCCCCACCTACTGACATCCAGAGACCCCAAGAACCCAATGCTTAGGGTTAGGGTTGGGGTTGTCGCTCACGGCCCCTTCGCGCCCTCTCCCTCCTGACTTGGGCACGACATTACAAATATCAACGCCTGCAGCAGAGAGCCCTATCTTGGCTGCGTATTACCCGTCGGGTTCATGATGGACCCAACGCTTATCATGGCATGCTCTCCACGCCGGGGTCTCTCTCGTCTCGGGTCACGACGCTACAGCAATTGTGGTGGAGTGGGGGCGAGGATCGTGTTGTCCCCGCGGAGGGCCGCCCCTGGCTCGCGTCCTGCGGCGGGCGTGTGACGGTGGAGGATGCTCTCGAAGGGGAGGGAGGGCTGGGAGGGTGAGGGACGTGTTTGGGGTTGCTGGTCTGGCGACGACGGTTGTGCTATGGACATAGGGCTGGTGGTGCGAGTCAGGGGGCTTGGGAGGGAGATGGTGCTGAGGGAAGCAGGAGGCACGTTCTGGTGGTTGGTTGCTTTCTGCGCTATGAACTACTGAATAGCAGGTGGAGTAATCAGGCGTTTGGCTTGTTTGCGTCTGTGCCTGTCAGGGGCCAAACCGTGAGTTGACGATGAGAGGGAAGTTTTGAATGGCCGGTCAGATAGCGGGTGCTTCTGGCCCAATCTCTCTGCGATGGAATCCTTGGTACCGAAGGGAAGTCACTTCTGTCCACGATGGCAATATTGGACTTCCTCCGATCCGACCTGGAACAGGCAATCTCGCGCCATTTGGGGCCATTGACATGAGTTCACGGTATCACGTGCTGCCGGGCCACGTCCTTAACATCACCGGGCCGCATATCGTAGCCACGGTCCTGGCTCGAGACTCACTGAGCTAGGCATTGGACCGAGGTATTTAGGGCGTGATTGGCGAACGTGACCGGCGAAAGGATCTCCATGTGGAAGTGGGATTGTCATTTTGGGCTGGCACGTGTCAAACCGATGGTGTTCATCAACACTGCTGTGCCAATGGATGAGTTCGACGATCTGATACCTCGGCAGATGAGTGAAGAATGGATTATAAGGGACACTCGGATCCAGAGAGGGATCACGTTATTGCTGCGTACCCAGGTTCACGGTATTGGTGATGAGCAGTGAACCAAAGAACGGTACCCGCGTTGAGCCCTGAATCTCGGCATGTATGGAAGGGTCGAAAGGGACATGCGCCATATTCGGCGTGTCATTGCAGCCATAGATTGATAAGGCGCGCACGTATGCGTTTATCAAGATCACCATTGATTAACCACACATCATCTTTGCGCGAAGATCAATTGCAATCAGATGCAGACTTCCACGCGCATGCACCGAAGGACTCCGTCAGGATTCATATGCGTAGGGCAGTTGTCAAACTCTGAATCATGCAGATCTGCACGACCGCTCGTCCGCCTTGGCCACGAAGACCCACAAAGCACTGTCGAGATCGCCGTCTTGAGTCGCGAATTTGGTGTCGCTACCGACCAAAAGGTAGGTAGGCGTGGGATGATCTGCGCACACAAGCACCGACAAGCATGCGCAAGGAGTTCAAAAGAGCCGACGAGACAGCCCTGCGGCTCCGGCAAGAATTGAGATGGCGATTAAAACTGCCGTGGTTTCTGCGGTTTGGGGCGTCGAAATTGGTTGGCTTTGTGCCGGAGTGCACGCCGCTCTGTTTGCCTCAGGCTCTACACTTCGGTCGGATATGGCTCGGGGCCCGCCATCACGTCGCACGTAGTGGAAGGGTAAGGGCTCGCAAACACTCGACTCGAATTAGAAAGACCGTTTGTGATAGCCAGGAGCACTCAGGGCGCAGAGCCGTAGCTAGTAGGGCTTGCGGCACGCATCTACACAGGAAATGCCTTACAAACCTACACCCAAGCAATGTGGTCACCAAGAGGCAGATACTGTTGTGCCTCTAACCTCCACATGCATCTTCCAGGAGCCGGGTCGCTAGATCATTGTGCCGCCGTTGCGTCGGTGCCATCTTGTCTGCCGTGTCGATGCTGCCGCCGACGTTGGTCCGCCACGACGAGAGCGCAGGTGGTACTTGGCAGCTGGCTTTTCGTAGGACACAAAAGTTCCCCAATCCGGTGGTCGCGCCTACGGGGCCTGAGTGTCGCACCGACTTGCGCCGGATCGCTCCAGATGACCAGCGTCGAGTCAGGCTCGCAGGGCTCCAGAGAGGACCCTCAGGGCACGGATGTTGATCGCCAATGGCTTCTTGCAATGACCACGTTGTTGGTCCAAGGACGCGCTAGGTCACCCGATTCACCCTCCTTCTGTGCGCGCACCCAGCGCACGTCAATATTGGATGCGCAAGCTCTATAATGGCGACGGCATATTGCCCTGCTTCGGGGCATATCACCAAGGTTTTCACGGCTCAACCAGAGTTTGCAAGCGGCCATGCGGCTGTGAGGAACTTCACGCCTGAAACCCGGGGCTTGACACATTCTCGGAGTACATCCGGGCTCGTCAACCGCACTTCACCTGCAGCGGCTGCTTCCGTCCCGAGCAGAATATGCACCACAACCCGCGGGTTTCGCGACCCGGCAATGATTTGAGGGAGAACACACTCTTGGTTCGACCAGCTTTGCTAGCCTCAACCGTCTCGCTGTCAGGAGCATCAAGCATGGCGGCTCGAGCGCCGCTTGCCCGCGTAGGCAAACACATGATGTAGGAGCAGCGAAGGGGCCCTACATGGCAAGCGCATTGATCGCCGTCTCCAGGCGCAACTCCATGGGTCTGTGTGGTAGGGCTCAGCGAGAGCAATGTTCGCTGGCGGCGTGTGCTGCGGTCACACGTTTGGGGATCCTGGACCCGAACCAAGGTTTACACGCACCAGGGTCACCTCGCACACTGTTCGGCACTGGCACGTTGACTCCTGACCAACCTCCCTGTTACCTGCTTTTCTTTGTTGCCATTTGGTTTGGTCAAGAGTAATCGCATTCCTCGGCATGGAGTGACCGAAGCCACTTGAAGTATTCTCTCGGCCCTCGGCTTTCTATGCGCAACATCGACAATTTACTGGTGAGGCGAAGGAGCGCTTGTGGCGCCTTGAAGCGGCCGTATCTCCACGAGCGCATTCTGCTCCACCTATCCGCGTGATCGCCCTCCTCGTGGCTTTCTTAGTTCTCTTCACTATTCACGCTACCAAGGTTTGACCGCGCTACCGCACTGACCGTGTTGAGACACGCAACACTAAGACACTGAACGACCAGACGTGACGTCCCCATTCTGCTCGTTTTGGAAGAGACTATGTGGAACTTGCGAACTGCTGCCGATGCCGTTGCGCCGCGGTGTGCGACGGCCATTGTGAATCGTCATGTTTCGCAGTAACGGCCGTTTCGCCGGATGCTCAACCTTGTGTCGTATACATACATACCTGCTGCTCGGCAGTCGATTGAATCTTAGGGAAATCATCCTTCGCCTGCTTTGTCTCGAGGCCGATCTTCCCCAGAGATACAAGGGCCACCCTGGTACGCGCATCCGGCCGTGCGGTTTCACGGGCGTGACAAGCTCTTGTTCTTAAACAGTTCCTCCACCCCACCCTCCAACTGGGCGCCGCCACTATCCGGAACTTCCTTCACACCCGGGCATCACACAACACCATGTCGAAGCAGCTTCTGGGCAAGGAAGCTATTGGAAATGTTATCATACCTCCACCCGAGACTTTGATAGCATGGCAAACCGACGCATACCCTCACGGTATCACACGAACATGGATGCCGGCGTACTGTATTCCGTTACTGGTGTTTAGCACGATCCTTCTGGCCATCCGATTGACCCTTCGACTGAGGCAACGAGGCGGTGGCTTTGGTCTAGACGATGCTCTCTTGTTGCCTTCTTGGATGCTGCTGGTCGCATTCACCGGAGTTGTCTGCTGGTCGTCCGAGAATGGAACTTTAAGTCGTCACATGTGGGATGTGAACCCCCTGGATTACCAGACCGTCGCATTGGTACGTCAGAAATGAAGATTTGTTCAAGAACCATTTCAACTAACGACAAACAGAGTGCTTGGTTGGGGCAATTCATCTTCCTCATTGGAACCTGCCTGGTTAGAATTTCCGTCCTGCTTTTCTATCGCCGCATGGTCAAGGGAACCTTCAAGCGCCGATGGAAGTGGTCCGTATGGGTTGCCATTGGCTTCACTGTGGCTTGGACCCTCGCGTTCTGCATCATGCTTCTCGCGTCATGCACGCCTGTCGAAGCGACCTGGAAGGTCTTCGATCCTACCTACACCGAGGACTGGAAGTGTGCGGACACAAGGCCTTCTAACACTGCCGCCGGTGTTCTGGCCGTCGTCAGTGACTGCTACTCCCTCTTTCTACCATGGTCGATGATCTGGCCTTTGGATATGCCTAAGCGCCAGAAGTTTGCCCTGAACATCATCTTCAGCTTTGGTATCATCGTGATCGTCGCAGCAGGCTTCCGCACCGCGCATTCGATGAAACTTGGCACGGACACTGATTCCACCTGGTGAGTTGCTAAAGTTCTTGGGTCACTTTAATCCTAGCTCATACTGACTATCAAAAGGGTCGGATTCTGGGTGTACTTCTGGACCGCCCTCGAATGGAACCTAGCGATCATCTGCAACTGCTTGCCATCGCTCCGCGCGTTCTTCCGCGCCTACCTCAAGGACACGGTCGACAAGGCCCTCAACAGCTTGTCAAGCCGCAGCAAGTACAAGGAAACCAACAAGAGTACCCTGGCTTCGCAGCACAACATCGAGTTGCAGCACACCATCACGATCGAGACCGAGAAGCCCTACCATCACAGGCGACCTTCGACAAAAGCCAAGGAGGCAGATTCCGACACCGAGAGCACCGAGCGGCTAGATCCCATGCCGCCCATTCCGAAAGCACACGCAAGAGACTCTCAGCAGACCTTTTTGGACATGCAGGAGTCGCCTCCTGAGTTCGCCGACTCGCACGCGCCCTGGGATCGGTCTCGGTCCAACGTCGACATTATCGTGACAGGACCGGAAGAAGCAAGAAGGCCCTATGGGCAGGTGTAGGCAAGGTACCTGGAGTACCTGCTTTGGTAATGCATTATATTCTTTTCTTTTGTGTTTGTCTTTTCCTCCTTAGCGTGGAGTTACACGAGCGGCCAACTTCGGTCACAGAACGAGATTTTGGATACCATTGTAATGACAGCAACACGCGGTTTTCCGTTGCATAACGCAAAGCTATGATTTAAGGCGCTAGACAGTTGCTGCCTATTTTCATTAACCATCCGTCCTCGACAGCGGAAAGCGTACCCTTTCTCACCAGGCTCGTCGCCAACATGCTTCCCCACTGAGCAAAAGCGGACTCATATAATCTCAGCTCCCACGTCCACGCCTTCCTCACACACGAAAACGAGGACACGCACAGTACCGATCCTTGGAGTTGATCACCTCCATGCAGTTCCAGCAAAACCGACACCTGCACTGCGTACCTGCGCGGATTACAAACGTCAGCTCAGCTCTCATTCACTCACACGATTCCTAGGGGACACTCACACGATTCCTAGGGGACACTCACACATCATATGCGGACACCCGCCGTTCTTCTCAATGCTCCTCTTACACTCTGGACACTCCCTCGTCCTTGCCCGAATCACCTCCAGCGTCGCGTCCTCCTCGCCTGCCCGCCCCTTAATCCGCGCCCGATATGCCTCGCACGTCTCGCCCTCGTGCCACGGCCGGTCGCACGGCACGCACGCTCTCGCACCGCAGGCGCTGCAAACGCAAATGTCCGGCTGGGGCAGTATGTCAGCTCCAGCTTCGCCTTGAGCTTCACCAGCCACGGGACCGCCGCCGCAGTGGACCTGCTTCGGCTATTGGTGATCTTGCTGTAAGTGTGGGCGTCGATTCCGAGTTCGGCAACGGCCTCGACCTCGCTCTTCGGGCTGCTCTTCTCGTGGACCTGGCCCTCGCGGCACTGCGGGGCCAGACACCAGCGTCAGCCGGGCGTGTCGTTCGCTGTCCAGCGGCGCTCGAGCTCTTCGAACCTAAGCACCAGTAAACCAACAGATCAGCCCTCAGCTCTTGGGAGCCCTTTGCCGCAACGCAAGCTGGCTGATAACAGACTCACCTCTCCCACCCCCGCTTCGACATCCCCGTCCTCAAATCCCCCCCTCCATCACCTCCTCGCACTGCGGACACTGCACGCCACTCCCCGGCTCCGCCACCGCGCCGCCCTCGTCCTCGACTCTCGACTCGACGTACCGCCGCAGGCACGCCGTGCAGGTGTTGAATCAGGTGCGCGCAGGTCTCGGTCGGGTTGCAGTCCGGGAAGTGCGAGGAGGCGCGGTCGCAGAGGCAGGTGTGGCAGGGGAAAGTGCGGGGAGGCGGTTTTGCGGCGTTTGAATTGGAGGGGGGCATCGCTTGCTGGGGATTCTTTTGGTTGTTGGGTTGGGGTTCGATATGGGGGGTTCTGGTCGGTTGGTTGGTTGGACTACAAGGATGCAGTGCGGTGCGGTGGGTTGGGATTAATAAGTTGCGCTGCGCTGCGCGAGCGGCGTGTGAGGTACGTCAGGCGCGCGCATGTGACTGTGACTGGCTGCGGTCGGGGAGAGTCGGCGTCGCAGGTTGGATGTTAGTGAATAGAGTCAGTGCAGTGGTCATTGAATGTCTGAGCTGGGTAGGGAGGGTCGTCGCATTCTGGGACTGCCGGAGGGAAGGTTTGATTCTGGGGTTCGACGTGTGGGAGAGCAGTGGGATTGTCGACGAGTGTATATATTTATTATATGAGCATGTATTTTCTGCATATCTCGAATGTGCACGTGCTGTCGAGAACCCCCACTGACTCAGCCTCAGGCGCAGGCAGCCTCTGCTGCGGCCTGATTACCTGGACGGGCACCTCCGGAGGCTGCACCTCTGTGGTCGCGTGGCCGTGAGCTTCTTAGATGATAGTCGAAATCGAGCGACATTGGAAGATTGAATATACTGCTAGAGATGTTCCAGATCGTAGATCCGTGTGCTGGTTTGGTATTACCGGGCTCTACGGAATTGATATACAAAATCGTCCGCAACTATACAATTTTTTTTAGGAAACTTCAAAAAGCTTGAGTAGTTCAGCAGCCGTAGAGATCGTAGATGGCATTGCCGTTCTTGTCGAAGATACCAAAGCTGGGGCTCTGGTGGTAGTCCTGGTAGGAGTACCAGAAGATGTGGACCTGGTTGAAGGCCTGGCAGGCGACGGAGCGCCAGAAAGTCTGAGCGTTCTTGACAGAGGCGACCTGTGCAGTTGTCAGCTATTCGTTCAGATATGCTTGAAGGCTTTTGAGATTGTACGCACAGCAGCACCGGAGCTAGGACCAGAGACGGGCCACCCAGTCTCGGTGACCCAGACCCACTTGCCGGGAGAGACCTTGTTGACAGCGTTGCGGGTGGCGTCGACGGATTGCCAGAAGACGTTGGCGGCGTTGCCGATGGCGGCGTTCTGAAAGTATGGGTATCTTGAAAGAGCGTTAGAAATTGGGTGCGGTTCAATCAGGCCCGAAAAGAGACTCACCCGTCCATGCCAATGAAGTCAGAAGCCTTGATCACAGCAGCGTTTGCACCGTCAACCCAAGCATTCCAGGTATCCACGTGGCCGACCTCAGCCTGCACGCCGACAGAGCGAACCATGCCCCTAACATCGTAGATCTTGTTGGCGAGAGTGTTGGCGTCGGTGTCCTTCCTGTAGAGATCCTCGCTGCCGACAGAGATTGCGAGGATCCAGTCCTTGCCGTGGGCGGAGATGGCGTTGAGCAGAGCCTGCTTCTCGGCGTTGAAGTGGTTGTTGTCCTCGGCCCAGACGCCGACGAGGATCTGCACGCCGGTGTTCTTCGCGGCGGGCACGGCGTTGGCGAGCGTGTTGCAGTCCGAGCTGGCGTACAGGCGCACGGAGGTGATGTGCTGCGGGAGACCCTTCAGCTTGTTGAAGGCCTCGGTCCACTGGGCGGTGGTCTTGCAGGATCCGTCGGCGTTGTTGGCGCCGATGTTGAAGCCCTTCCAGTAGGCGGTGGTGAAGGGAAGAGATGCTGCGAGGGCAGCGACTGCGGCCGTGAAACGCATTGTGAAGGAGATGTGAGATACGAAATGAAGATTACGAGATTTTGATATTAAGAAAGATGAGTAGACTGTACAGAACGAGATAGAAGAGCAGACGGGGAATAAAAAGACGCAGCGCAAAAAAGGGTTTATTACTGGACGCAGTTGAGCAAAGGGTACCAAAACCGAGTACCTACGTAGGTGACGCTGTCTCCCGACCGGCATGAGAGTCTAGCCCACGATTGGCAGGGCTCCAGTATTGGGCAGAGCCAGAGCGCGGAGGGCGCGCGGTTGAGCTCTACCGCATCGGGCAACGGTCGTTCGTATACGGGCCACCCACGGCCGCGTGATGCCGAATGTTAATGATAGCTGCACCCTTGAGCAACGCTTTTGGGCGGATGAGCAGCCCTCCGTGCGCTATTAGGGGGGATGCGTGTGAGGAGGTTGTCGGAAGGCGGCGATATGCATATGCCGTCTGAACAAGGCTCTTCCCAGCAAGAAACAATAATCTTCCGAGGAATCGTGCGAGGGGACGGACGGCTGCAGGTACGCGGTGGGCGATCGAATTGCCACGCGTAAGGCGGCCAAGATGTCACTCGCGGACATAACCTTCGCTAAGCCGCAATCGGCACGACAAGCTTCGCGGAGGATCTTTGGGGAAGGCGACGAACTGACCGAGCGCCTCGGCACGCTTTACCGCGAGCGTTTCGCAGGATTACATCACGGTCTAAGGTATTTGTGTAGCCCTTGAATAGTATGGGACGTTGGCGTCTGAATAGTAGTCCCGGAACTTTTGGCATGCATCGTCAGGAAAATCAGGGAGTGCTGTCATATATACAGAGCACAACGGTAGCGGACTCTCTGGTGATCTCAATCTCATTAAATGATACAAGGACGGGCCAGATCAAAGCAGCCACAACAATGCTTCAAAACGCAAGGGTCAATGAATTCGGAATGCCTTTCTCCTATATTCATGTGGCTAGCACCTCGCCTCAATCCCATCCTTACTCACAGTCAAATACTTCACGCCCTTGTAAGGCTTCACCTCAGCACCAAGCCCCTTGCTCTTCTTCGTGTCCACCAGCAGGCTTTCGACCTTCAACCCACTCGCCAGCCATCCCTTGACGCTGAAGCTGAGCATCGCAGCAGTAGGCATCACATCACGGTTCTTATCCGCTCTAGCCCTGCTGCCAGTCTCGCCAGCGCCATTGGATCTCGAAGCAGGCGCAGAAGACTGCGCTTGGTAGCTTGAAGGCGCATCCTCGTCGTAGTCGTACGTAGTGGCGGTCATCCCGTTGATGGCTGTGTCACCTTGGGCTTCGTCGTCCTCGTCAGACACGGGCCCTTGTACCGCGCAGCGGAGGACAGCGCCAGCGGATGAGATAGTGGCGACCTCTTTCGAGGGAATTTTCCATTCCACGCAGCTGTCCACAAGCGACCAGTGGGCTTCGCCTTTGGTTGGGCGGATATCAGAGAAGTTGCGGGTGGTCGAAGGTATTGGTATGCGCACTGTGAGCTCTTCAACCGCAGGGCCCTTGTTCTCGGTTCCTGAAGTGGAGCGGAAGGCTCCCGGTCGATTAGAGTTGCCTAGACTTGACTGCAGACTGGCTACTGCGGCCGATCGAGTGGATGAGGGCAATGTGAGGCGTACTTCGAACTCGTTGCCAGCTGCGCCTAGACCGGTCGACATTTCTATGTGGGCGGGAAGATCCAGCTTAGGTGCCGAGCGCTGGTCTGTCGTGAGGGGTGAGTCAGGGCCGAGAAGATCTGCTTCATATCCGCAGAGGGCGAAGCGGCCATCTGGTGGTACGAAACTGATCGCGCCATCGCTCTTCCATCTGTTGAGGCGGACACACGGGTGGAAGACCACGCGCTCCATGATCGACCGCAATTGATCTCCTCTGTTACCCATGCCTGCACCTTTTCCACCAGTCGACAAATTGAGATTTAGATCCGGTATGCCGCTAACTTTAGATGTGAATACAATGCTGCCGTTCGCGAAAGCAGCCAGTGGGCGGCCCGAAGGGGCCAGAGTTACTGACAGCGATTCCACGATGTCCACGTAGAGCTCATTGCTGGTATGTCGCACATTGCTCCTGCGCCACGGGATAGCAGAGCCCTGGCTGCTGAGAGCTTGCTGTTGCGGTCGCTGCAGTATGCCGGCACTCGATGGTGTACCCCCAAGCCCGGGACTCGAGCCTGGCAACCCGACCTTTCCGAGGATGTTATCCAGAACGCCCGGTCCGGTCTCCACCACATCTCTGAGCACATTGGCCTCGCCCTGACATACAACCCCCGCATCAGCCATCTCGGCTACGACTTGTGCGACGACATCGTAGCTGGCTGTGATTTTGCTGGCGAGCAGAGGCGATCCGAGGAATTCTTCAAGAGCATCCGCCACCCGGTGAAGGAACTCCAGGACAAGGAGAGGCTCGGTATCAGAGCTTGAGGGCGACAGGAATAAGAGATTGTCCTGAATTATGGAGAATAATAGAGTCGGTGGGCTTGTCGACGTGATGTATGTGAGGCTAGGGCGGGGCGAGGGTTGTTGTAGATAGAGCGGGAGAAGCGTCGAAGGAGGAGGTGGTCGGCCGGTGTAGACATTGTTGAGTATGAGGTTGCTGAAGTCTCGTTAGTAAGAGCGCACGCTACACTATGCAATTGCGAGGCTACTTACGTACTTGTGTTCGTCGAAGATGTAGAGGGCTTCGATGGTCGCCATGGCGGCGGCTGTCGGGCCCGTGTATCTGCGCCTCTGGGATCGCTGGTAGAGTGCAAAATCTTTGCAATCCACTCCAGACGCCTTCAGTGAATTGAATGTTGGTAAACAGCTCGTCACCAGTTCATCTCGTCACAACTCTTGGTGGGGTGGTGTCGCGAGACTCGAAACGCGGGAAGGTCATCCGAGATGCGCGTGCAAGCAGCCGGCTGGACCACTTTCACATGCTTATTGAGCTACCTTGTACAAACGCTCGCGGCTGTTTGCTCGTTTGATTGTACAAACCAACCTTCTTGCGTGCAAAGCATCGGTGGGTGCTTCATCGAAGATTGCAGTCGTAATGGCCGCGACTAGCCCAGAGAATGAGATGAAGCGATCTGCCTCTCAGGCGGATGCGGATGACAACTCTTCGAAGAAACAGAAGATCCACCATCACTTGCGCCATGTCCAGCAATTACCCGACGCGACAGAGCCTGCGCCTCAAGATCCCGAGTTCGCGGAAGGTCAACTCCTCAAAAGCATTACAGCCGCCCTTACCCTGGCGGGCTTCGACAGCGTCAAGCCAACTGCTCTGGAGATGTTTAGAGCTCACACGGAAGAATGTGAGTTGTCTTCACATATCGTATTCTATAGCTCTCGCTGACAATTCGACAGATATGCTCAGCCTCCTATCCGACGTGCGCACATCAATGCAGACCCACCGCCGCCCATCGCCCACAGCACAAGACTTCCGAATGGCGCTCGCCCATATGCCAAACACGCGCTCAGCATCCCTGTTAACACCTCAACTCGATGTTCCGATTCCCGAAGCCGTGTCATATCCCTCAATACCACAACCTGGGCCCCCTCCAGCGCCAGCACCCGACCTCTCTGCTCTGTTACAGCCACTGCTTCTCGAAAAACAACCTCAGTACATCCCGGCGCATTTCCCGCGATTGCCGCCTCAGCACGCGTGGAAAAAGACCGCAGTCTTCCCAACACGCGAGAAGGATGCACGCAAGATGCGCGAGAAGGCTACAGAGGAGGGCATGCTTGCGGAACAGGCTTTGCGCAAGCTCGCTGCTGCAGCGAAGGCGGGCGCGATGAAAGCGGAGAGCAGGAGGAGAAGCAGCGCGCCGTTGGCGGGAATGGGCAAAGTCAGAGACGGGGCGGGGAGGAAGCGGCCGGCGCCGGAAATGCTGTTTGACGATGTGCTGAAGGATGTGACGGAATCTAGTGGCGGGGATTCCTCGATGGCGCTGGATGGCACGGATGAGAGCGGAAGGCAACCTACGCAATTGGAGCTTGAGGAGCGGGTTGTGGTCAACTCTGGAATGGGCAATTGGAGGGGTGGGGCGGGGAGAGGGTTGCTTTAATTGGGTTTCATGAGCCGAACAGGCATTGGGAGCACTTGCCGTGCTCAGCAGCGAGAATTCCTCTGTCTGCATTTCGTGAGTTTTAGCGCGGCGTTGGTGGAGCATTCATACCTAGATACCCTCCGAAACGAGAGAGCTTCAGTGATATCAGCCACGAGATTTCGCTCCAACCAGGCCATAACCATTGATTACATTGTACAAGCTCGAAAACGGTAGGCAGAATCTGAAGTACATGGGATGACATGTGCCGCCTCATTTTCGGTTCGCGAACATGGAAAATGCTATGAGCGCGACGTGATCACGTGAACCCCAACGTCACGTCACCTCACTTCTCCTTCTGCGTGGGATTTGTCCCGTCCCAGATATCCTCCCAATCCGTCGTCTCAACAGTCAGCTTGTCCGAGCATCTGGATCTCTGTAAGCTTTACACGTCCTCGATAGTGCAGCTCCAACACGTTACCGCAAGGCAATCTCACTCACTTCCGGAAAAGCCTCAGAACAGGATCGCAGACGACTTTACTCCTCGGATCGAACCTCGGCCCGTCCAGATCGCAGCGGTGCTGGATCATTTGCATAAGCTCGCATTCCTTGAGGTCGACAGGTGGCTTGCGTCGTTGGCCGTTTGCCACGTATTGGACACGCTCGGCGAGCTGAGAGGTTGGAAAGGATTCGACGAGAGGTGCCATTGTGGCCCTTTGCTGTTTGCGAGCTTTTTGCGACTGAAAGACGCGCGCCCGCCGTTTCAATGATGGTGCAACGAGATGATCTTTAGATATGGTCTCATGAGGTTAAGATGGCAGCAGACCTGGGAAAGCGCTTGCTAGCGGAGGTTGAAGAGGTGGGGTTGGACGAGGTCGGTCACGTGCACATCGTCCGATGGCACCAGAACGTGAAGTGAACTAACAGCACTCGCAGATCCTTCACACGCTACGGATGCGACGCGACCCCAGCCCTCAATACTTCAACCTTCCAGTCCTCGACGAACTGCTCCACGCAGCCAACCCTCCCAGAACAACCCAGCCCATCCTCGAGCTCACCTCCCAGCACCCCGGCAGCGGCACAACCGCCCTCCTCACCCACCTCATCGCCCTCGCCCTCCTTCCCGCCCACTTCGGCGGCAAATCCGGCTGCGTCGCCCTCCTCGACACAGACGCCACCTTCTCCGCCACCCGCCTCGCGCAGCAACTCCGCCAGCACCTCCCACCCACCGAACCGGCCTCAACGATCGAAACAGCCCTCACACACCTACACATCTTCCGCCCCCAATCCCTCCCCTCCCTCCTCGAGACTCTCGCCGCCCTCCCAGCCTACCTCCTCACCAAACCCCACCCCTCAACCCACCGCCCCCTCGCCTTCATCGCCCTCGACTCCGCAACAGCCTTCCACTGGCAGTCGCGCGCCGCAGACGAAGACCGCATGTTCGCCGCGCAGCACGCGCGGCCCGAGACCGCGCCAGCTCCGGCTCCAGCAACGCCCCAGCAGCCAAGTCTCGCCGCAGCCCTCAAATCCGCCACCGCAGCCCTCTCGGCGCCCCTAGTCTACACCGCGCATTCCCCGCTGGCGGCGGGCGTCCGCCCAACTCTCCGCGTGGCGCTCAAGCGCAATGCAGTCCGCCCTTTCCCGCCGACATACAGCGTGGCCGAGGCGCTCCGCGAGGCGGGCGATCGGCAGCGCGCGGTTGAGGGGGCGGGGTGGGAGGCACGGGGTGTTGAGCCGAGGGATGTGAGGGGCAAGGGGTTTGGGTTTATGATAATTGAGGAGGGTGTTCGAATGAAGTTGGAAGGGGGAGGATGAAAGTGGAGGCGCAGATGGAAAGTGTGGCATTGGCGCAGGCCCCATGTCCTTCGGAGAAAGTAAACTGCCTAAGATAGAGCAACAGGCGGCGCGATTGGCTGGCCCGCTGAGGTGAAGGGATTGCAACGCCGGTACCGAAAGAACAGAAGAGAGGAAACACCAAAATGGCTTGCGCATAGCATGGGCAAGGCTTCGTAAACGGACGCGACCGCGTAATATGCGCGGCGGCGTGAGCGTGAGAACCGAACATAACATCAACAACAAGGACCAACCAAGGAAATTGCAAACCAAAAAGGGAAAGCTAGACTAGACATGAGCTCGTAAAAAATACTCCCTCTCCACGAAAATCCCGAGTCCCGCTCACGAATCCGTCAAGGAGATAATCCAGTCCTCCAAATGGCCCGCCTAATTGATGCGGTTCTGGTCGCTGAACGGGCTAGAGTCCCTCTGTCCGCCCAGCCCCTCGTGGTTGGCGGCTTGAGAAGCCCTCTTAGTGGCTTCTTCAATAACGGCGCTCAGCCCTCCCGGACCACGCGAGCCGCGGCGAGGTCTGTCTTCGCGGCTGCGGGTGACGCTCGAGGCCATGGAGGCGTAGGGGTTAGGTCGTGGAGTTGCGGAGGGGAGGGCTGAGGGGGCTTCGGTTGCGTCGAAGAAAGGGCTGTTGGCCGGTTGGCTGGCGGGAGATGCGTTGATGGGTGAGAGAGCTGCGGGCGAGCGGTCTTTGATGACGCTGAGCTGGGCGGGTTCGGTTGTTTCGGCTTCGGCGAGCGGTGAGGAGACGTTGGGTGCGTGCTTGCTGGACTGGCTGCCTTCGCGGGAGACGGGCTTCTTGCCTTTGCCGCCGGCGACTGTGATCTGCTGCGCTTTGCCGAAGGATGCGTTGCTCTTTACAGAGCCGGTGCCGGATTTCGCGGCTTGGCCAGGCATCATGACTTGCACGGGCTTGTTCTTGCCTGCCGCAGCTGCAAATTGAGCGTTCTCTGGCGAGGACGTGGGAGCATTTGCAGAAGCAGAGCCGGGACTTTCGGACTGAGGAGATTGCGAGGCTGATGTCTTCACTGAAACCATGCGAGGTGCGGCGCGGACAACCTGCTGCGCAGGCATGGGGTCGACATTGTTGGTGTAGATACCGGAAGCAATAGAAGAACGGGCAAGAGAGGGTGTGATAGAGGCGCGAGTGTATTGGGTGTCGCGGCGGTCGGTGAAGTCGGATGATCCAGAGTATGTGCTGTCGCGCAAATCTCCGGGTCTGAAGAAGAGTGCGCCATCGTCATTGGCAAGAGGAGAGCGAGCCAGATCGCGGCGAGCCGCAGGGATGGGCGGCACAGGCGTCATGCTGTTGTGAGACGATCCGTTGCCATTCCTGTTCGTGACGCCTGGGATGTATGCGATGTGAATGACGTTGCTCATGCGGCTGATGATGCTGTTTGAGAGTGAGCCTCTCGTCCTCGTCGAGGCGGCGTCCTGGTGCATGGCCTGGAATGAATGCGTAGTCTTTTGCTGCGCGATATCGTCTCCCTCCCACTCTTCTGCTTCCAGCTCTTGTTGCGCCCTCTTCTTCTTGATGTGGAAGCGCCAAAGTAGGAACACAATGATGGCAACGAATGCGATACCGCCAACAACACCGCCCGCAATAGCGCCCACGTTCGGTCCAGAGCTCGAAGGCGACGGGCTGGGATTGTCGACGCAGACCATGGAAGCGCAGCTGTTGCAGTCCGCGGGAACCAGAGAGCAGATCTCATTCTTGCTACATGGCGGGCAAGATGGGCTTTCGTCGGGACAGCTGACGCAGCGCTTGAAGACGGTGCGGAGGGTTCGTTCGACTTCGGAAGAGATGGTGATTGACCGGCGGGTCACTGGGATGTCCGGAAGAGCCATGCTCGGGAGTATGTTCGGTGGGGTGATGTGGTAAAGATGGCAAAGCCGCGAGCCAGCCGCGCTCGCTGTGTGGCCGCCTGGGCTGAGTGGTGAGTTGTAAAGGAGATGAGAACAGTCGAGCGGCTATCCCTTGTGCTTAGGGCGCCGTTGTGCGCAATATCAATCCGTGAAGAAAGCGGGTGTCTGCAGCTTGCGCGTCCGACGTATGGAGTGTGCTCGTCGCAATCTGGGGCCGGGTGCTGTCTCTCCGCGGCGCTATCGACTGGCGTGCAGGCGGATGATATTGCGATGAGGGGTAAGGATCGTGGAGGAGTAGCGAGTGACGGTAGTTGGGCTGGTGGTGAGAGTGTAGCAGTGAGGTGAGCGTGGTGTGGCAGTAAGTTGAGTTGAATGCAGCAGCGCCGGTCGAGGCCTCAGGCTGGTGGAGTCGCACACGCAGGGCGCAGTGGATGGAGACGGCGGAGGCTGCGACGTTGGCTGCTGAGGCTGCTAGCCGAAACGCGATGGCGGCCTGCAGGGCTGTTAGATTGGGGACGCTCCACTTGGCGCCGCCGCTCTTTGTCTAGTCCAAACACATCGGGATGAGCCTAATCTTCAGCCACCGCTCGTCCTTTGTCGTGTGCCGCCTGCCGATGGGAATTTTTGTTTCCTTTGAAAGGTTACTCAACCTCACTTTCGTGATTGCATTACAATAATCTCAAATATCTATCCAGATTCGCCCGCTGTTGTCTATTGCCTCCGCCGTATGCGACCACCATTTCAACCATCCTACTTCTGCGGCCTCGGGCCAATGATCTGCCGCCTGCCTCCCATGGCAATGCCGCTCCCTGACGAGCTGCCTCTGTTCATGCTGTCGCCGCCCGTGTAACCATACTGGTTCACATCCCAGCTCTGGCCCTCACCGGAACCTTGGCTCGGGTCCTTTTTCCTGTCAGCAGTCTCCTTCTGCTCCCGTTCCCATTCCCTCTGCCTTTCTCTCTCCCGCTCCATCTCGCGTTCGAGCAGAGACTTCGACGCCCAACCACCGGCATTTGTCTTCTGCTGGGAGGCGATACGACGGTCACGGTCCGCAGCCTGCTCGAGAGCCGTATCGCCTGCCTCGGCCGATGCAGAAACGCGCGGACCCATAGGTTTAGGGGCTGGGTTGGCGGAGAGGTAGGTCTCCGTGCGTGTTTGACGTTGCTGAGGTGGACTGTACGGTTCGTACTCTTTAGGCTGTGGGGAAGGGAGAGGGCGGTTGCCGCTGCCCATAGGCGACGAGGTTGGCGCGCTCGACGGGTCATAATGCGGCATGGAATTGCTGGAATCGGAAATTTGGAGAGGCTGAGAAGATCTGGTTGGAAGGGACGGCGTGGGACGCTCTTCAGGCTCATCAAATGATCCCTCTGGTGCAAGTACAGGCTCCGGTTCGGGGAGGGGGCGCGATGGCAGCGACGGTGGCGCACGTGTTTCTCCCTGTCTTGCTGCACCGCTTCCGGCCGAGCGATCCTGGTTTGCCTGCCACTGACCTCGCAAATATTCCCTCTCATCGCCGGTCCAGCTGGCCTCGCTTTGTTGCGCACTTGACGGTCGATCTGTTTGCGCTGTGCCAGGTCGTGACCAATCTTTTCCAGAGCGGAGCTTTTCCTCTCGCTCCGCTTGGTACTGCCGCTCGCGCTCTCGGGCTTCCTCCAGCTGCTTCTCCAACTCCCTGACACGCTTTCCTTCGGGCGTCTCAACACGGCCGTCTGTGCCGCTGCCTAGAGCGCGTTGTTCCCGTTGATAATCTGCCAGAGATTGGCCTCGCAGAATGCTGTTCGAAGAAGTTGCCGGCTTCGCAGGCGTCTCACTTTTCTTCATCAGATGTTGAATTTCGGCGTCCTCCTTTTTGCGTTCTTCGTCGTCCCGTTGCCACCTGCGCTCCTGCTCTGCCCACTGACGCTTTTGAGCCTCAACTCTACGCCGCTCTTCCTCGCGGTGACGCTGCGTCTCCTCCTCCCAGCGCCTCTCCTCCTCTGCCTTCTCCCTTTCCTCTTCAGCCTCCCTTTCCACGCGACGCTTGTGCTCGTTTTCTTCGGCTTGCTGCTTCAACCGTGCTTCTTCCTCTTCCTTCTCTTTACGCTTACGCTCCTTCTCGGCAAAGCTCGGTACGGTGGGCGACTGACTAGTAATCTGACGCCTCGCGCCGAAGCTGATGCCCTGGTTCCCTTGCGACGCGCCTCCCATGAAACCGTACTGCGCGATGTTCCAAGCGGGCGCGGTGACGCCCTCGTCTGCCTTGCTGCTCCATGAAGAGACCGGTCCAGTGTTTTTGGCGGAGCCTGATTGCGAACCGTTTGATCCACCAGTCAAGGCAGGGGACATGGCGCGGCCCTGAGAGGGCATCGCGGCAGATGGCTTGACAGGGCTCGAAGGCCTGCCATAAGGGCTGTGCCGCATGGAGCCGGATCCGGTCGATGAGATTGTTCCAGAAGCGGAGGGCGTAAGTGTGCCGCCAGATTTTTTTGGCCCGATGGTAGATCTGAAGGTGGAAGGGTTTGCCGCGTTTGCTTGTCGTGAGAAGGCTCCCAGGCATTGCAGGACCTGAGCAGGGTCCTTGCCTTCGAAAAGATCAACAGTCAAGAAGCGATCGTGCGAAGGCATATTGAGCGGTGGCATCTCGCAGGCTTTGAGGAAATGACTGATGTTCTCCATCTGGATGAAGGGCATCTGGCTCTTCTTGAACTTGATTCCGGGAGGCGGTAAGGCCAGATTCGCAAGCTCACATAAGGCGACGCCATCTTTCAGTGCAACCAGGAGATCGCCAGGAGGTAGGGAGCGACCAAGGGTATCTTCAATCCAGGATCGCGCTTCGTTTGCTGCCTGCGGGGTGTAGCGGGACAGGCGCAAGTTGCGCATGTCCGAATCCAGGGAGGTGACAGACGGCATGACGAGTACTTGTGTCAGGGCTTTGCGATGGGCGTGGGCTGGTTTATCAGGTAATGTCCATACGCGGCCGTGCGGACACACAGACAGCGTCAAGTGCCGGCATGGGTTGATGGGCAAGAGGGAATTGGGTGTTTTGGGCGTGACGACAACATGCCTGGGCAAGCCCCACCAGCGGCCGCCGGACAGTCCCGCCAGCCGGGTGGGCCTGGACGAGTCACAGCCAGCGCAGGCCGCCCGCGCAGGCCGCCCGCGCTTGCACCTGGAAGCTTCTTTGTCAACCTTGCGGGCTGCCTGGCTGCTGCTGCTGCTGCTGCTGAGCCACTGCGACCATCACCACGCCCATTGCACACACCACTCCACGCGCACCCGCTCCACTGTACCACTACTCCCACGCCTCGTCGCCTGTACAGTACACGCTCTCTGTCACACCCGCAGCATCACCCCGCCCGGGCCTGCCACCGTCCGGATTCATCGAGGCCGCAATTCCTTCTTTCACCCGCACCCACCTAGTGGGCGCCTGCGAACACCCGCTTTCCAGCGCAGATCCCGTGTCACACGCCCACCCAGCTGGGCCTGCATTCATATAGTCCAGGCCGACCAACACTACACCACGCTACACCACGCCAACTGATACCGGCCTACGCCAACCAGGCCACCTCGGGCCAACTCTTTTAAGACCGCAACCCGCACCACGCCCCGGCGATCTTCGTCATCATGGACTCCATGCGTCACCTCTCTTCCTCGCTGCCCACTACCCGCCGTCGAAATGAGCAGACCCACCAGCTATTGTCGGACTTCAAGGCCGCTGCTTTGTCGGTGACCAACCTCTACAAGACAGCTGCCGCCGAGAACACTCGCGCTCGCGAGGCCGGCTACCAGGATGCCTTGGACGACCTGCTGGCCTTCCTGGACAAGGAGAACCTGGGCTTGATGGACGGTGAGGGCTGGAGGGTCCGAAGATGGGCAACGGAGAGGCTTGATGATGGCCCCAAGGCAAGCGAGGATGAGGATGATGGCGGCAAGGAAGAAGTCGCCGACACCAGGAGCTCTTCGCCCGAAGCACAGAGGAAGCCTATGGGAAACCCGGCATCAAGCGACTTGGTGGAAGAAGATCAGCAGAGAAGGGCTTCTGAGCCGCCGCAACATGCACCGCAACCTCAGCACCAGCATCAACACATGCCAGCCCAAGCGGCACCCGCCACTTCAACGCCGGCACCCGCCCTCGAAGACTTCTCCTTCCGCTCCGCCCAAGCCTACCCCGCCAACCACAACCGGGAAGACAGCCAGACCATGGACGTCGACCCAGCATCCAACAACCCCGTCCGCGTTGCGCCCAAAGCCTCCTCTAGAGCTCGCCACACTCGCAACCGAGATAGCAACCGCACCTCAACCGGCCCGACATTCAACTTCAACCTCGGCTCCGGAGCCGGCAGCAAACGCAAAATGCCGTACCCAGATTTCTTTGACATCTCCGGTTTGAACACCGACGGAAACGACACCAACCGCAAAGACGGCGGCGGCAGAGGAGGCAAGAAGGGCAGGCACGTCTGACGCCCGAAGATTGCGAGAGCAAGGAATTTCTTTTGTCAGGGGGAAACGGAATCACGACACGCCAGGCACCAGTCGGACAAGACTGAATGCATGTTCACAAGGAGTCACGACGCGCACGAGAGGATTGCAAGCGATGCATTTTTTCGGAGTTTTTTGAATCATCAGTCACGAAGGGAAATTCTTGTGGAGCGTTGAGCAGAGCGGCGCGCATGCTCTGGAGGAAGATGGGACGCATTTGGTGCATATCGTGAGCTGGCGCCGGGTTGGAGGGAAGCTGGTTCATTACATATAAATACCCACTCTATATAGCGACACGTCGTAATGGGCACGCTTCGGTGTCTCTTAGTGATACATCATTTCGGTTTTTTTTTACAAGATGGTTGGTTGAGGTGAGCTGGGACTGTTCCCCCGGTCGTACGATTCTTTTAGCACCTATTGTGCCCTCGCCGCTCATATGCCCATGGCAGGCCTCATCTGCCAGAATTGCGCCCCGTCCTTCTTCGCGCGGCAGGGTTACCTCCCGGCCCTCCAAGCGGCCTGTAGCCTCGCGTTCCCTTGCCTTGCTACCGCAGCCAACCCTGGCATAGCCGTCTCGTACTCTCACGAAGGCATCCGTATCCGTCCGCGCCTCCCTGCGCGATGCGGCGTGCGGCTCCTTAGACCGCACCCTCGGGCCAATATACAGTTTCCTCCATCTTTCTCTTCGCAAGCCAACCCGCCTAGAACTTCAACCGATAAACCCCCATGCCCACCAACACCGCGCTCAGCCCGAAAATCCCGCCCTTCCGCATCCCCATCGTCACCCGCGAGCCGCTCTTGAGGATCTCCATCTCGCGCTCCCGCAGCTGCGACATGCCCGAGGCGTAGCTGTAGATTCCGAGGCCGGTGAAGGCCGCGCTGCCTGTGAAGACCCAGTCAGATCTGTATGAGGGTGAGGAATACTAGGTCAGGAGGGCGGTCTTACCCATCAGGCGGCAGGCTGTGCAGTCGTAGTCTTTTTGCTGCGAGGCGAGGGTGTCGGCTACGGGGACGGGCTGGGAGAGCTTGTGGAGGTTGGTTTCGGTGCCCATTTTGGGTTTTCTCAGTTGATTGGGTCTAGGGGTGAGGTGCAAGGGCAAGTAGATACAATCGCGCGATTGGGAGTGTTCAGGACGGATCGAACTGCGACAGAACGAATAGGACATTCACTTGGAGCTTTGAGCCTCGGAGTCGCATGCGGCTCTTGGGAGCGGCGTGGAGGCCTCAGGCAGACATATTTATACACCTACCTACCTTGGGGTAGGTATGCATTTTGAGCGATTGCTGACCGCAGAAAAGCAGACGTGCTTCGGAATAATACCTTGAAGGTCTAGGAACAATTTTGTGATAGCATTTCAGTTCAAGTAAAGTTCCTGGTGCTGTTGCTTTGGTCTTTCGCAGTCCGGCAACATCTTGCCGCCGCCCCGTTGAATGGCACTTGGCAGGGGACTAGCCTGCGACGGATCCCGACCACATGACCAGCAATCGTGCCGTGGAGGGAGCCCTACTACGGAGACGACAACAATCCTGTTGCCTGATTGCTACGTCGAAAATCTCGCATGGCATGCGCAAACGCTAGGGCGACATCCAGCGGCAGGCAAAGTCTCATCCTACCAGGAACGCCACCAGACCGCCCAATAGGCTCCTCAATATACAATGCAGCTCGTATTCAGAGCCATGAAGTCATTGCATGCTTTCCGAACGGGCCAAGACCTTGCCGCTCCAATCTTGGGTCTGCTGTTTTGCTTCGCCTCGTCCGAAGAAGAACGCGCCGCGTAGCGCGATCCTTCAATGCACGGTCGTGGAGAGACGAGATTCATGGTCAGGGCAGAGCAAATCCTCCGGCTCTTGAATTGTGATATATAACGAACGTGCCCCCTTCTAAATTTCGTCCCACTGTTTATGTCAACCAATGATTCATTTTAGTCTTCGGAAACATGCATCTTTCAAAAGTAACATTGGCCTCGGGTCTGCTGCTCGCAGGACGCAGCTTGGCGATTGACCTTGACCTGAACGATATCCAGTCGATCAACGATGCCGCAAAGACCATCGCCGAAAGCATCGTGAGTCGCTACTCCGGTAACGGGGCGAACACTACAGGCCTGTTCGGGGAACCCTATTACTTTTGGGAGAGTGGCCTTGCTTGGGACACCTTGATCCACTACTGGCATCAAACCGGCGACAATTCGTACAACGACATCATTGGCGAGGCTCTGCGCTCCCAACTCGGCGACTCGCGCGACTTCGCTCCAGCGGATCAGGCGAAGACTTTGGGCAATGATGACCAGTCCACTTGGGCGCTGGCGGCCATGACCGCAGCGGAGTACGGTTTCCCGTCGGACGCTTTGGAGGGCCTGAACACCACCTGGGAAGAGATCTCGGTTAGGGTATTCGACACCCAAGCTGCCAGATGGGACGAGGGCTCCTGCAACGGTGGGCTCCGCTGGCAGATCTTTGCGTTCAATGCCGGTTACGACTACAAGAATTCCAGGTCCAACAGCAATTTTTACCAGCTTGCCGCTCGTCTCGCGCGCTTCACTGGCAACGATACCTACACGGACTGGTCTGAGAGGGTCTTTATGTGGTCGATCGAGGCTGGCCTCGTTGCAGATGTCAACTCCACTACGCCTGGCGCTGTTTTTGATGGTTTCAGCACGTCTGACAATTGCTCCGAAGTCAACAACGTCCAATGGACAGCGGACATCGCAAGCTTCCTCGCCGGCGAAGTGTTTATTTGGAACCACGTGAGAGCCCACACCCAACCAGACTCATCATCAGCCATTCACTGACAAGTCCCCAGACCCAAACAGCAGGCAACATGGGCTGGATAGCCACCGTCAGCGCCCTCAACGCCACCTTCGCGAACCCCGAACACGGCGCCGTCGCCAACGGCACCCTCACCGAAATCGCCTGCGCGCCCCGGGGCACCTGCAACACCGACCAGCTCGCCTACCGCGCCATCGCCGGCCGCAGCCTCGCGCAGGCCCTCGCGCTGACCAACGACCAGCAGACCTACCACTACGACCGACCCGTCAACGTCTCCAACCCTGCCAACATCTCCGGCGCCGACAGGGTGCCTGCCTGGAGCATGCACGAGCGCATCGACTTCCTGCTGCGGGAGTCTGCGATGGGCGCTGCGATGCAGTGCTCGGGCGGCGAGAACGGTACGACTTGTGGTAACGCGTGGGGCAACAGCACGTGGGACGGCTCGGAGGGTCTCGGGCAGGATCTGAGCGCTTTGAATATTATCTTGGCTAACCTTCCTATCGGGGAGATGGCGACGGTCAATTCTTCGGCGGCCGATGCTGGGTCCTCGAGCGGTGGTGCTAATGGCACTGCTGGCGATGGTGGGAGTGTCGGCAATGAAGGTACTGAGGGGGCGGAAGGCGAGGCTTCTACTGGTGCGGCGGGTCGTGTCGCGGTGTCTACGATTGGGATGCTGACTGTGCTGGGCTCGTTGATTGTGTTCATGTAGGCCTCGCACGCAGTAGTGAGAAGCGTTGGAACGAAGTTAGTGTCCGCTGAGGTAGCCAGATGACGAAAGCAATTGTTAATCCACGATGTGGTCTCACTGAAGCGTTTCAAGCGGGGCACACAGCATATTTTTTCGATGAAATGTTCATTTCTGTTCATTATTACCACATGTCTCCCAATCCACAATCAGTCCACCTTCCTTACTGAAAGAACTTCATCACGCCATCCAACTATACGTCTGATAAAATCCAGGCCCAGCCGGGGGCCCAGGGGGCTGTTTCCACTGAGGTCTCGAATCGTACTGTTGCTGCTGATGGGGATATGCCGCAGCATTTGAGGCCGCTTCCTCCTTAGCGCGCCCTTTGGCCAGTTTCTGCTTCTTCATCTGCACGAGGTTGCCCTTGAGGCCCTTGAGGTAGCGCGTGGCTTGCGCGACGAGATGTTCGGGTTCGTGAGAGGATTTGAGTGCTTCGAGCATTGCGCGGACCTAGAGGAGTTTTTGTGATTAGGATGGTATAATTGAGACGGGCGGAGGCGTCCATACCTGAGTCTCTGACGTGATGTGAGGGCACACGCGCGAGTGACCGTAGTGCGCAATGCCGCAAAGATTGCAATGCTCCACGCCAGCGGTTTTGAGAGGGCAAGAGCCAAGTAGATGCAGTGTCCTGCATGCCATGCAGTTGATGTAATCTTCAAAAGAGTGAGGTTGTTGACGAGGGGCGCCGTTGTAGGTGGGGGTGGATGTGCCTTCCGGAGACGGAGCTTGTGCTTGAGGAACGTGGGCGCGGCGGAAGTTGGGCGGAGCTGGTTTCACGATTGTAAGCCTCTCTCTGGGTTCTTATTGCCGTTTGTGCTTGTAGTGGTGATGGGGGATGTAGATGTGTCGTTGAAGGAGGGCTTGACAGCTGCTGGCTCGTTCTTCTTCGCTGGTGATGCCGAAGTGTTAAACTTGGCATCATTTGAACTAGCGGAGTTGCTAGCGATGGAGACCTTTGAGGAACTCTTCTTGGCGTTTTTCTGTTTCACTGCATCTGCCATTTTTTGCCTGAAACTCGAAGCGGAGGCCTTCTGAGCGGCCTTGGGCTGCTCTTCCTCGGCCGCCGACCTTTTCACAACAGCAGAAGCAGTCTTTGCAGGCACTGGCCTAATACGCTCTTTCGGCTTTTTAGGCGGCTTCGCAGGCTTTTCCGTTGAGGGAGGAGCCTTTGTCACAGTCGCCCTCTTCTTTACAGGCGTAGCAGCAGCCTTCGCAGCCGCTGGGCGGCCTCGCTTCGGTTTCGCGGGTGTAGCTGCAGGTGTAGGAAGTTGCTTTTGAAGAGGAAGGGGTTGCTTACCGGTTTTCTTGCGCCCTAGATTTTGTTTAGCAATGCCCATATCGTCCGCGTCCAACATGTCAGAATCCGCATTCTCACCATCCTCGGCGCCGTCATCGGCATCACTGTCGTCAGCTTGGAAATCGGTATCACTTTCGTCAGGGTCCTTAGCCTTGCGCTGCTTCTTGAGCGGCGAGATCTCAAGACCCTCTGCGTCGCCAACATTGTCACCTGCGTAATCAATCTTATCCCTGTTGCGGCGACCGCGGCCAAGCGCTTCCGCCTTCGCGGCAGCTTCTTCATTGGCAACACGTTCACGCTCCTTGAGGATGTTCGCCCACACGCTGGGGTCAGGAGCTGTCTCTTCGGCTCCGTCTACGGCCACATCTTCGAGCCCACCTGAGGTGTTCGCCCAGACTCTAGCATGACTGAACTGTGTCTCGGCTGATTGGTCGCCTCCGAGGTTGTTATCCTCGACGCGACTTCTGTCGAGAAGTTGCTCAACGTTGGTGCTGTCATAGATGATGTCCTGCTCGCCGCTGTCTTCAAAGAGCTCGCTTGCACCGTGACGAAGTACCGTCACGAGATCGTGTTCATCTGCATCGTCTGTGTCCATCTCCTGGATCAAGACATGATCGAGCGCAAGCTTCTTGCGGCCAATTTGCATGATTTTCTCCTCTGCACTGGCGCGAGTAACTAGCTGGAAGCAGAGCACCTTCTTGGTCTGGCCGATACGATGGGCTCTACTCAGAGCCTGAATGTCCTGATGCGGATTGAAATCCGGATCCAAGATGATCACTGTGTCGGCAGTGGCCAAATTGATACCGACGCCTCCGGCGCGGGTGGACAACAGGAAAGCGAACAGCTGCGATTCGGGGTCATTGAACTCGTCAATGCGCTTCTGCTTCTGCAAACTGCTGATCGAGCCGTCCAAGCGCTGATATTGAAGGGCCATACCGTCAAGGAAGTCCTCGACCATGTCCAGCATGTCAAGGAACTGACTGAAAATCAGTACGCGGTGGCCGCGCTCCTGCAATTTCGGCAGCAGGACTTCCAGGAGCTTGAGCTTGCTGCTGGCGTCTACCAGATTGCGATGCGAGAGTGACAAATTGTCGTGACGCTCTTCGATTCCTCTGCTGTACACGAAAGGATGGCACAGACACTTGCGCAGCTGCATGAGCACATTGCTTAAGCTTGCCTTCTCTCCTTTGCCCAGGTTCTGTTCCGAGCTGAAGATGGCGCGCATGAGCTCTGGGTTCTTCGCGAGGATAGTACGGTAAACTTTCTTTTGCAGGACGCTCATGCTGACTGGCAGGATGATCTGCGCCATGGGCGGCAGGAAGGTCAATACCTGCGCTTTCGTGCGGCGGAGGAAGAAAGGTCTGATCAGGCTGTGCAGTTTGGTGATCTTGGCCTGGTCAAGATCTTCATATTCTTTTTCTAGCTGCTCAACATCTTGAGTTTCATCGAGGAAGTGGAGAAGGTTGAAAAGTTCCCGCGTATTGTTCTGTAACGGGGTACCGGTCATCAAAACTTTGAAGGGTGCTTTAATCGCTCCCAGAGCCGAGTATAGCTGTGTCTTCTCGTTCTTCAGGCGCTGACCTTCGTCGACGATGAGGCCCTGCCACTGTACGCTGCGGAAGAACCTGCGAGCGCTGTCATCCGCAGCAGCATCATACGAGGTAACGACCACGTGACAGCGGAGATCCTTGCTGTTCTCCGGGAACATCTCGTACCGGTAGGCAAGGTCTCTGCTCTCCTTGGAGCCGTAAAAAGCGACCACGCGGAGGTCTGGTGCCCATCTTTTGATCTCGCGACGCCAGTTCGGACATGTTGAGTTGGGAACTACGATCAGAAAAGGGAAGCATGTGTGCTCCTGGACAAGTGTAGCTAAGAAGCCAATGATCTGAATGGTCTTGCCCAAGCCCATCTCGTCAGCGAGAATGGCATTGGTGTGCTGATACCACTTGAAGTACAGCCAATTCAAGCCCTCCAATTGGTATTTCATCAGATCGCCGCCCTTGATCGACTCAGGCTGCGATGTCTTTTCAAGATCTTCGAAGTTACTCTTTCGTACCTTCTCAAGACGAGCTCTGAGGGTCGATGACTTGGGAGGACGTACATAGCGACCAAGTACCCAGTCGTTGTACGCCGTCACAAAATCAGTCCAACGATCGCCATCGTCAGGCGTCGGAGGCGTCTCCCAGACAGCGTCTTCGTAACCCAAGCCTTTGTACTTGATCAGAGCTTTGTCAACTTCGCGGATACGAGCTTTGTCGATATCTTCTGTGCGAATGTCGACGATGCTTGTGAACTTGATGTCAAGCACAATGTCCGCACGGAGGAAGTCTTCCGGAATAGCCTCCTCAGTGCGCATTTTCGGTCTCTGGGCTTCGTCCCGTTTCGCAAACGCTTTCCGCATTGAAACAGAAGTAACACCCCAAACCCATGCTCCAGGCATCCAGCACGCGCGGAAATAGGACTGTCCTTCCCATCTAATGAGATAGGCCTTTTCCTCCTCGTTGATCTCGTCAATGGTCATGGCGTCGTCGTAGTTGTCTTCATCGTTGGGTTTCCAGGCAAGGAGACCAGAGACCTTGGCCGGCATAGTGAGACATTCCTTACATTTCCAATCGCGGCTGTACTCGCGGAACCGTTGCTCGGCGTCGGCCTCAGTGTCCAGTTCCATCATGTCAGAGCGCGAAGGAAGGTGCTCGAAATGGAATCCGCGGAAACAATTAATGCACCTGAAAAGCACATTGTCTGCATTGTTGATCCGGGAAGGATCGACTCTGTGCACAGGGTCCACACCGTCGTTCTCTTCGCGCTCACGTTGTTCTTGCGTTGGCGTTTTCCTAGCCCGAAAAGGCCGACAAGCTGCTCCATGGTGATAGCAATCTTGACATTTGCCCTGGTCTGGAGCTGAGAGATCTTTCTTGCGAGGATATGCGATGCAGCGTCTGCACTGCAAGACAAAATCGTTCTCTCCGATTTTGGTTACCAGATGCTCACGACTCGATCGGTGGCCGAGGCACTGCTTGTGATAGGCAAGCGTACAGCCCTGGCAATAGATCAACGGAGCGAAATTCACACCATTAGTGCAAGTCTCGCAATGCTGATTATGCCGGATCCTGAACTCGTCGTTACGGGGCAGTTGCTGAAAAGTCTCCTTTGCAGCCACAAGTTTTGGTTTCGGAGGCTGCCTGGCGACATCGAAGCTGTCAGAGCGATAGATGTTATCAATATCGACCTCTTGCATTCCTCCAATGTGTCTGGTAGCGCGAGCACTCTGGCGTTCGCCAGCACGTACACGCTTGCTGCGGTCCGAGTCGCCAATATCGTCGCGACCAGTACGAGTCGTGCGTGTGCGCTTTCTTACGCCCGGGATGTCTGATTTCAGCACGAATGCGCCGTCATCGTCATCAGTGTCCTCACCATCCATCAAGTCATCGCCCAAAATGATATCGCGATCCGAGTCATCGAGTTGCGGTGCACGAGCGGCTTTACGAAGGGATCTCCTCGCGGGAGCAGCGTCTCTCCGTGAGCGGCGTCTTGACGGAATGTTTGATTCGAGATCGTCCTCAGATCCTTCAGATTCCGCAGATTGGAAGTACTGAGTTTGTTCTTGACGTCGCTTGCGGGTGCGCGGAGCTTCAATCTCAGATACTTGCTCGCTTTCCGAGAGCTCGATTGCATCCAGAGTGCTGACGAAGTCTTTCCGAGTCGCCGCGCGAGCTCGAGGGCGTGTTGAAGACATCCTCTCGCTCGACCGGCGGCTCTTGGTCTTCGTTTGTGGCTCGGGTTCCGGTGATGGCTCGACTTCGAATCGATTGAGCGATTCTTGGCCGTTCTGGAGAAGTAGCAAATCGGGAAATGAGATCTGGGCGGACAGTCAGTTGGGAGTGTCCGCTGAGTCGCAGAGGTACAAAAAAGGTAGGGAGCAGAAAAAGGAAAGCAGTGGCATGAGCAGCCGGTTCATATGAGCAAGATTCTTGTGTGATCACATGCCAAACGTACCTCATCGACGTGCCGGTCTTCAAACTCAACCGCGTATGCCATCATTCCATCTTCACCTTCCCGTTCATTTAGCACGCGCAGAACCACATCACCGCCAGCGGTGAAGTCCTCGAATTGGCCAAGCTCCTCCTCGTCAATCTCATTATGTGGTATGAAGACTTCCAGTGTGCTTTCCGGGACTACAAGATCATCTCCATCCTCGGCATTCTGCTCTGACGGTTCCCTAAGGTGCTCGAGATCCTCTAGAGCGTCCGAAAATTTCTCTTGGTCCTGCTCGTGCAACGGAGTACCTTCGTTTTCCGACTCTTCGATAGCTACTGGTTCTGCCGTGGGAGGCGCAACTTCCTCCTCATGGACATCGTCCTCCTCCGAGCTAGATTCCTCGCCTGAAGGAATGACTGTAGGCTGTGACACAGGCTCCTTTTGAGTTGCAGGCGCACGTGCTTGAGGCGGAGGAGACTCAGGATCAGGTGTCGAGCGCATAGCAATGCGCTCTTGAACAGGCCGGTTCACGGCCTGAAATCCAGACGTCCGTCGCGGAGGCGTTTTCTGCTTACGGCTCGCGTTGGTCTGCCATGTTGAAACATCACCTGCTGCATCGTCATCGGAGGAAGAGTTGCCGGTCTCGAAACTAAAGGCCATTCTGACTAGCCGTGGGTGGGATCAATGGCGTTGAAGGACGATGCGACAAACAAGCGTTCCAGATCAACACTGAATCAGGAACAACGGCACATATGGGTTTAGTTGTGGTCGCATAGCAGCTGCAAGTCTTTCAAAGTCGGGAGGCATGTGAGAGTGCGCGTGATCGAAAGTAAAATGTTATTTGAAAGTCGCCGGTGGACGCGCCTGTCGTCCATGCGACGCGACTGACTTGCGGGGTCTGGCTTGCCCTGCAGCGGCGTTCACATGCTTTCACAAGCTCGACGAGCTCTACCACAATTTTCCTCTTCAAAGGCGACCTCTCATCGCCATGACGCCTTTGCCTTTCTCAACAGCCAATATTTGCGCACGGTGCTGGACCAGAGCGCCGTTCTGGCAGCCGCGAACCTTTGCACGCAATGTCTCACGTACATCAGCTATCAATCGCGGCATCCGAGCAAGTCAGCAGTCTTCGTCGAATCGGGATGGAGACAGGCGGTCATCGCCTGGAAACATGAGGGGAAGGCGAGACGCGCTTTCGGTGATCGATGAGAATCGTGGTCGTGGTTTTCGAGGAGAGAGAACTTCGAGGTTCGAAGTGAACAGGCGTGCATCGCCGTTTGGACATTCAAACCGACAGCGAGATGCAGTCTCAGGATCTGAAGAAACAGCTTTCATGAGCAAGGACAGCGACAGCAATGGAAAAGAAGCCTCGTCAACTGGCGATGGGGTAAAGCGAACGAAAGAGCGGAGAGAGCGCAAAGAACGTGATCATATCCCTGTGGCCATACCCTACACCACCGCCTCCAGCCAGTTTCTCTACGGTGTCAATCCCATCGTAGCGGCACTGCGTGCCAACAAACGGAAGCTCTACAAGCTGCACCTCAAGGATGCCGAGAGGACTTCCGAAGCACGAGAGATAAGGGCGCTCGCGAGAGATACAGGGGTGCCAGTAGTTTACCACAGAGATACAAATCTCCTCGACAAGATCAGCGAGGGAAGACCTCATAACGGCGCCGTCCTTGAGGCATCTCGTCTGCCAAGTCCACCGGTAACTTTCATGAAGAGACCTGATAAAGAATTAGGCAGCGTGCAACTTGTGCTTGGCCCACAGAATGCAGAAGATGCCGAGATCAACGGAACTTCCTCAACGCTGACATACGACACATCCTCATGGCGGCAACCGTTCGTCTTGTTCCTCGATGGCATCACTGATCCCGGCAACTTGGGTGGAATTGTACGCACGGCGCATTTCTATGGAGTGGATGCAGTTGCGATTGCAGTCAACACGTGTGCCAACCTGCAGTCTCCGATATTCGCCAAAGCTAGCGCCGGCGCATGCGAAGCGGTTCCTATCCTTGCAGTCAACAAGCCATCAGCCTTCATAACGGACAGCGGCAAAGCTGGCTGGCGGATCTGTGCCGCTGTTGCGCCCGATGTGAGACCTGGCTCATTGCACAAACAAGTCACCTCTGGCAGCCTTGCTGTCCAGAGCCCCCTGACCCGGCATCCGCACATCTTGCTGCTGGGCTCGGAAGGCGAAGGGTTGCGCGCTAATCTTCGCTCAAAAGCTGACCTTGAAGTTACCATCGAACGTGGAACGCCTTCAAAAAGCACCATCGATGTTGGGGTTGACAGCATGAACGTTGGAGTCGCTGCAGGAGTTCTCGTAGACGCATTCATGCGCAAACCTGCGAACACTGGTGCTGCTGCTGATAAAGCTAGTGGCAGCGACCGTGTTTTCTAGATTGCGCTGCACGATACTTTTGATTTCGTTTGACAGCGTTGTAGCGAATGCATGGTAGGCGCTCTCTGCTTTCTTCTGTATTCTATATAATCGGTTGCATCTTGTTTCTAGCATTTACGCATACTACGCATACTCTGTACATCACACCGACCTTCGATCGTTATTCTAGAACTTTTTTTTGTACGTTTGTCCTCCTCCTCGGCGACTACTGTCGTATTCACCAGACCCAGTCGCGTCGACCGCAATGCATAAAGTCACATGGCTCTGAAGCTCGGCGCAAACTCCGTGTGATCATCACGATCCATTGACCCGGTAACAATTGATGGTTAACCTTACCGACAGCCATAAAAGGAAAAATCAAGCTCTTCCTGCCGCCTTCATCAAGCTCAGGCGCAAGCTCTCCGAACTCCGCAAACCATCAAGCTTGATCCACACATCGCCCATCTTCCCCGCGCAGATCTTCAGGTACTCCATTCCATGCGGCGAAGAGTGACAGTTTAGGCTTCGGAGGCTCTTACAAATACCGCGGCATCCTGGCATGCGGCTCTTCGAGTTGCCTGTATGACGATGCAAGAGATGATCGGCGCTCGATCTGGGGGTGCAGATCGGATCTGTTGTTTCCGAGCATCAAATTCAAAGCTGTCGCGCGGTGGGCTAACGTACCCGGTGCCTCGACGCTGGGTTGACGGATCATAGGATTCGACCATGGGAATGTTGTGATGATCTGCGTAAGGCAGATGACGTTGACAGACAACGCGGCGTGAGGAGTCGTGTAGAGATATTTGAGCGAGTTGAGGCCGACGTCTTGTCGTGAAGCATGTCGCTCCCATAGCTGGACTCCGCTTGTCCATTCGGTATACAACCTTGCACCTCGAAATGCATTGGTCAACGGCTTCGGCGTGGGCTCTGCCCATGATTGCAACAGGTGTGTAAGAGCATTAGTATGACCAAAAGACCTGCTGACACCACTCAGCCCAGCAAGCACAGTATCCCCCTGCCTTTCCACCAAGTCCAAGTATTCCCGTGTCCGCAAACTACGCCCCAAGCGTGACACCTAATGTGCTTGATACTACCGCACCAAACGCACAAGATGTATGTCCTGGATATAAAGCGTCAAACGTCCAAGAGACCAGCAACACAATCACTGCCGACTTAACTCTCGCCGGCGATGGCTGCAACGTCTACGGTAACGACATCGCCGACCTGACACTTACGGTCGAGTATCAATCAAAAGAGCGCCTCTCCGTACGCATCTGGCCAAAGCACTTGGCCCCGTGCAACGAGTCGCTCTACATCCTTTCTTCGGACCTCACCCCAAAGCCATCCATTGAAGACGGCTGCACAAAGGACAAGAGCGACCTTTCGTTCACCTGGAGCAACGATCCCAGCTTCCAATTCCGCATCGAGCGCGCGAGCTCCGGCGAAGTCCTTTTCGACACGCATGGCCACAAGATCGTATTCGAGGACCAGTTCCTCGAGCTGAAGACTAACATGGTTCCGAACTACAACATCTACGGTCTCGCTGCAAGCATTCACGGTTTCAGGCTGGGCAACAATTGGACGCAGACGTTCTGGAATGCGTATAACTTGGAGAACGACCAGGAGATCGATGTCAACGGTCACGACACGCATCCTGTGTACGTTGAGACCAGATATGGTACCGACAACAAGTCTTCTACGTCTCACGGTGTTTACGCTCGTAACGCGCACGGTCAGGACTGGCTTCTGAGGGACGACGGTATCACTTACCGTACGATTGGTGGCAGCTTCGATTTCTATTTCATGAGCGGACCGACGCCGAAGGAGGTCATTAGCCAGTACCACACTGGTATCATTGGCACACCCGGTCTGCAGCCATACTGGGCTCTTGGATTCTACCAATGCAGATGGTGAGTTGGCATGCTGCAAGACTGCTTAGTGCAGATGGCTTGAGTAGTTTACTAATTCAGTCCAGGGGATACCTCAATTGGACGAACCTGCAAGATGTCATCGATCTGTATGCCCAAGCCGGAATCCAGCTTGAAGGAGTCATGAGCGACCTCGACTATCTGTACCTCAACCGCATCTTCTCCCACAACGCCAACTACGGCGTGGAAGACGGCCGTGAGTTTCTTGCTCGCTTGCACGCCAACGGCCAGTACTGGCTCCCGATTCTAGACCCGAACGTGAGCCCACAGTTCTAGGCTAATAAGCGAGAGTTCCTCAGCATTGACACACACCCTAGGTCTACGTCCCTGATCCGACGAACGCGAGCGATTCGTTTCCCACGTTTGACCGTGGCGCAGCCCTTGACCTGTATATCAAGAATGGCGACGAGGATTACTACGGCACTGAATGGCCGGGCTTCAGTGTCTGGCCAGACTTCACCAGAGACCCCAACGCCCAACAATACTGGACAGACGAATTCAAGAGGTACTTCGAGCAGCTCGAGTTCGACGGCTGGTGGCTGGACATCTCCGACGCACCATCTTGGTGCACCGGTAGCTGCGGCGCATCCCAGCTCTCACTCAACCCTGCCCACATTCCCATCATGCTGCCAGGCGATGCCAACACGAGCGTCACTGTCGACTACAGGACTTCAGAGTCCTTCAACGTCACCAACTCGACCGAAGCAGCCGTATACAGCTCGCTGCAGGCCTCCCAGTCGTCCGCGTACCCTACGCCGACCGCTACTCCTACGCCCGTGTACGCTCGCACGATTCCTACACCGGGCGTCCGCAACCTGAATTTCCCGCCCTACGCTATCAACAACTTCCTTGACGGACACAGCTTGGTTAAACAAGCCATCTCGCCCAACGCTACTCACAACGATGGCCCGTACAACAGCACGGAGTACGAGCTGCACAATCTGTACGGCCACACGAGCGGCAACGCTTCGTACAATGCTCTCGTTGCCACTTACGGCGGCAAGAGGCCGTTCTTCCTCGCGAGGAGCACTTTTGCTGGCAGCGGTACTTTCGCTGGGACCTGGGGTGGTAGGTTTCTCAATTCAGCAACGAAGGTGACTACTCACCGCATACTGACACTTTCTGACCAGGCGACACCAACTCCATGTGGGGCAACATGTACTTTGGCATCTCGCAGGCGCTCGCCTTCGGCATCGCGGGCATCCCCTACTTCGGCGTGGAAACGTGCGGCTTCAACGGCAACGCCGACATGCAGCTTTGCACGCGCTGGATGCAACTCAGTGCCTGGTTCCCCTTCTACGTCGGTAAACCCAAGAACCCTACCAACAAGACACCTCGCTGACCACCCCCCGACAGAGAAACCACAACAACCGTAACACGATCGCGCAAGAAGCCTACCGCTGGTCGACGACCGCCGAATCGACCCGCCGCATCATGCACATCCGCTACTCCCTCCTCCCCTACACCTACACGCTCTTCCACGCCGCGCACACCTCCGGCTCGACCGTCCTGCGCGCCCTCGCCTGGGAATTCCCACACGACCCGCAGCTCGCGGGCGTCGAGACGCAGTTTATGTCGGGCCCCGCGCTGCTCGTGACGCCCGTGCTCGAGGCGCTCGCGACGAGCGTGCGCGGCGTGTTCCCCGGCGTCGCGGACGGCGAGCGCTGGTACGACTGGTACACGCTGCAGGAGGAGGTGGTGGGCGCGGGCGAGAACAAGACGCTGCGGGCGCCGCTGGAGCACCAGCCGATTCATGTCCGCGGAGGGTATGTTGTGCCGATGCAGAGGGCGGGGAACACGACGCGGACGTCGAGGCTGAGTCCTTGGAGTTTGCTCGTGGCGTTGGATAAGGATGGAAAGGCGGAGGGGGAGCTGTATTTGGATGATGGGATTCATATTGAGCAGGAGGCGACGAAGGAGGTGCACGTGAGTGTCCACGGCATTGCTGTGAGGGTTGGTCCGAAACTGACATTGATCGGTAGTTCTCGTTTGCGAACAACACCCTCCGCGCCACGGTCTCTGGCGATTTCGAGGACGGCTTGCCGCTCGCTAATGTCACGATCGCTGGCGTGAAGAGCGGTCCGAGCAGTGTGAGCGTCAACCAAGGTCATAGCTACGGCGGCAATGCGACTGGCGGCGTGCAGTCGCGCTTCGAGAACAACGTCGTGTATCTCACCGGCCTGGAGGAGGCGACGCACGGTGGTGTCTGGAACCAGGAGCTGGAGATCAGGCTGAGCTAATAAGCAGGTCGCTTTCCACGACGGTAATGATAGGTGAAGGGTCGTCGATGATAATAGACTGGGCAATACTGCCAGTGTTTCGTATGTTCATAATGAGACTGCTTTCAAGACCGCAGCTCGTCATGTCCTGAAGGCCAAGTTGATGCTTGAGTACGATGCGACAAGCCTTTGGTTGGAAGTCAGTGACGCCAAGGGCTCGAGAGCTCGTTTCAGGAGCGTTTGAGAGCTGGCGAGCCCTTAGCCGTGATGATTGCAATCAAAGCTGCAGGCGGAGCGTGGAGGTGGCGATGATGGGATGTTCATCGTCCGTGCCCACTGGCGCACGTGAGATTGGGCCTTCGCGAGTAAAGACGCCTGCCAAGAATTCGACCTCCTGACTCTGCGATATCAATGTGCTCTGTACCTACGACACGGCACTCCATCCGCTGATCTTCAGACGGCCCGCAAGGTCAGATCCGAGTGTAAACATCATCGTTATCATTGATCAAATCGCATAGCTACATCCTACCGCGCATCTGCAGCTGCAGCTCTGCCCCGTCTCCGTCCGCGAGCTCCGGACATCCACAGCAGCAGCGGCGGGTGGCGCGCCCATTCGCCGTCCCAAGCCCGCCCCAAAGTCTGGGCGCTGCAACTCAGGCCTGCTCTCACTTTCCCAACCCGCCCGGAGCCCATCCGCCAGTCTTGCTATACACACTGCGCCACGCCCAAGACGCTTCGGATCGTAGACAAGAAATAGCCTCCCGCGGTAACGCGATGCTACCAGCCGCGCGAGGGCAGCTCGTCTGCGTTGGGTGGGCGCGCAGGCGTTGACCGCGGCCTGGGCGGCGTGCTGGGCGTTTTGCGCGTCCCATCTTGGCCTCGACTCGGCATCCCTGGAAATGTCTTGTGTACCGGCCGCGATGGGCGTCAATAAGAGCGGATGTGCAGCGCGTGTCGGGGCCGGCGTGCTTTCGCTGCCAAAAGGTGTTTCTTTCCTCCCGTCGTTTTGCTCACCTGTGCTACAGGGCCGCCCGTTTCTTCTTCCCAACAACTTCTTTCTAATCTTCCTGTTCGACTTTCTAAATACTACCACGCTCATTACACGCTACTAAACCGTTCGTCATGAAGTCCGTTTTTACCGCTGCCGTCGCGGCGGCTTCCCTTGTCTCTGGAGCCTTCGCTGGCCGCGTTAAGAAGCGCCAGGCTGGCAACCTCCCGCCGGTTTGTCAATGTCGAGTTTCGAGGTCACTGGGAGTAATTCTGACAAGTTATACAGGTCACCGTCTCCGGCAATGCCTTCATGGCCGGCGAGGACCGTTTCTTCATCCGCGGTGTGGCCTACCAGCCCGGTGGAGCTGCCGACGCTGCGGACCCTCTTCTCGACACCGAGGCGCTCGCTGCCGACATTGAGATGTTCAGGGAGCTTGGAATCAACACCATTCGTATCTACACTGTGGACAATGCCGGAGACCACACGGAGGCTATGCGCATGCTCGACGAGGCCGGCATCTACCTCGCTCTTGACGCCAGCACTCCTGAATACTCCCTCAACCGTGCGGACCTCGAGTCTCTGCACTGGTCTTACAACACCGACTACCTCCAGCACCTTTTCGCCACCATTGACGAGTTCGCTGGCTACAGTGAGTGAAGAATGCAAAAAATATCAATTCTCGGCACATACTAACCACAGTCGATCAGACAACCTTCTCCTTTTCTTCTCCGGTAACGAGGTCATCAACGCCAGGAACAACACCAACGCCGCTCCCTACATCAAGGCCGTCACCCGTGACATGAAGCGCTACATCGGCGCTCAGGCCGACCGCCGCATCCCCGTCGGTTACTCCGCTGCCGATGTCAAGGAGAACATCTACCAGCAGGCCGTCTACTTCTCTTGCGGCGAGGACGACAACGCCCGCAGTGATTTCTTCGCCTTCAACGACTACGCCTGGTGCGACCCGTCCTCCTTCACCATCTCCGGCTGGGACCAGAAGGTCGAGCTCTACAGCAACTACTCCCTCCCCATCTTCCTCTCCGAGTTCGGCTGCATCACCAACCGCCGTGACTGGAACGAAATCGAAGCCCTCATGAGCGAGAACATGACCGCCGTCTACTCCGGCGGCCTCGCCTACGAGTTCACCATCGAGCCCAACGGCTACGGCCTCGTCGAGCTCGGCTCCAACGGCGGCGCTGAGCCCAACGCCGACTTCGACCGCCTGGCCGCCGCCTTCGCCGCCAACCCGGCCCCCACCGACCTCGCCGGTGCGAAGACCGAGGAGGAGATCACCCACCTCGAGTGCCCCGCCGAGAGCGAGGACTGGCCCCTCGACACCAACAACCTGCCCGAGATCCCCTCCTCCGCCGAGCAGCTGATCACCGATGGCGCGGGCGAGGCCCCTGGCCTCGACGGCCCCGGCTCCCAGACTTCCGGCGCCGAGCAGAGCTCCACCGAGCCCGACCTCAGCAACGGCGTCACCACCAGCGAGGACACCACCAACGAGTCCGGCGGATCCTCGAACAACAACGCCAACTCCGACAGTGGCTCTTCCGGCAGCAGTGGCAGCGACAGCGGCGACTCTGAGAGCGCTGCTGTCTCCGTCCACGCTGCTTTCGGCACCGTTGTCGTGGCTGCCGTTGCTGCCATGGCTCTTGTCAACTAGAGCGCGCTTGCCGTGCGTTCTACCTAATCAATCGATGGGTTGTGTCTACGGCACGCCCCCAACATACCATACCGTCTCTTTTCTTCGTAGCACAGCACTCGGCGTCAAGTTAGGAGGTGTATACATTTTTTGTCGGCTTCTGCTTTAATCTTCCTTGTTAGTACTCGGCTTACTGCGCGTATGTCAAAGATCTCCCATCATCCGTATGCAGTACGATTGAGTTGGTCTCGCTGATATGTTCGTCAATTGAAGGGACTAGGCGATCCTTCACATTGAGATCTATCGAATATCCGAAGTAGACTATACTACTTTTGACTTGGCCTCAGAGAAAACACTACTAGCACTTTTAGGATATGCCCGAAGACTCCCGCGCTTCGGAGTCCTAAGAATTCTTAGGCACCTATCAGGCACTCGTGAGGCACCTAAGCCAAAATTATAACGCCTCGATTTTATAAGTAATCAAAAGTATCCTTTCGAGCGTTTTTGATTTTTAACCCAATTATTACTTAATCAATTAAACGGGAGTTTTGGCCCAAATCAATCAATCAGATCGGGTCTCCTTACCAATCAATCGATCCCGCGCGACCCGCAATTGATTGATTGATTGTACCCATCTCTGCCTGAATCATAGTGAGGTACTAAGCTTTTCATTGTTATTATTGATCCCGAGTGAGGTACTAAGCAACGCTTAACATGATAGTCCTCGACAGATGTACGACGCCATTTCTAATGTCATTCATACTCGTTGAGACACCCTAGATAGGCTATTCTGAATCGATTGACCTCGAGTGAGCTACTAGGTTCTATTGGCAATGCTTTATTCTTTATTATCGTTCCATGAGGAATAAGTAGAATGGTAAAATCATACATGGAATCAGAAAAAGACTTCGACAAGCCGGATGTATAACCGTCTCAGGCTCGCGTACTTCTCGCCACGAAAACCAGCTGCTCTTAGGGATTGAACCTACAGAATACTGCCGTAGTCATCACAGTGGAGCCTTCATGGAATCCTATGGTCGACGAGCATGCAATCTCCCGCGCAGTACGTATCGGTGACGAGTCCCAAGTACGAGTGGTCAGGTGCGTCACGCTGCGCTCTATTGAGGTTTACGTCTCCAGCAAGGCGAACATGAAGCGGAACATGGCCACCAACTTGCTTTCTTTGGAGGTTGTCCTCAGAGATCTCAAATGGCTCCGCAATCGGGGTACGGATGGTCAAGTACTACCAAATTGTTCGTCTAACGGCTCATTATGTATCACTGACTTGCTACTGACCTTGCTTTGAAGTTGGATAGGAAGAATCGCCTTGTCCAGAAACTATGTAACGACGATGGACTGAACGTGTCTCATATTTCCGAGTGGTCTGTTGAGGGTGACTATCTCAATCGGAGAACTCGACTTCATCGTCCTCGAATGACAGCGAGGATGAAATGGATATGGAAACCGTAAGTGCGAAGGATGATAAAGATGATTCGAGTGAGGAGAAAAATAGCGAGGTCAGCTCTAGTGACGACAGCTCTACCGACTAGCGACGACAACGGTAGAGGGGACATGATTCGAGTGAGGAGAAAAATAGCGAGGTCAGCTCAGCGAGGTCAGCTCTAGTGACGACAGCTCTACCGACTAGCGACGACAACGGTAGAGGGGACAGCAGTAGCGAGAGAGGTGGAGATCCACAAGCCGAGGATGAGGAGATTGGGGAGAACAGCAACGAGGTCGAGGGGTGACAGGAATTGAAGGCGTGTTCGTCCTCGTCTACTTTAGTGTTGCCGCCATGTATGAGAGATGCTTTTACTGTAAGTAACAAGATTTTCACCCCAAGATCTTTGCTACCACAGCTCCGTCCAGAAGAGCCCACCTCGCGCTATCGGCAGGCGTGGTTTCGCAGTATCGGTGTGCTCTTATTGCTTATACCCACAATTCAGCCATTCGACCGCGCATTTTGTCCAACGAAACAGGATGGGATTTTGGGGCCTCTGTCGTAATGCAAGTACTTCTCTGTCGAGAAGATAGCATGACATGGGACCCGATCTGAAGGCGCCAAGGTGTTTACGGAAACAAGGATGGTACGACGCATGGCCCAGCGATATGTCTCTAAAGAGCAGTATCAGGAAACGTAGGACTTGCTCTGACCTTTGTGATCCCTTTCTGCTCCCTTGCCGCCGGGCCTTGCGTGCCTGTTGAGCGAAGCCCACGCGCCTTCCGCGTCATGGGCCGCTGACATTTCTCGCATCATGCGGGAAAATCCGTCCTACGACACTTGTCACACGCTATCAACCCTTCATGGACCACCAGTGCCTGCGATTGGAGCTCTCAGATTATCAGCTTCTTCGCTTCGCCAATCCCCTTTCTGTTCTTTGAGGTCGCCAAACGCTTGTTCCAGACATAGATCCACTTCCTGTCTCTTCTTGGCTTCGAGCTCTGCCATCTCGAGGAACCCTTCTCGCTCGGTTTCGAGTGCATTGGTCTAATTTTTCCGTAGTACTTAGTCCACATTTTCGGCCAACTACAAGTTGAAGAACATCTTGAGCACCTGTATGCAGTATGACTAAATCAACTTTACAGTGGTGCAGACAAAAGACTTGAGTCAAGGGCGTTTGGAAACATGGATTTGCCATTGATGACTGCCTGTGTCGTTCCCCTTATAAGCCTGCAATGCAGGAGGCTGCCGTGAGAGTTAGTCAGAGTATTAGCCCGATGCCTGCTGCTGGTCGTCGTCGAGCCGTCCTCATTCAATCAATGCTTCTGCGTCTAAAACTTCGTTCGATAAACCGCCGCGTCGAGCTTGAGACGGCTCAAGCATCGACCACATCGTCGTCGCCGTCACCCCAAAGCGTATGCGAAGACCGGACCTCAGCCTCCACGCCACCTCCCCCGAGCGGTACGAACAACCCTCCATCATCATCATTATCGACGTCGTCAGCCCTTCCCTCTCCCTCGTCCGCAACCCCAATCCCGCCCCCCAACTTTCCCCATTCATCGCACTCGCCCCGACTCGCGCGCCAGACCGGCGACCGCCCCACACACTCGCACTCCTCCCCGTGGCACCCACAGCACCTCCAGACCCCGTCGCGGCGATCCCACGTCCATCCGCGCCCGCGCGACTCCGCGAGCGCCTCCTCGCGCTGCACGATGGCAATTCTCAGCTCTCGCTTCGCGCGGGCCAACTCGCGATCGTGCTCGTCGATCTCACCTTGCTTGTCGGCCAACGCCTGCTGCTGCTTGTCGATCTGGCTTTGCTTGTCGTCCAGCTTGCGCAGGACGTCGGCGAACAGTTGAGCGTAGTCTCTATTTTCAGATTCCTGGAGCTGTGCGCGGGTGGTCTCGAGGAGCTGGAGGGTTTGTTCGTGGGCGGTCTCGATGGAGGTGAGGGATTGGCGGAACTGGTCGAGGGCGCTTTGGGCGTTCATTTTCGGAGCGACTGGTGACGGTCGTGGTGGAGCGGTCTCGCGGGTGTTGGCGGGTCTTCGAGATTGGTGCCGGGTGTTTGGAGGATTCGACGAGCGGACACGATGTGTTCGTTTGCGATCTCCGGCCAAACGGAGCGCAGGTGGGTGAATGAATGGTCGACGGCGCCATTAGGCAGCACCTGCAAGAGATGCGAAGTGAACGCATTCACTTCTCGTCCTATCTACCATGATGAGTGAGAGTGGCGCGATCTCACCTTTCCTGACCAGGAGGAGGCCTTCGTAGGCCGACGTATTTGGTTAAAGTTGGTCTTCAGAGGGAAAATCGGTCTCGGTAGTCTGGAGCCGAGGGTAGCGCGTCAACATCATCCCATGTTCCTTTGGGGGAGCAAAGGAACCGGTATGCTTTGCTTTTGGGAAGTGAGATTCGATCACAGCAAACTGAAATTAAAGGCAGCGCGTCATCATTAGACTTTCTTTCGGAGAGAAAGAAGCTCGATATTCGATTTTACGGAGAAGAATCCAGATCTATAAGTCGAGAGGAAAAGGTAGCATGCTCGTCCCTATCCGATCTTCTTTCGAATCAGAAGCAGGTGAATAATGTGCTCTCCGGAGAAGAATCCAGATCTATAAGTCGAATGAATAGGGTAACACGTCCCTATCTGTTTTTTATTTTCCGAGAAGAAGGACCTCACTACTATCCTCTGGAGATGTATATAGATTGATCAGTTGAGAGCAAAAGGGTAGCACGCTATCGTTAACGATGTTGTGTTTCGGAGGGAAATAGGTATAGTTAGCTCTCAAGGAGAAAGATACTTATTTTTTCGGACATTATGAAACTCTCTAGCTAGTTGTCATAGACGATAAGTCTATTAGCGTTATAGTGTATTAAGACCACTCTGCCTTTGAAGGAGAGAATGGACCGTGTTATTGCCTATTCGCTACTTAGCCCGTCGACTACATGAATCGGATATAGCGAGCAGGAAGTGCTGATAGATAGTCGTACCCACCTCATCGAAGTCTCTTTGAAAGGGATCTGAAGGAAGATGCCACTTTCGAGAGAGGGAGCACGGGGACAATTCAGACTTTGAAAGTTACATTGGCAGTCTGTGAATGTGTGATATCTGTGGGGCTATCTACAAATAGGTACGGACAAGCCACTAGTACCTTTAGCCATGAAAAAGCTCGAACCAAGGAAAAAGATCATTGCTTGAGCTCCATCAGGCTCGCGACCATCAAGCTGAACCTTAGGTCTGCAATTTGTGAAATCATCGCTCAAAGCCAGTTGTGAGCCTCGTAGAAAGGAAAAGAGATGTCTCCACGCCTTTGGTTTGTGACGGAGAGGATCATCACTATTCATTCAATCGGCCGTCGTGGAGTTGGAACCAAGGAAACAAGGGGGCTTGGATGATGACTGTGTACTGTCTGGTGTGTTGCAATCCGAACTCACACATTCGATCAATTCTGTCCGCCATTGGGCTGATAATGCCAATCAGAGTTCTCACCCTCGCTCTCAGCAAGTGAGTCGGAATCGGCGGAGCTCAAACCATCGCCGTACTTTCCAGGACACTGGCAATTGATGTCCTCATGACGACAGTCGCTGCATCTGAAGATGTTGTCCTTCTTACAATAGTAGTAGCCTTCGAAATGCGGTTCAGCTTCCTCATCTGCGTGCTGTTCTCCATCTGATCCTTCCAGATCAGACTCGGCCTGTTCCTCAGTCGCTTCACCTTCAGCATTTGATTGTGCCTCTTCCAGGTCCAACTGCCGTGCCTTCCCCGCTTCCTGTTCAGCATCCTTCAACTGCGCTTTCACTGTTTGCATTTCCGCTTCCAAGCTTCTGCGCAAGCGAAGAGCAGTCTTGTACCTTGACTTGTGTAGCTTGCGCGACGCGGCGTCCTCCGCGAGGTCGTCTGCAGCTTTCAGCATTCTACGCCCCAGAGAACCCAATTTGATGCGCTCCTGCGCGTTCGATTGCGCCCAAAACGTCAAGCCAGAGCGGAAATTCAGAAATGCGGCCTTCGCATTGCGATGGATTGCGCGCCCTTTCAAATAATCGAGGTAAGCCCGTCCCCAGTGCCGTTTTTTCCTTGTCAAGTCGTTTGTCAACTTCGCTTCGTTGGCTTCCATGTCAGAGAGCTGGTCGCGAAGTTGATCAACGCGTTGCTGCGGTGGGATAGTCGTGGCATCCATGCTGGTGTTGAGGTTCGAATCGACGGTCGGTTGCGAGCTCATGTTGATATCGCTCTTGCCAATGCTGATGTACCGGGAGCGCCTGGATGACGATCACCGAATTGAAAAGATCTGATGGGTTTGCGGTTCGGTTTGGTGGTTGTGGGTGGGATTGTCGTTGTGTGTGAAGTGGAAAGGTTGTTGAGTGGCACTAATGTTGGGTCCACTGAAATGTACACTTCAAAGACTGTTACAAGTAAGCCGCGAACATGTGCGAAAGTCATCCGACAGCCACATGCGCGGCCGCAGTCGAAACACACCGATTCACCGGTCCATGGAGAAGATGTGTCAACACGTGAAACGACAACTCCATGATTAGGGCATCCGAGCATGTGAACGGCACAATATGCATGTGAAAAGAGCGTGTCTCCGGGGCAATCGCTGACAGCAAGCTACTACCATCAGCTTTGAACTATGAAAAAGGATCCTTGCACCTGAGATCACCTCGAGTTGAAGAGAACGCGTTGCATACGCAATGTCTGATGATATTAATGCAGACGTAGCCGGGAAACTCCACCTCACTCACAAGCTAAGAGAACGTCAAAGACATGCGTTACGATTCACACAAATCCTCAGACTGATGCTGCGTGAACGAAAATTGTGCTGGAAAAAATCACGCAACGTTATTAATGAGATTTCCGCACCAACGTGTCTTCATCCTGAATCCACAGCTAATAGTAGCACCTTCGATTGGACTCCACATGACGGAGAATTCCCCGTCGGAACTGGCTTCTCTCGGCCTACAATGATCATGTACTGCTACCGTCAGCTTTGGGTTATCGAAAACAAGTCTCGCGCCGGAAGATAGACGAGAACGACGGACACGCGTTGCACATGAAACTGGATGGAAGGTAAATCGGCAGCACCAATTCCGCGCGGCAAGCTTGCGGCGTCCAATGGAACCCGGCTTCGCGGGTATGCTCTCTAGATCCTGCTTCAAATTTGACCGACAGTCTCGGCGAGCCCACGCGCCAACGTGTGCAAATCGCGATTTCCGACTAGGCAGCGACTGACGCTGCTTAAGATGCACGTTAGTCTTTCTTCACTACCCCCCTGCAGGCACCATTGCCATCTCGATCCCGCGTCAAATGCGCATTTCGCCGATTCAACGGACTTGTAACAGAATCCAAGACTTCCGACACGTATGCCGAGCGCTGGAGTGCCCTCGATCTGCGGATCAGCAGGCCACACGCCCATCATGCATGCGTTGACAGTGTCTGACGAGCCATTTGTAGGGGTTTTGGAAATGGGTTCTTGCCCGGCTGTCTTGGTCGAGCGCACTAAAACTCGCCGTCTGCTCATGCCTCAGATTATCCAGGTCGTCTGGACTCGTGCAATCTAGGTCAAGCCATCGGACACGGCCGACGTGGAAGAGGTTGAAATTGATGATTGGCAATGAGCACGACTGGTTTATCGACGCACGGGTGGGGCGGACCCAGGTACTCATACCGTATCTAGGTAGTGACAAAGGTTCCGAGAGCGAATAAGATGAGAGGATAGCTTCCAGCGTAACAATGGACATGTTCATGATGAGCCATGAAGTGATGTGTTTGCTTTGCAAGTCCTTTCTCCAAACGCCCCACGTTTATCTATCGTGCTTACAAAGGCTACCTAGTGGTCGTCTCTGTCCACAAACTTCTGGCAAGCTTCAAAATGCTTTGAAAACGCCTCGTCAAATCCCGTGATGCGCGTGAAAACGTCGTTCCGGTCCACCCGCGCCACCATGACCAAGAACCCAGCGAGGATCAGATCTGCGTAACTGGGCTCTTTGCCCAAGACGAAAGGTCCGTCTTCATGCTCATGCAAGATCTTTGCAATCTCTCGAAGACCCGGCTCTGCGCCTTTCCAAGCAACTTCGCCGCTTTGCTCGCTCTTGGCGAACTCCTCCAGCGGCATCCCGAATCGCTTCGCCCTGGTCGTTCTGAAGTACTCCGCGCTCGAGGGGTTGAGCACCATCTCGGGGATGCGAGGCATGATGACAGGCATGAGCGGTTTCATGGTATCGACAACGGCAGTCTGCACGCGGTCGACGTAGCCGCTGTCGAGTCGAAGCGAGGGCTCAGGCTTCATGGTCTCCAGTGCGTCTGCGATTTTGCGCGAGTCCATGATGTATGAGCCGTCAGGCATGCGGACGGCGGGAATGGACCAGCCGCTGGGAGAGTTCTCAGCCGTCGGCGGAATCCCGAAAGACTCGAACTTGGCGGCCATGTCTGGATACTCGACCCATTCTGTTCTGTAGTCGATGCCTTTGAAGTTGAGAGCGGCGCGGGCTGTTGTGTTTATGTCAGCGTTGATGATATGATTGACCAGTAACGGGACTGAAGCGGCTCACTCTTCCATGGGTTGAGCGACCAGCAAGCGCAGCGGCCTGTGCTTGGCAGATCGAAGAGCACGAGTTCTTGAGACATATTGAGCGTTGGTCGATGGTTACTGTGGCGGTTTGCTAATATCGAAGGCTGAGGTTCGGTGAAGCTTTCGAAACTCTACCTTAATGTATGAGGTACATCCAGAAAGCCAATGGACCGAGGTGCGGGACAGCTTCGACTTTATGACGCTGCTGAGATGTGGGGCATCCTGCCGAAGCGTGCGCCTTTCAGCATCCCAACGACAACACGCCCTGTGGACTGACCGGCCTGTAACACGGATCCGCAAGCTTCTAAGCACGGATGCGGGCGTGGGGAACCTGGCGGCGATAAGAGCCCGACGCAAGATTGGTATTTCGCAACGAGAGCGCCCACGGATCTGAGACTGGCAGCGATGGCAGCAGCTTCAACGGAGCGGGGATGCCGTCGATTCCATCCATCTCTCTAGGTTTACTCAGTGGAGTCGATTTCCTTCGAGGGATAATCCTAGATTGCGAGACTGTCAGCGACGGTGGCACCGCTATGGTGGGGGGAGAGAGCGAGCTAGCTATTACCAAGCAGAATTGCCAGTTCTCGATCGGAGCATCCCGGTTTCTGAGATGGGTATCCCTGGCAGCCCCAAAAAAGGGAGGGAGAAAGTAGGTACGGAGTGGTGACAACTGAATGCTCGTACGTGACGGAGAGCGCAAAGGCCCTGATAACGGAAGGCATATTGCCACGATTTTAGCAAGCGGGAAATGATCCAGAAGGCGAGAAAGACAAGGTAACTTGCAACAATCCCGAATGGCGCCGTTTGAGTGAGATTCAAGTCCGAATGCTAGTAATGATACAAAGTGATATTTCTACAATGCGAGTACGCTAGCAAACAGATTACTTGGCCAAGAAGCTCTGGAAAGCCTTGTTGTCAATGGCCACATTGCCCACAGCCCTCAGCTTTTTCCTGCCTTCCTTCTGCCTTTCGAGCAGCTTCCGCCGTCTACTGACATCAGCAGCATGCAGCTTGGCCGTAACGTCTTTCCGGAACGGCTTGAGCGTTTCTCTGGCCACGACTTTCTTGCCGGTCACAGCCTGGATGATGACCTCGAACATCTGCCTGTCGACGTGCTTGGTGAACTTGGTGACCCACTCCTTGCCGAGTCTCTCAGCTTGAGAAGTGTGTACGACGCGAGCGACGGCATCGACCGGGACTTTGTTGACGTGGAGCTGGAGCTTGGTAATCGAGCTGGATTTGAAGCCAGCGTCCTCGTAGTCAAGACTGGCATAACCTTTCGTCGCGGACTTGAGCTTGCCGAAGAAGTCGTCGACTAGACGTTCGAGCGGGAGCTGGTATTTGAGAATGGCTTGTGTAGCTGTGAAGAAGCTCAAAGACTCCTGCTGGCCGCGGTTGCCTTCACACATCTCGATGACCTTGCCCAGGTACTCCTCAGGCATCGTGATTGTCGCAGTGATGTACGGCTCTTGCAGGTCGACAATCTTCTCGTGTATGAGCGAGCCATCAGGGAAAGCGTTGGGGTTGCTCAAGATCTCTTCTGAGCCATCCTTGCGGACGATCTTGAAGGGCACGCTAGGAGGCGTGATGATGATGCTCGCACCGTGCTCCTGGCGAAGGCGGTCCTCGAAGACAGAGCAGTGAAGCGTGCCCAAGAACCCCATGCGCCATCCAGCACCAAGTGCCTCGGAAGATTCTTTCATGATGGAGACCGAGCGATCGTTCAGCGTGACCTGATGAATGCTGTCTTCCAAATGGCTGTAGTCGCCTTGATCTGTCGGGAATGCAGAGACGAAAACCATGCTCTTCGGTTCCTCAAATCCTGGCAGCATCTCCACTTTGCTCTGATCGCCAACAGTGGTGAACGTGTCACCGATTTTCGCATCTTTGCTGCGTTTCATTCCGGGGTTGAAAAACACGTAGCCGACCTGCCCAGCTCGAAGAACCGTTTGCGGTGTCTCCAAGGGGTACATGATGCCTACTTCGCCAACAGTGTACTGTAAGCCTGTTGCGAAAGACACGATCTTGTCGCCCGCTTTGATCGAGCCATCGAAGATACGGACAAGCAGAATGACACCCTTGTAGTTGTCGTACCAGCTGTCCACCAAAAGCAACTTGAGAGGCGCATTGTCGTTCGTAACGGGTGCCGGAATCTTGTCGACGATCATTGGTAGAAGCTGCTCGACATTCAACCCCGTCTTCGCCGATACCGAAACCGCATTCTCGGAATCAATCTCGAAAGTGTCGCGAAGTTGATCCAGTGTCCGTTGCCTGTCTGCGGTCGGCAGATCCACCTTGTTGAGGACCGGGACTAGAGCGAGATTCTGGGCGAACGCGAGGTAGAAATTGGCGACAGTCTGTGCCTGTACTCCTTGCGATGCGTCCACCAACAGGAGGGCTCCTCCACAACTCGCATAACTTCTGCTGACTTCAGCACGAAAGTCGACATGGCCAGGTGTGTCGACCAGATGAAGCAGGTAGTCCTCGCCGTTGTGGTTGTACACCATAGAACATGTGTTCGCCTTCACAGTGATGCCGCGTTCTCTTTCTACATCGAGTCTGTCCAGTGACTGCTTCAACCCGCCTTTCTCAATCACACCCGTAAGCTCCAGCAATCGGTCGCTCAACGTGCTCTTCCCATGGTCGACATGCGCAACGATACAGAAGTTTCTGAATCGTTCGATAGGTATCTTCTCAATGCGACGCTCAAGGTCCGACTTCACCTTTGCCGCCAGGCGAGGAGGCGTGGAGTGGAAGCCATGCCGAAAGAGGCGCGCGAGATTCCCAGTGGCCGGCTGATAGCGGAATGCTTGTAGCGCACTATAGGCCGGGCGAATGAAGCATCGTCGCATGGAGGTTGGCGTGATCGCGCGATACTCGTTCTCCCGTTGCAGGCAAGCGTACCTAATAGCTGTCTCGAAGTTCTTCAGACGCCAAGGATCACGTGTCACAGCCCGTTCCCGCGGCGACCCTCGAATCCAAACAATGAACTTCAGGTTCGAGATCGCCGCCGGAAAACGGACAGCTGCTCGGCGACGCATTTTTTGAGCCGATTACAACTCACTTCTCAAATTCTTGGAATTACAAACGGAACTTTGAGGTCATACAAAATGCCAGCCGCAGCAGCACCCAGAGCAGCACCCAAAGTGAAGGATGACAAGTCAAAGTCGAAGGAGGACAAATCCAAAGTCCACAAGCTCTCGCTCAAGGGCTCATCCAAGCTCTGCGTGGAGTTCTTCGAATTTGCAGCGAACACGATTCTTTTCCAGAGAGGCGTATATCCGCCTGAAGATTTTGCACCGTACGTTGTCCCGCACCCCTAGCTTTGATAGTGGCTAACCCTGAAGGCAGTGTCAAGAAATATGGCTTGAACATGATGGTGTCCCTCGATGACCAGGTCAAAGCATACGTCAAAAAGATTATGAGCCAGCTCAACAAGTGGATTCAAAAGTCGAAGATCTCGAAGCTTGTGATTGTTATCACCAGCAAGGAGACAGGCGAGCACCTTGAGAGGTGGCAGTTCGACGTACGTACCAAACGGGTCTTGTAAGGACATATGATAGACTGACCTCCTAAGGTAAATGTCTTCAACGACGACAGCAAGTCAAAGCGCAAGACTTCCTCGAAAGATCAGGAGAATACAGCCCCTGAGAATGAGGCGGATGCCGCGACGCCCACAGCTGAGAAGTCCGAGGCCGAAATTCAACAAGAGATCCAATCACTTTTCCGCCAAATCACTGCTTCTGTCACCTTCTTACCCATGCTGGACGGCAACTGCACATTCAACGTACTTGTGTATGCAGATGCCGACAGTGACGTGCCACTCGAGTGGGGCGATAGCGATGCGAAGGAAGTGAAGAATGCAGAAAAGGTTATGCTGAGAAGCTTCTCGACCAACAGTCACCGCATCGACACGCTCGTCTCATATAGGTACGTCAGGCTGAAATACTCATATCTTCCATGCAGGTCACCGTGCTGACTCCATCTCACAGGCTTGGGGAATGAGCTTCTTTTGACGCGGGATCTCGTATTTTCTGGGTAATGGAGTTCAGGGACATGGCATGAATGTGTCTCCTCAGCAGTATCTGGGAATGGCGCTATATCAATGTAGAGTTTTGTACCTTAGTCAATGAAAGTCGCTGTTGAGCGACACTTTCAATAAAAAATGTGCTTTTCAAAGAGCCTGCGACGAATTCACAAGAACTGTCTTATAACCCCATCAAAAGCACCACGACTTCCTTAGAATGTAGACGTACGCGGAAGGGTATGCAAAAAGAAAAAAAAGAATAGAACATCTGTTACAAACCCCCGGAATCGAACCGGGAACCTTCTGTGCTGCCAACCAGCGCTAATATTGCAACCAATGTTAGACAGAAATCATAACCGCTAGACCAGGCTTGCTGATGAAAATGCGACTGGTTGTGTAAAATATATAGACTGGCGCTTTGACCCCGATGTACCATGTAGAGTCCATCCGCATTATTGCCTTGTAAATTCCATTGAGGACGAACTTGGATTGAGCTCAAGGGGGTAACACGAGAAGCGCTAACAGCCAATTTTACTTGGCAGAGCTTCTATCCTTCCCCTTCTTCTTTATCACCTCATAACTCTACCATTATCTATTCAATATGGCTCCAAATATACGTATATATTCTCAACTAGGTCTTTTAAAGCCTCTAGCCAAAACCCCTTAAAGAACATGCTTTTTTAATACCTAAGACCACCGTAAAGTAGGGGACACCCTTAGATCCTTCTATTCGAAGATAAAGGATAGTAAGGATATTCCTCACTTTATAATAGCCTATAGGTGGTTAAAATAGCGTAGGGAGGCAATTAAGAATAATACTATATTAGAAAGAAGACCTTATAAGTCTAAATATAAGGTTAGGAGGCTTAGATAGAGGATTTTGGATTAGGTTAAAGTTATAGCTACTAAAAGGATCTTAGAGAGGATAAAGGATTAGTAGTACCACTCTAAGTTAGTAGGCTATTTAATAATAATTCTAAGAAGGCTAATAAAGTAAAGGGATACTTATATTATCCGTTTGAAAAGAAGGGTAGCTAGGGTAATCTTAATTATAAATTAGAATAAGAGGTCTTCTTATAGCTACTAATTTAAAGAGAAGGACCTAATATACTTTAAAAGAGTTAGATTTATAGATAAGGCCTATATAGATTGAGGTATAGCTATTTAATAGTTTATCTTTAGGGAAGAAGGTAATATAAAAGGCCTAAGCTAACTATAGCCTCAGACCTTATAACTAGTCCTTTATATAGCTATATTTATCTCTTAAGACCTTAAAGGACCCCTCTTATTCTATAACGATAATAAATAGATATATAAAAGCCTAATTAAGGCCTAAAGAGCTAAGAGGTTAAGAAGAAGGCCTAAGATAAAGACCCTTAAAGTATTTAATTAGAGGCTTTAAGAATAGAAGAATTAAAAGCTATTAAGTATTAAGAAGTAGGGTAATACTATAATAGGCCTCTACTATAATAACTTTATCCTACCTCACTATATTTAAATAATTAAGGAGCTTAAAGACTTTAAGGGTAAGAAATGCTTTCTATTAAAAGATAGTAATCCTTCTTATAGTTATAAGTCAAATCATAATCTGCCTTATTTATAAAGGACTTAATATGAGATAGAACTATATCCTTACCCTCCTTAAAGCCCTAATTTGAATATATAAGAAGGTATCTAGCTCCTACTCTAAGAGAAGGTAAGAAAGAGGTAGGGATTTAGACTCTATAGATTTAACTAGAGGTAGTTAAGATTAGCAATTTAGGCCTATTAGAATAAGATAACTCAGGAGCAAATATAGGATAGGATTAGGGAGCTTCTAAAGCGTATAAAGCATATAAAAATAACACCAATAACCTATTATAAAGGTCTGTATTGGTAATAATGAAGATTGAATAGCCTGCCAAGCAAATCTGGCTATTAGCGCTTCTCATGTTACCCCCTTGAGCTTTATGTTAGAATGACTAAGCTGTAAAGCAAAGCTTACCTAAGCTCGTCTATTGGCTGCAAATTGACTCCACATGAGAGAGTTCGTTGTCAATCATGCGACGCCACGAGATCCGCTTGCCGACTGCAGTTTCTGATAGGACCGCCGATCAAAACTGCAAAGCTCTACCTTTTACCTTCCACTTGCCAATTTCTGTCGCAAGCCTCATGTCGCAAGGGAGAGCTCATCTCATGCGGAAAGATCCGAGCTCTGGAGTGATGATTCAAAGCCTCGCGGGCAGCAACGTTGCCAATGCCTCCGCGTGGTTGGCCGGTACCTAGTTCATGGATGAATCAGCAGGCCCAAAATATGGGGGAATAACGGATCTCTCTTACAAGTTTGGTCATCTTGAATCATGACAAAGCTAGAGATCCGCACCACGGCGTCACCGCACATCTACGTCTCGAGGTTGCCAAAGGGATGCCATGCGGTTCGGTCCGAAAATGTCACAATGGTCAACAGCCAGGCTATTTTATCCTTCTACATTTGGGTCAAACTCTCAGGAAATCTGGCTAATGCCCAATGTGCCCATGTTGATCTCGGGTGTTTGACAATCCTGGTCGTGCGACGTCGAGAGGATCGTTCCGTTGTCTCACTTTTCTAAATCCAACGATACAAAAGCGTGCTGAGATCGTCGTACCATGCAGACTCCCGTATCCGTGTGTAATAGCTCAACCGAAGCCAGTATCACCAATTAAGATGGCCAGATTCTTTTTGGGAATGCTAAAAGCGGTTCCAGTACACCTTTGAGTATTTCGGGCAGCCCTCATTGGACCAGACTCTGCTACGTGTGACAGGCCACCCCATCTATCTTGCTGAGCTGAGAGCCATCATTTCGGAGATCAATACTATGATTTCCAAGTTGACTGAACGTGGCGTGAGATCACTGCTCTCCAAAGCGGTGCGTGCCATTGCCTCGTTAGCTTGCCTCTCTTCACCTTCTAAAGGACCGACTATACACCCGATCGCAATATACATGTTCCTTTAGTGCCGCTGCTCCTCTCTTTCCCAGGAGGCATAGTCGCCAACCATTCTTGAAGGACGATACTTGGCGCATTGCAGTAACTTGAGATACCTTGAGAGAGATCGCTCAGGACCGTTGCACACACATCAAGGCCCACCTCACTGAGCAAACCAATTCCAACCATGGGTATATTGAAAGAATACTTCACTCCATCAAAACCGCACGACGACGCTACGACGCAACCGCCACCGGCGGGCGACATCGACGATGGTCTTCAGGATTCTGCATCATCTCCACAGATTTCCTTAGGCCAGCCGAGCACTCCATGGGGATCGCGACCAGCTTCTCTGTCCCCTCTTGCAGGCTCGGAAAGCGATGAGCTAAGCGATCTCAAATGTGAGGTCATGGTGAGCTGGCTTCATCAAGAGCAATTGGAGAAGCTCTGGTACGAAGGAAGCGATGAGGAAGGCATCGTTTTGAAGAAAAGCAAAGGTGTCTATGCGTGCTGCCCGGAGAGCCTCAGTGAGGAGCCTGAGGGACTACGCAGAGCCATCGAGATGCTCAACGTCCGAGTAAGCGATACTCCTCTACCATTGAAGCATCATGTTGACCATGTTAGTCTGCTATGACCGTGAGCACCCGCGTCCTCAAGCTATTCCTCTCCAATATCGATAAACCCTACGTCCCATTACCAAACGGTCTCCGCCTCCAGGTGCTCCCTAGCCTATCTTCACTCCCCGGCTGCCAGAAACACCAGTCTGCCGCGTTCATTCATGACCGTGGTCTACTTGTGGTCTGGGAGGACGATCCTGGTCGCCTCCTCGATCGAGCGACAAAGATCCAAAGGGCACTTGTGCAGACAATGTGGGACGGAGCCTCCTTGCAGCTGGACGAAAAGAAGGAAGGTAATGTGCAAATCGGCGAGGTCAGGGCCGATGACAACATAGAACAGAACCCAGCGGGAAACGATCGCCCAATCAATCTCTGGATGCCTGTACAATCTGCCCTTACACTCTGTCTGACTTTTGCTGCTCTCGGAGGTGGATGGCACCAGATCGCTTTTCAGACTGCGGTGGACAACAACTACGTCCGCCTGGCTTTTATTGCAACTCTCATTCCTCAGATTTGGCTGGCACTATTCTTCTTCCAAGCTTTGGTCGCCGACATTCTACAGGTCGTTGGTCCTGTCAAGCAAATGCGGAAAAACTCCAAGTTCTTTTCTGGTGAGGCGCCAAAGCGACTTCGCAGGGACGCTGGTGTGCTTCCGCATGTGACAATCCAGCTGCCTGTCTACAAAGAAGGCCTTCGTCCTGTCATCGAACCAACCGTTCGATCCTTGAAGGATGCTATCTCTACTTACGAAATGCAAGGTGGCACTGCAAATATCTTTGTGAACGATGATGGATTGCAAATAATCTCTCCAGAAGACGCACAAGAACGCCGTGACTTCTACGAAGAGCACAACATCGGCTGGGTCTCGCGGCCTAAGCACAATGAGAAGCCCAAAGATGGCAGCAAGGGTTTCGTCCGTCGCGGCAAGTTCAAGAAGGCGTCCAACATGAACTATGGGCTGTGGGCCACTGTTCGCGTTGAGGAAAAGCTCTCAAAGCTCAACCGTCCAGAGGGCTGGACACAAGACGAGGAGGCCACGGCATACAGTCAAGCTCTTGCAGAAATCCTCGAAGAAGAACAAGGGTACATGCAAGCAGATGGCGACATCCGCATTGGTGATTACATTCTGATCATCGACTCTGACACTCGAGTGCCCTCTGATTGCTTTCTTGACGCGGTCTCGGAGATGGAGCAATGTCCGCAAGTCGCTATCCTCCAGTTCTCATCCGGAGTCATGAACGTGACCGATTCCTACTTCGAGAAGGGTATCACATTCTTCACCAACTTGATCTATACTCAAATTCGCTATGCGGTCGCCAATGGAGATACCGCTCCTTTCGTCGGTCACAACGCCGTGCTGCGCTGGGCTGCCATGCAAGAGATCGCGTATGACTGCAAACTCGATTCACGGGAGAAATATTGGTCAGAGGAGACCGTGTCAGAAGACTTCGACATGGCCCTTCGCCTGCAAGCTGCCGGCTACATTGTTCGTCTCGGAGCGTACTTTGGCGACGGATTCCAGGAAGGCGTTTCTCTCACGGTGTACGATGAGCTTGCACGATGGGAGAAATATGCCTACGGCTGCAGCGAGCTTCTCTTCCAACCGCTGAGATATTGGCCAATTCGGGGGCCGTTCACGAAGCTGTTCATGCAGTTCTTGGGTTCTGGCATGGCTTTTCCTTCGAAGATTACAGTCATGGCCTACGTTGGTACCTACTATGCGCTCGGATCTTCCTGGCTCTTCACGGTCATGAACTACTTCATCACAGGTTGGTTCAACGGCTTCCTTGACCACTACTACCTTGACAGCTTCAAGGTGTACATCGCCGTCATCGTGGTTTTTTTCTTCTGCGGAAACTTCTCCCTGGCGATGCTGCGATACCGTACCAACGAGAAAGGTTTCCGAGCTGCCCTACTGGAGGTCATAAGCTGGACTCCGCTCTTCACGATTTTCCTCGGTGGCATCTCACTGCATATTTCCCAAGCCCTGCTGTCGCATATGTTCTCGATCAACGCGACCTGGGGTGCCACCAGCAAAGAAGCCGAAGACACAACGTTCTTCGCCGAAATCCCAAAGATCTTGAAGAACTTCAAAGGCACTCTGATCTTTTGCTTTGGGAGTGTCGCAACCATGATTGTATGCGCTCAGTTTGTCCCGGCGCTTTGGCGCATCGATCAGTTCATTGCCATCTACCCCTTGGCGATTGTCGTTGCCGGCCACTTTCTTTTGCCTTTTATCCTGAATCCTGGCCTAATGAAGTTCACCTGGTAGACCAACTGGGTGCGTACAAGTTTCGTTGATTCTGGCGTTTCGTTCCTTTTGCTCTTTGGAGATTCCGATATATCTCGTTTGTCAGTCCTCGCAGATCGATTAATGTCTAGTATTACACTACATACGAACCTGGTCTACGAGATCTCAAAACCATGGCAATATATTGATGAGTCTTTGCCATTTCGGACTTGTTCCAGCTTTCTTCAAGCGGGAATTCCATTCTCAATCTGCTCGCTCAAAGTGGCATTCGGCTTCGTCCAAGCCGCAATGTCTTTGTACTTCTCAACCATCAGGTCACTGACCATCCTTCCAAACACCACCTTTCCCCAGTCGTTCAGGTGAGTATAATCGTCAGGAGCGAGGTTGTACGTATAGCTGGCGTCAGGCCCGATCTCGTTGACATAGTCAGTACTGGCTTCGTTGAGGTCGATGAAACGAGCCTTCGATGACTTTGCCACTGCCAGTGTGGCTTCCGTCTCGTTGGCCAGATTCTCCTTGACTCTTGCTGGCGTGCCGGAAAATTGCCGTCTTGTCAGAGGCGTCACCAGGATCGGTTCGGCTTTGGCTGCGCGCACTTCTTTCACGAATTGTTCGAGATTGGCGGAGTACTCAGCCAGAGTGATATTGGCTTTTTCTTTCTGGTCGTTGTGACCGAACTAAATGGCGTTAGCATCCATTGCAACGGTTTCCTTAGATTGGTTCACTCACTTGGATGGTAACGAAGACTTTGTTGGACTGAATGTGGCTTTTCACGTCCTCTAGAACTGCTTCCCAGTCGCCTCCCGCTCGGAAAGACACGGTTGTGGCACCATTATGCCCGAAGTTCTTACCGCTCGCGGGTTTACGGAGAGTGGTGTTTAAGAACCCATCACCCCATCCTCCACCGTTGGCGCTCGACCCTGCCGTCGTGGAGTCGCCAGCAAGCACGAAATACGCCGGCTTCGATGGCTTGCCGTGAGGGCGAGATGGTAACGCTACCGCCTGCACCGTCAGAAACGTTGTGACAAGTGAATAGAAGGTAGTTATGAGCTTCATCTTGAGCCAAAGCCGTTACTTGAACTTGTAAGCATCAACATGCGAGTGTGGCAGTGTATTTATCGAGCGAGATCCGACGGTCTGCATCCATTCGTCCGCTATAGTGATTTGTGCTGATACTCAGGTCCTTTGGATGTTCCGCCAATCACATGTGCACTGTACTATCACACACGCCGGTGTCCCGCCTTTCGGTGTATCTGTCTCCGCCTCCGCATATTCATCCGAAAGCCAGAAGTATGGGCAGCGTCACACGTCGCATCAATTGCCGTATCACCAAACGTCGAGAGGATCGTTACCCAGCTGGCCCCAGACATCGGAGATTACATTGTCACAAAAAGATCAGGAGGCAAAAAAACACAGAAAACATACAACAGGCGGGATTCCCAGATGGTCACCCACTCTAGTACTAGTCGCCCGGTTCAGTGCTTATGTATGGCAGAGCGGACGGGATGCCCAGTTTTCACTGACCTATGGTCGTATGTGCTATTTCCTCAGACAATACAAATTATATATGTATTGCAATTGGCTTGCACCCAGAACATTCTGCTCAAATGCACCTAGGTATCTTCTTGCTTGATTTCTAATACTCTGTGATTTGGATTGGGCAAATACAGTGTCATTTGACGTGACGCGATAGAGATCCCTTCGATTCTCTAGAGCAGGACTAGTTGGATCGCCTTCTGAATGTAGGTCAAGTCCGAGCCTACACCATTCATTCAAGACTGCAGCTTCCCCATCTCGTATGAAGCAAGCGTAAAAGCGCTCGTCCCGAGCAATGAATCAAGCTCCCTCGGCCTTGAGACGTAATACTCGTAGCTCACATTCTGCGGACTTAGACTTGCGACGCTGCTCGTGCCATTCAGACTCAGCGTGCCGTTGGCGTAGGTAATGAGATATTGTTGCGAAACAGTCTCATAGATCTCTCTTGCGATCGCCTGGGCGAGATCCGTACAGTTTTGGCGTTCCTCCAAATCGCTAAGCAGGTGTAGGCGCACGCCTCGCAGCAAATTGAAGACCGTCATGAAGCTGCTGCTGGCCTCGACGAAATTACCCGCTTCTCCAGGACGGTCGACCACTTGCCACACTCCAGGTCGGTGAGTGATCGCTTTGCTGTGCTCTGCGGCTTGAAGCTGTGCTAGCATGGTCTCCTGGAATAGTGACCGTAGGGTTTCGAATGCCTCTGATTTTCTCAATATCGGGTTCTGAGCAGCAATTTCGAGCGTGTTGAGCATTCCAAGAGTATACCAGGCCAAACTTCTGCCCCAGACCTCGGGGCTTGCGCCGGAGGTATGGTTGGCCCACTTGTGTGCCTTCAATGCATCGTAGCCATGCACCAATAGCCCTGAGGGTCTTACGCATATATCGTGGAGGATTTGAATCTGTTCCAGTGCCGTTTCTAGTGCTGCTCGTGGCTGCGAGGAGTGGTTGCTGAGGCTTGCCTGAATGGTGATGTACGGGGCAAACGAGTACATCCCATCCAAGTAGCTCAAGTTTTGGTAAGCCGTGAGGTTTTGTAGGTTGTTGTAATACCAAAGACCTCCATTCTCATTGCGTGGTTGCAACTCCAGCGACGCATTCAGAGCTTCGACTGTAGGAAGGAAGCTGGTGTTTTGAGATGCGACCATTGCTGCACCAAGGGAGAATCGGTCAAGAGGAAGACCAGCATCGCGGGTAGAGTTCATCAATGAGGATATTGTCGAGGCCAGACTTTCTGAGAGCAGAGGTCGAAGGCCATCATTTTCGACCGTCGAAGGAGCAGAGCCCGTCACTACAGCGAGAGCTTGCCAGAAGAGTCCCTGGAGAAGATATGAGCCCAAAACCTGACAAACGGAATATCTTAGCTGTGTATTGACATACCAATTGAATAAAGCCGGTACTAGCACCGCTGTCTATAGTAGCTTGTCCTCTCTCCTCAATGCTCGAAAGCATCCGCAAGGCTAAATCTTGCGTGGATGCATCACCGTTGGCAAACGACACAAAGGTCGCCACAGCGAAAGCAGCAAAGTGCTGTAGCTTCATGATGGAGGTGTACTTGAGCACTCACAGTTACAAAGGAAGTCAAAATGTGCACAAAGTAATCAGTCGCCGGACATCGGTGCAACGGTCATCTGCCGATCTCTTCCGTCTGACATAGGATCTCTTACTTGAGACGCTTGACGGCGTGATGTCGATACGAGTGTAATGTTGCGTACATAGTGAAAATCCGCGGCGCCATGGTTGGGAAGTATCATCTGGCGTCTGTAGGGATTCCATGATGGGCTATGCACGAAGACGCGGTTCAGTAAATTATTAATCAAAGATCGAATGGAGATAAGATCAATGAGGCATTGCCGAGCGGCGTCGGCGGTGGTTGCAGCTCATGACGAAATGGAAGCTCGCGCGAGCACTGGCCGGTGGCGGCGGCGGCAGGCTACCGAACAGCTCATGCCGACCAGTGTCACCATCTTCGGCCTCTTGAGTGTCTCGCACTGCTACACATCCACCTCCCCCAGCTGCGCATCTCACATATATACGAGGGCTGGTTGCAGACTTCCTATTACACCCTCTAATAAATACCTCTCCGACAAGACGTCCCAGTGGTCTGCAAGAAATGGGATACGGACAGAACCTCCCGTGGCGGCACGCGCTTCAGCAAACATCTCGAAGATACTATAGCTCAAGCAGAGGCGTCTGCGCCGCATGCAGGGCGCCATCATGGACGCCATCAACCCTTCCGGCCTCACGCGCTACATCTGGAAGAACGGTTCAGCTTTCTAGGAGCGGAGTCAGCATCTTTGGGTCACGAGACTTTTCGTCATCTGTGTCGAGACGAAGGGAGAAGCCTCCTGGATCAACTCCTGAAGATGAGGCCAAAGAAGAGCACAGGAAAGATGTAGAAGAGAAGCACGGCAAAGAGGAGGATGCAGAGGCCAAGGTCAAGTCGCCGGAGCCAACGCCTATACCTGGCGCTGCGGATGGCAAAGCAGCCAGTGCTGGTGGTGGTAGTGGCGGCGAGTCGGGCTCTGGGGGAGGCGACGGAGGCAACAAGAAACGGAAGGCTCAAGGGCGCGACTTGATCAAGCCGTCTCCTCCTGATGTCTACCCTCAAGTCATGGCTATCCCCATCGCGCAGCGTCCGCTGTTCCCTGGTTTCTATAAGGCGATCACAATCAGAGACCCGGTTGTCATTGCAGCCTGCCAGGAGTTGCTCAAGCAGGGTCAAAGCTACGTTGGCGCATTCTTGCTCAAGGACCCCAACAGCAGCCAGGATGTCATCAACGATCCTAGCGAGGTTTACGACGTCGGCACATTCTGTCAGATTACTGGCGCATTCCCGGCAGGATCAGGCGATGAGAAGGCACTCCAGGCCGTACTCTACCCTCATAGGAGAATCAAGCTCAGCGAGCTTTTGCCTCCAAACAGGGCAGGTGTGAACCCTTCGAAGGGCTCTGGAGCTGCGAAGGCGACCATTGAGACTCCGCCGCCGGAAGAGGAGGGCAAGCAATTCGAGGGAGAGGAGAACAAGGGCGATGTGGTGGCCAGCTTCGAAGAGCAGAGCGTGACCAAAGAGCAGGCCTCCGCGCAGAAGCCTGCCGTTGCCTCTGGTCCTACCGCTTTCCTGCACGACTGGGCTGTCAGCTTGGTGAACGTGGACAACCTGGCTAACGAGCCTTTCGACAAGCGCTCCCCGACTGTGCGTGCTCTCGTTTCTGAAATTGTCAACACTTGCAAGGACATCGGCAACATCAACCACCTCTTCCGCGATCATGTCTCTGCCTTCGCGATGTCGCAGTCAGCCGCCAATATCGCGGATGAGCCTGCCAAGCTTGCCGATTTCGCGGCGGCTGTCTCGGGCGGCGAGATGGAGGAGGCTCAGGCAGTGCTTGCCGCGCTGAACATCGAGCAGCGTCTGAGCAAGGCGCTGGAGGTCATCAAGAAGGAATTCATGAACGCTCAGTTGAGCAGCAAGATCTCTAAGGATGTCGAGAGCAAGATTCAGAAGCGACAGCGCGAGTACTGGCTTATGGAGCAGATGAAGGGCATCCGCCGCGAGCTTGGTCTAGAAAGCGACGGCAAGGATAAGCTTGTGGAGAAGTTCAAGGAGAAGGCCGCGAAGCTGGCCATGCCTGAGCCCGTTAAGAAGGTCTTCGACGAGGAGCTCAGTAAACTTGCCCACCTTGAGCCTGCTGCAAGCGAGTTCAATGTCACACGGAACTATCTCGACTGGCTTACTCAGATTCCTTGGGGCAGGCGCAGCGCTGAGAATTTTGGTATTCAGCACGCTCGGGATGTCCTGGATGAGGATCACCACGGCCTGAAGGATGTTAAGGACCGCATTCTGGAGTTCATCGCGGTCGGAAAGCTGCGTGGTACTGTGGAAGGCAAGATCCTCTGCATGGTCGGCCCGCCTGGTGTCGGTAAGACTTCTATTGGCAAGTCTATCGCACGTGCCCTGGGTCGTCAGTACTACCGTTTCAGCGTTGGTGGCCTGACCGATGTTGCGGAGATCAAGGGTCACAGGAGGACATACGTCGGTGCTCTTCCTGGTCGCATCATCCAAGCGCTCAAGAAGTGTCAGACCGAGAACCCACTCGTGCTGATTGACGAGATCGACAAGATTGGACGTGGCCACCAGGGCGATCCTTCAAGTGCCTTGCTCGAACTGCTTGATCCTGAGCAGAACAGCTCTTTCCTCGATCACTACATGGACGTCCCTGTAGATCTTTCCAAAGTGCTGTTCGTCTGCACTGCCAACATGACGGACACTATCCCCCGCCCGCTTCTCGACCGTATGGAAATGATTGAGCTCTCTGGTTACGTCGCTGACGAGAAGATGGCGATTGCTGAGCGGTACCTCTCACCTCAAGCCAAGGAGCTCAGCGGTCTCAAGGATGTTGCCGTGCAGATTGACAAGGAGGCTATCATCGAGCTTATCAACAAGTACTGCCGCGAGTCTGGTGTGCGAAACCTGAAGAAGCAGATTGAGAAGGTCTACCGCAAGTCCGCCCTGAAGATTATTCAAGAGCTTGGTGAGGACGTTCTCAGTGAGGACAAGGCTATGACTGAAGAGGGCAAGAAGGCCGCTGAGGAATCGGAGAAGGATGAAACCGACGTCAAGGATACCCCTGAGGACGTTGAGAAGGAGACTACGACGGAGGCACCCCGAGTAGCGCTCCAGGTTCCTGACCATGTCCGTATCGACGTTGGCAAGGACAACCTCAAGGACTTCGTCGGTCCGCCTATCTTCACTGCCGATCGTCTCTATGATGTTACACCCCCTGGTGTGGCCATGGGACTCGCATGGACTTCCATGGGTGGCGCTGCGCTCTACGTGGAGTCCATCCTCGAGAACGCTCTTTCCTACCACTCTCGTCCTGGTCTTGAGCGCACCGGTAACCTCAAGGCCGTCATGAAGGAAAGCACATCGATTGCCTACTCCTTCGCCAAGGGCTTCATGGCTAAGAAGTTCCCCGACAACAAGTTCTTCGAGAAGGCCCGCATCCATCTTCACTGCCCTGAGGGTGCTGTCCAGAAGGACGGCCCCAGTGCTGGTATCACCATGGCCTCCAGCTTGCTGTCTCTCGGCCTTGACCGCCCGCTTGACCCGACTATCGCCATGACTGGTGAGCTTACGGTCACTGGCAAGGTCCTCCGCATTGGTGGTCTTCGCGAGAAAACCGTTGCCGCTCGCCGTGCAGGCGCCAAAATGATCATCTTCCCCAGAGACTGTCTGAGTGACTGGATCGAACTGCCAGAAGTGAGTAGTCTTGCAACCTGAAACGTTTACATCTTTACTGACAATGCTTTGCAGAACATCAAGGAAGGCATCGAAGGCAAGCCAGTCGACTGGTACTCCGACGTCTTCAGCCTCGTCTTCCCCGACGTCGACGAAGCGCAGGCAAACGCCCGCTGGAAGAAGGAGCTCGCCAAGCCGCCCAAGGAGGAGCGCGACGACGAAGAGGACCGTGACTGATCGGTGTAAATATACACGAGGCGCCTCATCGAGGTGGCAATCTGAGATTTTAGCAAGCATTGCGAACCTTTCTTGACTTTGCTAGCAGGCGGTGTCCGGCGTCTTCGGTTTCGCATTGCACGGACGGATGGTTTGTGGCGAGGAACATGGGGGAATATGCACGCTCCGCTCACTGTACATAGATAAGGTGCGACATGCATCAGCGGGTGGGTGTTGATATATACTAGATATGGCCTTTAGGCTGCAGAGTCGGTGGAGTGTATTGAAATGACTTGGCTGCGCATGAACGCCGTCTCGCTTCCCGTGCGGTCTCTCTCCCATTTAAAGCAGATCTGTTCGATTCTTACAGTCACATTTAAGTGTGCTCATATCAGGGATGTATCGTATCGTTCACCTGTAGACGGTTGTCGTAAAAGCTCCTTCCACAGCACGCGTCAGCAGCCACCTTTAGAAAAATCTAAGTCAACTAGTCGAATATAGTCGAGACTGAGATGCACTACAGCTTCTCCTCCAAAATGGACGCGCAGTCGTAAAGTGATGTCCTAGATCACTCAATTACCCTAACCCTAACCCTACTTACACTCTTGCTAGAACATTTCGAATGCTCAGAATCTCCAGGAGACTGAACCACATGATCTTCTCACGCGTTCTGATTATATTAAGAACGCGGAGGATTAGGATATCGTAAGTTCGTTCTCGTTTCAATATTCCTCGGTAAAAGGAGCGCTGGCAGGTAGAAATAAGAGGCTTCAGTCGCTTCTAAGTCAAAATGATAGGCTTAGTATATCCGAAGCACTTAGTGATAGCAATTAGGAGATTTAACGATATGATATACATATAAAAGAAACCAGATCCGTTATATGACCAGGTTGTTCCTCTTAAACTCCGGACGAACTAAAATGAACAAAGGTGAACCCTAAGTCATTATTCTTTATTGTTCAGGCCGGTGCCAAATTTCTAAGGGATATAATCAACAAATACAAATTTAAAGCAGCTTAATTCGCGGAGCTGTGGCGCAGCGGTAGCGCGTGTGATTCCAGTTCTAGGAGTATCCACAAGGTCATCCGTTCAAATCGGGTCAGCTTCACTTTTTTTTGGGTGTGATCTGTAACGTTTTGCCCGAATCTTCAGTGGTATACGATGTATCATTATGCGTATCGTATCAAGTATGATACCTCATAGACACGAAGTTTTTTTTTAGCTTAGAGATGCAGAGTACTTGATCGCCAGAGGGTTTAGGTCGAAGGACAGTATCGCCAGTATCGCACGAGACACTTCAGCAGCTAACGACGATGTCCCCATCCTCAGAAGCGGGCCACTTCTCAGAATTGGTCGCTCAAGCGAGCTTTCTCACCTTTTCAATGGGCCTGAATTATCAATGCATTCGTCCGACAGTGGGTTGATAGTCATATGTCATTCATCAGCAATAACAGACTTTACCATTGAATGCTACGCGATGGCTATCGGTTGCATGAATCTCAACTCGGTACGACATGAGGCTCGAGGGTTTCTGTCGGCCGCCGGAACCGGACAACAGCCGGTAAAATGATCGCGGGAATAAATACCGAAGGAAACACCAATGCTACCGAGAGCGATCGGGCCAGCCGAATGCTGGAATCGTTCAAGAGCCAGCTACGTACAAATACATCTACCCCTTCCCAACATCATCCTCCATCCCCATAACCCCAATCGCCCAATTCAGCCTCGCAGTCGGCTTGACAGTCACCAGCCTGCGATCGCTGTCCTCCATCTCCTCCGGCTTCGCGTCGGGATCCAAGCGCTCCCAGCTGCCATTCAGCCTCGGATCGTCCGAGTGCTCCGGCCTGACAACCCTCTGGTAAGGCGGCCCGCGGCCCGCCTCGGCGGCCTTGACCCAGGCCGTCTCGCAGCCGGCGGCGATGAGCTCCGCGCTGCCCCAGCCGGTGCGCAGCGCGATGCCGTAGATGCGCATGACGGTCTCGTGGCGCTGGTCCGGGCGCTGGTACTGCACGGCGGCGAAGAAGGAGGGCATGCAGCTCTCGCAGAGCGCGGAGCCGAGGGTCGGGTTGAGCGGCTGCGAAGCTGGCCCGGGCACGATGCCGGCGGCGATGCGGCCGATCTGGTTGGCGTAGAAGGCGGTGTCTTTGGCGGCGATGGCGGCGGCGGCGTGCGAGGCCGGGTGCATGTGCGGGTGCGAGCGGATGGCGATGATTTCGCACATGTTGTAGACGGCCCAGAGGCAGCCGATGTCGTAGGAGCGGTAGAAGAGGGCGGAGCCGAAAGGCGTGTCGAGGGGAGTGTGGCAGTCGGCGTCGAGGTGTTGGAAGGGTTCGCCGCTGAGGGCGGCGACGAAAGCGCGGAGAGCTGCTCGGATCTTACCGTATTCTTCCAGAGCTGCCGTCGTGGCGACTTGCATGTCGAAGTTCTCGGGAGATGTCGCTTGCTGAGGAGCCGGCGCTCCCTGTGCAGGGTTATAGGAGGACGGCATCTGCACGTTCGATCTGGGGGGCGGTGCCATGCCGAAGAAAGTAGGTTGAGCTTGCGGAGGAGGCGGACCTGAAGGAGGTCCTTGACCGGGTGGCGGTGGAGGTGGTCGAGGGATGTTCATGCCTGGTGCTGGACGCCACTGGCCGCCGTTGAGAGCCATCTGCTTGAGCTTTCTCTCTCTATCTCGAGCGGCGAAGTCCGCGATTCTGCCCAGCAATAACATCAAATGGTCGAAAGAGCCGTATACAGCATCAGGTCTGCCAATTGCAGCACGAGGCGGGCAGTCAGACCAGCGGTGATAGTCCAAGCTTCTGGAAGTCAGTAAATCTATCTCGACGAGTACGGTAGCGTTCACTTACAGCAAAGGATTCCCACTGACAATGCTCTGATAGGCATCTTGCTTGCAGTACCACCAGAACAGGTCTTTGAGGATTTCAAAATTGCTCAGGTCCATTTTTGGAGGGAGTCTTGGCTCTGCGGCCTCGACGTACCCCTGGTCTTCGTACCTCACTTCGCGCCCGACAAGCGTGCTTATCAGCTGTTCATCAACGTCGTTGAAATGATCTTCGAAATCTTCTTCGCGGTTGAGATAGGCCGAAAAAGAGTTTCTTCGTCTTTGGATCTGATCATGGGCGGCCTTTTCCCTCTTCATCTGACGGTATTGGCGAGTCATCCCTGCAAAATCGGTCTCGACGAACAGTTGCTTGGCGCCCGCAAGGTGCATGTTCCACTTCATATGATCCGCCGTCATGATCTCATAGAAGCCGAGAAGCATTGATGCTGCGATAGTGGTTACTTGCAAACGCTTTTTGGGATTCTGGGAGGCCACGCAGCTGTGGATGCGTTTCAACGCCCACGCGTAATGCTGCATGGACGGAGTGATGGATGCGCCCTGCAGCCGTGCGATGTGCAAGCTAGATAAAGCCAGCATGGCGTGCAGGAGTCCTTGGTGATGGAGAGCGGCCATTGGCATCGTATACGTCCACAAGCCCTGTTGAGAAAATGGCACTGAGCCTTCGGTGAACAAGACCGAGGAATTGACGGGATGTCTCTCGAAGACAGATAAACTCGGTCCGGTCGCAGAAATAAAGTGCGCGAAGACGCGAGCCGTGGCAGCATTTCTGAGGGGATTGGCGTGCCATTCCACTCGGTATCTTTCCAGCATGCCTTCTTGGAGGAAGGTGTCGTATCTACGGATCTGCATGTTGTGCGCGCTGAAATGTTGTCCCATCAAAGCCTTGTTCAGAGTGCGTTGCCGTTTGAAATCTTGCATTTGCACCGCCGGCTTATCAATATCCATGTCCTCGTCCGAATCGACATCGTAATAGTCGTCATCGACAATTTCGACGGCAGCGTCATTGAGCCATTGAGTGTGAGTTTGCGACCCCTGATATTGCGTTTGGTATTCGTAAAGGTCTGGTGTCGCTGGATCAGACATTTGATGCGGTATATGCGTAGATGATGGTGTGGCAGAGGGAGGCATTGCGAACGAACTATTTCGATGTGCTTGGCTCGAAGGTGCAGGAGGCTGGTAATCAATCGGACGGGTGAGTTCTGGCCGTGGTGTGTATGTGGGCGTCGCCCAAGAATTTGATGCGGGATGAGAGATAGGAGTCTGGTTGGGCTCGTACTTAGGCGCTGGGGCTGTTGAAGTCGGCGATACTTGGGTTGTTGGTGTCACGTTCGCCGCTGCGGAAGACGAATCTGGCCATGAGCTCTCCTGTTTCACGGACGTAGCTTGAGGAGCTTCACCACCCTGATTAAAGTGATAAGCCGGGACGGCTTGTGCTGGCGCCTGGTACTGTGTTGCCTGAAAGGGCTGGATGTTGGTCGGCAATGGCTGAATCCGGGCTGTCGTCGATGGGACCTGATATGGCTGGGGTGCCTGCTGGTGTTGAGCCTCTTGGAGCACGTTGTAATTCATAGGCATAGGCACAGGCATAGCCCGTTGGATAGGAACGGGTTGGGGCTGCATTTGGTATCCCTGATGGAATTGCATCGGCTGTTGAGGCATGAATTGGCCGGGCAATGGCTGAAATTGCTGAAGATACGGCATGAACTGCTGGTCGAGCTGGGGCACAATGTCCGGATAAGCATTGGGATCGACCATGTACTGCGGTGTCTGTCCGGGGTGCATAGGATACATCGGCGCCGCCATGTTGCCGGCCTGGAAAGTGATGTGGGCTGCGCCATTGGGAGCTGCGCGATACTCAAACGTGGGCGGCTTGAATATCACGCGTTGGCTGTAGCCTTCGCAGTGCCGCTTCGACTTGATGCAGTTTTTGCATACTGGCCGCTCTTCGCCGCATTTGATGCGACGCTTGCGACATGTCAGACAGCCGGTCTTGGTTCGTTTGCGCGACAACTTGGCTTTCAAGGCTGCTTCGGCCTTGCTGGTGTCAGCACCGTCCAGGGGAATTTTGATGTCGTCCTCATCCTCGGAAGCATCGTGCGCGTTGCCTGACGACATGCTCAGGTTATCGGCGCAGGGTCGTAGAGGTTGGCGGATACGGGAGCTTTAAGCGCATGCTTTGGCGATGCAGTAGTCGTATTTGCACACCGCGTCCCGGGCGCTGAGGTCGACCTGCCGCGTTCGGCCCTCGACCCGTGATGAAAACGATCCGTCTGGCTCCTGAGAGTAGCTTGTAGAGTCAAATATCTGCGTCTGTGCCGACACAAGAATAACTCGCATCGATCTGGGTGTCGTTGAAGCCAGCGAATACGTGCCCGCTGATCGCAAAGCTAGAAGCTGTCAGTCGCCAAGCTCGAAAGGGGCCACGTGCGGAGGCGGCCTGGTTGAGAGCCTATTCGCAAAGACCTCAGGACACTAGGCGGAACGAAGTGCGAGGGAAGACGGGATGGCAGAGGTTCAGATGATATGGTGGCTGGAGTGACAGCGATAGCGCGTTCGAGCAGACGGGTAGTGTGAAGTCTAGCGCGCGAGGGCACATGGGATCGGATGGGTTGGCAGGGTCTTGTCTCTGGCCTCCCGTTGCTTGCCCCTCTCGTTCAGAGCCGCGGACAGCCATGAGGCTTGTGCGTCGACGGTAGTCTCTGTGATGCGGCCGCCCGATACGGAGGCCCGCCTGGGGAGGGCAGGGTAATGCACGTTATTGCGTGCCACGGCAAGCTGGGCGGCCTGCCGGTTTCTTGCGCTGGATCGAATCGCCGTTGGAGTCGGGACGGCGACGATTTCCAATTGAACGCAGGGCCAGCACTCGACAAGGGCCCTGGTCGGCGCCAGACAGCTGGGTGCATGCAGCTGCAGTTGTGATCCGCACTGCAGGCCGCACTGCAGGCCGCACCGACAGTGGTGCCGGCGGGGGCGCGAAGTGGTGGACGTTGGCCGTCGCCCACTGGCGGTAGGAGACGAGCTGCCTCTGGGTGAGGCCCACACTGCGCAGCGAGGTACTCCGAGCGTCCTCGTCAAGGGAGTCGGCAGAGCAAGCCACGAAGAAAGGCTTCGAGTACCGTACGTGCGTACCTGCACTGCACGACTTACCGCGCCATGCTATAGACTCAGCTCGGCCTCGTGGTCGGGCCGGACCTTTGTCTCAAACCAACACGCCTGGAGGATGCAGAAGGCCAGAGGATACGAACAATAATGTGACAAGCATCGCGCGCCTCCTGCCCACAACCGAAATGGACGGGCTGCAGACGTGCCGCCATGCACCGGGTCCGACACCCTGTGCCACACGTCCAACCGGGCACCGCGCGCAACCGGAACGGCGCCGCCGAAGCAGCAGAACCACTGGAGCGGGCGGCGGCGTGCTGGCTCGTTGATCGGCCCGGGGATGGTGCAGACGGCCGCATTGCGCATGTGGCTGGCTGACGGGCTGCATTGGCGGCTGGCTTGGGCAGCTGTCGACCGCACGACCAACACTGGTCGATAGTGCTCTGCGCTGTCCAATATCCCCTCGCAACCGGCGGCCTCGGGCCAGAGGACGCATCAGGGGAGTGCAACCTCCTGTACGGGTCCGAATAGGCAGGTGAGCGGTCTTCACGTTGAGGAGCAACGTGGCAGCGACAGGGGAGTCGAATCCTCCAACTGCGGTTCACGGCCGTGAGAGGTCGATGCGCGCGACTGATCTGCGGCGCTCTTCTGACAAGGTGCTAGGGTTCACAGCGCACGCGATACTTCCCGTCTATTGAAAGTATTCTGAATCGCGTCAACCAAGCGCCTCCACTTTCGATGTGGGGATAAATCATTTCGCGTGCACGGCACGCAGCTCGGGCTGCCCTGACACGGGCACCGACAATGCCAATCACTCTACCCACTGGGATTCCCCAAATATTGGAAACTTTAACCGGATGTAGAGAGTGCTGCTGACGTGGTTCGAGCATCAGTATGCATGAAATCCAGAGGACTGCTGAGTTGTTCGAGCAATGGAATGTGCCGTGAGGACGCTCGCGCCGTGTTCATCATCTGCCAGCTCCCAAGCTGGACATGTCTTACCCGAGTACTCTATAGGTGTATCGCGCCTGTATCTTGCCTTTACATGCTATCTTGCCGCCATTGGCTTCTAACCTTCTTCCAATCATCTTGCTCCTTGCGGCCGCCGTCCTTCTCGAGGCCCATTCCGCGCTCTACCCACTCCTTGCTGCCCATCTCGCTCAGTCGCGAAAGCGCACGTGCGAACGCGAACGCCTCCTCATCGCCAGAGAAGATGCTGCTGCCCTTGAGCATGGACATGTTCATGCCCAAGTCGTCCATCAGACTGCGCATCGCGGCGTCGAGGTCCGCACCTTCGCCCTTAGTCTCCTTCGCGGGATTGTTGCCCGCGCCGGCCGCCTCGTCCATCGCCTTGTCGACTTCGTCACGCGACATGAAGAGCTGGGTGAGCGGCACGGCGGTCGTCAGGACTAGCTTGGCCCGACCCTCGTAGACAGCGTCGACGAATGTGATGAAGCGCCTTGCCAGGTCGCGGGATCGGTGGTTCATGCCCGGGACGTCAGTGACCACAAATGTGTCGTAGTTGCGGACCAGTTCGATATAGTCTGCTGCACCGGTTGCCTTACCCAGGAGCTCCTGGAATGTGAAGTGGCACGCCGTTCCGCTCGCACGAGGAACATCGATATCCCGACCCCATACCGTCTGGGTGGCTTTGTGTGGAGGGTCATTCTCAAAGTCGCCGAGGAAGCGAAACCAGCGTTCTGCGTGTCGCTTTGCGCTGTCGTCGAGAGGGTGGTGGTACACTCCAGACGGCGGCCGAGGTATTTTACGGTAATCTGTTGTTGAGTCGAGGTTGAGGACCTGAAGCCTCGTTTCGAGCAATTTGATGCAAGGAATGAATGATTCGCGCTGAATGCCGTTCTTGTACAATTCCGACGGGTGTCGGTTGGAGGTCGTGACCATGACGGTGCCGTGAGCCATGAGGGATTCGATCAAACGCCTCAAGATCATGGCATCTGCGACGTCTGTACATTGGAACTCGTCGAAGCATAGCACTGACGATTCTTGTGCGATTTGCGCAGCGACAAAGGGCACTGCATCAAAGTCGTTGCCCATTTTCATCTTGATCTTGTGCAATTCCTTGTGCACGTTTTGCATGAAGTTGTGGAAGTGGATGCGAGTCTTCGAATGGATGTTTTCCGGCAAGGTATCGTAGAACAAATCCATGAGCATGGTTTTACCGCTGCCCACATCGCCGTACATGTAGAGGCCTTTGGGCAGCCCGGCCGCGGGTTCCATGCGGACTTTAGGTTCCTCTACACCAAACAGCGAACCAAAGAAGCTCTTTTTCTTGGGCTGCAACGACTCCAGCGTCGGGGGAATCACTTTGGGTGGAGTGTAATTCTGAAGGGTCCTATACAGATCCTGAAGCGACTCGATCAAGTAGCGTTGGTGCTCGTCGTCTCGTAGCTTGCCAGCCTGCACGCGCGCATCGTACTCCGCCATGGGGCCACCAGGGCTGTATTCCTCGGTCCTGTACTCGGCCATGGTGGCCTGCCCTCGTCGAGCATATTTTATGCTAGGTCGGAGAGCTGCAGGGCTTCTGATCGCATTCAAAGGCCCGCGACGGCTAGCCCTTGTCAAGCAATCCACGCACAAGGTCCGCCGCTGTTGGTGTGCTAAGGATCCGGGTCGCGTAGTCCGTAGCAAAGTCCGCAGTGCTCTGACGGCATCTCTTGAAGCCATGACCGGTACCAGACCGTGTTGTCCCAGCTCTTATATACAATGCGCGCCAATCGGGTGTTTGCCTGAAGAGCTGCCTGCGGAAGTGGTTCTTTCGGCGTCTGAAGTCGGGAAGTGCAACGCAAATGTGGCACCCGCCTTTGCGGGTTCGCCTATAAGCCTTCCGCGATGGCAAGTTAAATAGGAGGACTTCCCAGCAGTAAGGCGTCCAGTGCTCGAGAATAGCTTCAACGCTCAAGTAAATAGGTCGAAAAGGCTGGCGGCACGGCAAAGTCAATAGTAGTACAGGGTGATCTCGGAAGGACGGCTCGCCATGTGCCAAGGCAAGCAAACTGGCAGCGGGGGCCTCGGCTGTTCACTCCGCCTTGCAGCACGGCCATTGTGTCAAACGGGCGAGGAACATGCCTCGTTGACGATTGTTCACCTCGATATTGGATCTTTGATTTAGGTTCTTGTTACGTAGCAATCGAATCTAGATGTCAAAGTCATCATCGTTTCATCCTTATGCTAAGAAAACGTATCACGACCATGGTCGTCGCAGCTCCCTTCAGCCGCTTCAAATCGTAAAGGTTATCAAGCTACCTACGCAATTCAAGGCCTTCAGGACGCTTCGACCCTCAGACCACCTCAGTATACATGTGGGAAGGATAGAGGTCTCCATGATACTTCGCAACTGGCCCCCAGCTTCTTCCTCTTTTTACATGGTGTATGGTTGCTATATGAACCATGTACCCTCCTACGGCAAGTTCGCGGTCCCCATTAGTGATACATTTTTTGTACTATTATACATGTTGTACAGTCCCTGCTTGCCGCATGTTCCGCTTTCCTTTCTATGCCCAAACCAAAGGCCAGATTTTCATCCAAGGAGCTCCTTGACAATGCCAGGCACCGTAGACTTCTCCACATTCTTGCCGTCCAGACTTCCACCAGGCGCAAAGATTGCCTTCATGACCGGCCCGGCTTTCAGATCCGGAGTTTTTGCCCTCAGCTCGTCGATCGTACTCTTGATAGCCGCCTTGACATCTTCCACAGCCATAGTCTCAACACCGCCTGCGTACTCATCGAGGATGTCCACTTGACCCTGCTCCTTCTCAACCAAGTCTTGTCTTCCGGCAGCCTTGAACTCCTCGCTGGCAGCCTTCGCGGCTGCTTGACGTTTCCTGAGCATTGACAGGAGCTGCATGTCGGTCTTGACCGGGTTGGGAGACTTGGCTGCATTTGTGACTTCGGCGAGGAGGGAGCGCAGAACGTTCAGGCGCGCGGTATCTTTTTGGCGCATGGCATTTTTAAGATCGGTCCTCAGCTTAAGGAGAAGAGGAGGTGCAGGAAGTTCCGACGGCGAAGGTGCAGCGTAAGTGCGGCATTGGAAACATATCCGGTTGGTGAAAGATAGTTTGCGCAGCGCAGGAGTCCTCAGGAGGCGTTGCGACATTTTTGCGGTTGTGTTGATGCAGTATTTGATCTGTAGACCGCCAATGCGGGCAGGATTTGGGGGGGCTGGAAGCCAATCCCACAGCTTTGTGCAGCAGCTTGACGCGCTCTCCCGTTTTCGCAGCTTCAAACGCGATTGCGAAATAATTGAACTTCACACCACCGCACCCAACAGCACTGCGAGGCCTGTTCTGTTATTGTTGTTGTGTCGCGGCAATAGCAGTCCTCCTCAATCCCTCTATTCCATCCATGCACCGGATGTAAATCCCTTCTTTCCTCCGCCTACCGGAACACGAATGCAGACCGCGCGATAGAGAGGCATTACACCTGCCATTGACCTCGCGCACAGGATAATTTCCTTGCCGACCTCGACATACACCATGGCCGCCGTCGCACCGCCAGCGACTCCCCAGCGTCAGCTGCCTGGTGCATATTTCAACACGCCCGCCCCGGCACCCTCGATCTTCTCTCAAAATGCACAGGCGTTGCGCCAGGCGCCTCCACCTGGACCCGCCCTCTCTCAGCAGACCACGAACACCGTGTCCGCCGTCGAATGCGCGGCGCGAACCATCAACGAGACTCTTGCGGCCGAGGCGCGCTTCCCGGAGCTCGAAAGCTATGTTACGCAAGGTGTGAGCGGTGAATACGATCTTCCCAAGAATGCGGCCTGGAATCCATATCAGCCGCTCAAGTGGCATGATCTGCCACCCAGGATATTGGAACAGGCGAATTTGGGCAGCGTCGCCATGAAGCTCGGCTTCTTTGCACCTCTTGGCCACGCCTGGGCCGCTGTGGACAATTGCCTATATCTCTGGGATTACACCATGCCAAACCCCGACCTGATAGGCTTCGAGGAGAACAGACACCCAATCGAGACGATCAAGCTCGTAGCGCCTAAACCAGGAGTCTTCGTGAAGGACATTACCCACCTGATTGTTGTTTCAACTACGACCGAAATGCTTCTGCTGGGTGTCGCACCAACGGCGACGGAGACTGGAGCTAAGACTCTGGCTTTATACAACACAAAGATGTCGATCCCGACACGAGGGTTGGGTGTTAGATTCATTGAGGGATCCAAGAAGACGGGAAGGATCTTTTTCGCTGGAAGCTACACTGAGGATATCTACGAGTTTACGTACCAGCAGGAAGAGCGATGGTTTACCAGCAAGACGCAGTCAATCTGTCACACCGCATCAGGCGTACCTTTCATCAACACTGGTAAGATGAAGGCGATCACACAATTTCTTGGACCGCAGCAGAGATCGAGTACCCTCATCCAACTTGCGATCGACGACACGCGGAACTTTCTCTACACACTGAGCGACCGCAATGAGATCAAGGTATACCTCATCCGAGATGGGCTCTCGCTCGCGCTTTCTCGGCCGTATGCGAGCTTGCTGCAGAACACTGGTCACTTCAACACTCGCACCGAGCTGCTTGTTGGTCAGAATGTGCAGCTTGTGTCCATTAGCCCTATCCCCGCAACCGAAGCTGGCAAGGTTGGCCTGGTAGCAAACACCAGTACTGGATGCCGACTGTATCTTTCACTGACCCGCGGTTATGGCTTTCAAGCGGACATTCAGAATGGTCCCACCAGCATGCAGGTCCTCCACATCCGTTTCCCTCCTTCTGACCCGGATGCGGCTCCTGCATCGGCTCCACAGCATTCGACATCTTTGACACCCTACAACCAGCCAGCGCCCGCCGGACAAGGAGCGCCAGACACGACATCACGCTATCTTGACCCAACGCTCATGTCATATCGATTTTCCCCCGGCTATTTTCTTGCATTTGGTCCAGACCCTGATAGTGAAGGCAAGGACCGTGTCTTCTGTGCAGCTCCAGATTCAGCACGTCTCAAAAACCCTCAGGACCCAAGCCAGATGCATACGAGATTCGCCGAATTCGGGCAGTGGTTGAAGCTCAATGGTACGATGACCCAGGTCGCTCTCATGACCGATGAGTTCAAGGCAAACACTACACCGGCTGGATTTGGTAACGAAATGGCCGTGCAATTTGATCTTCCGGATACCGAGGTTGGAATCTTGACCGGTAACGGCATTCAGACCATCCGTCGTAGAAGGCTTGTCGATATTTTCGCTTCGCTCATGCGTCATGCCTCCGCGGATGATGAGGGCTTAGAGGGTGACATCAAGCGCTTCGTCCGAACCTACGGCCGCGGCGAGACTGCTGCAACGGCGCTAGCTGTTGCCTGCGGTCAAGGTGTTGATGTTACGCCGGATTCCAGGGTGGCAAGCGTGACCGAGCCCGATGTTCTCGAGCGAGCTAGGTCGACTTTCATTGAGCACGGCGGCAAGCCAGAGTTCAACGCGAATGCCGTCGTAGACGGCGGGAGCCCAATCGACAGCGTTCGCCCCAGCCCCAGGCATGAGGGTCTTGCCTTGTACATCAGCCGCCTCCTGCGATCAATCTGGAGTGCACGTGTGATCAAAGAGGAGGTCGTGCCGGGCGTCCTGGCGAGAGTTGGATCCACAATCAACATCGGAAAGCTGCGCAACATACAGCGCGATCTGACCGAGCTTCAACGCTTCCTGGAGACCAACAAGAGCTTCATCGATGGCTTAGCGGGTCCACAGGCGCTCGGCAGAGTCGGCTCAAGGCAAGAAGAGATCGCCCTCCAAGGCGAGCATCGGGCAATGAGCAGCTTGATGTCACTTATTGCCAAGGTCATCGAGGGCATCAGCTTCGTTCTCGTTCTGTTTGACGAGCGTGTCGAAGACATTCTCGCATCTCTCTCAAATGAAAGCAAGCAGAAGGTCAGGGAGCTGACCTACGAGACGCTTTTCGTAACTTCGACAGGGCAAACCCTGGGAAGGGATCTCGTCAAGGCCATTGTGAACCGCAACATTGCTATGGGAAGCAACGTCGACACTGTGGCAGAGGCGCTCCGTAGACGATGTGGCAGCTTCTGCTCTGCAGACGATGTCATCATCTTCAAAGCTCAAGAGCAAGTGAAGCGCGCTGTGGAGGCTGGTTTTCAGTCCGAGGCTGCGCGGACACTGCTCAACGAGAGTTTACGACTGTTCCAAAAGGTGGCTGGAAGCTTGACAATTGGAGAAGTGGCTGACAGCGGCCAGGATGGCCATGTGAAGTGGGCAATCCGCAACTACGAAGACATGCAGTTTTACGCTGGAGCCATTCAACTGTGTCTCACTGTGGCAGAGGAGAAAGACAAATCTGGGCTCGCGCTGAGCTATCTCAAAGACGAGAAACCTGCCTCTGACCCACGGCAAACAGCGTATCTGATCAGAGAGCAGTGCTATCACTTCATCTTTGCGTTGATACAAAGACTGGACCAAGAGACGCGTGCCGCCACTGAAAGCATGGAGGGACAGCTCAGCGTCGCCTCCAAACGCCGCAATGAGGCCTACGACGTCATCAACGGTTCCGAGGATATTGTTTTCCAGACCTGCCTCTACGACTGGTACTTGTCCACAGGACAAGAAGATCGCCTGCTTGAGATTACAAGCCCCTTCGTGCCCAAATTCCTTCGCCAAAGAGCAAATGACTGGAACAGAGAGGCAGCCGATCTGCTTTGGAGATACTTCGTCCACAATAACGACTATCTCGAGGCAGCTGATACTCAACTTCACCTCGCTCGCGGCCAATTCCCTATCACACTCGAAGAGCGCATGGCATACCTTTCTCGCGCTCGCACTAACGCTTCGACACGGCAGTCTGCCCTTGTCGAGTCTCGTCACTCAAAGCAGCAATTGCTCAGTGATATTGATACTCAACTCGAGCTTGCTAGCATTCAAGATGACATTCTCCAACGTATGAAGTTCGAGCCTCGTCTGACTGATGAACGCAGAGCAGAGGTCGTCAGCACCCTCAACAGCAACATCCTGACCATAGACCAGCTCTATAACAACTATGCAGACCAAGCGGGCTACCACGACCTGTGCATTCTCATCTACCAAGTCGCCGACCACCGCAACCCGGCCGACATTCGAGCAAGCTGGCAGGAATTCATCAATCAAACCGCTCGTGAGGCGCTTGCCATCAAAGACACTCAGCCTTGGGAGGCTGTCGCTGACAAGGTCCGCAATCTGGGCCGCCGTCTGCAAGGAGCAGAATCTACGTTCCCTGTCCAAACGCTTCTGCCCATGCTTGAGCGCTTTGCGATCGAGCCCACGTCACAAGGCTCGCCTAGCAACTGGGCCATCGACGTCTTCCTTGACGTCGACGTCCCGCATGAGGCGCTCCTGCCGGTGCTCGAGCAAATATACTACGGCAACGAGCAACCGTTCGTCGGCACACAAAGGAGAGTCATCGCGGCTCACATGGTCTACGTCGTCCAGTCATGGCTCGAAGGCTCGTCTCGCCGAGGTGAGAGGATTCCGTTTGGCAGCGAGGAGAACGCGAGTCTGTGCGTGGACTTGCTTCGAGGCTTGCTGGCCGCGAGAGACGCTCTAGTCGGTGTCGAGAGACAAGAGGCAGAGCAGTTGCAGAGCGCTATTCAGAGGCTGATGAGGTAGACTACTATAATTGCTGGGTCTATTGGGCAGAGTTTGGGCTTACTTTGGAAACAAAAGACGATTGCGGCAGGCAAAGCATATTGAAGTCGACGTCGATGTCGTTGGGTTGATTTTTTCCCTCGTTTGAACGTTTTCGCAGCGATGGCGTTGTACTTAGGCATGGTCAGAGTCATGGGAATGAAGGATGTACCACTATTGATCAAACCATCTCAACGTAATCAACACAAGCACTTTTTGCTCTTTTCAGTACGCGCAAAACTCGAAGACACGATCGATCTTGGGTAAACATCGGTCTGATCGTTGACGGCGAGGCGCTCTCGTGACCTTGAACGACGACCGACGATCAAGCGGGGTTTGCTGCACCTGAATGCTGGAGGTGTCCACAACGCGGCCGGGTAAATCTGAATAATAACTGTCTGCATATTTTTTTGTAGTAACTTTCCAATGACGACGCAGGTGAGAACGCGATGGCTCCTATAGAAGCTATAGACATCGGCGCTGCTACGGTAGGCTCGCGCGCCCACGCACGCCCACGCACGCCCTCTGCAGGTGTCCACTCATTGCTGATCGCCATCCTTGCAGGTGCTTGGCGCCCGACAGTTCCAAGAAGACCGATACACCGTGGCGAAGGCTGGGACTCTGTCTGCGGACAAGTCGCTCGCGTGCTTCGCGGTTTTCGACGGACAGTGAGCTCGTCGCAGTTCCCGACGCGCAAGAATCGTTCTGACGGTCTTTCTAGTGGTGGGTCCGAGGTTGCAGAACACGCTCGGCAGAATCTCGTCTCGCGGATCGATAGACGACTGAAGATATGCGACGACTATGAGCAAGCTATCAGTGACGCGCTCATCGAGGAAGACAACGCGATCCGTAAGACGGGCATGCTGCAGCCTGGTTCGACGGTCGCGCTGGCTCTGGTGGATATCAAGCGAGGGACGGTGGTAGTTGCAGATCTGGGAGATTCTCACGTCGTATTAGCGGAGAAGGGATCGGAGAAGAAAGGCGATTGGAAGGCAAAATGTTTGACGGAGGCACAAAAGCCTTGGTCGAAAGGCGAACGCGAACGAATCCACGAGGCTGGTGGCAAGTTGAACCGGATTTATGGCGAGCAGAGATTAGGTAAGAGTTCTGCTGTTACTGTTCCTACGTCTACGTCTGACATTTATATACAGGCGCTCTCAACATGTCGCGATCACTGGGAGATATGGATTACAAGCAACCGGCCGCGAGTTGGATTACTTCGTCTGCAGTCATAAGAGATGACCTCCCGAAGAAAGAAGGTTCCATCACTGGCGATCTCGTCTCGAACGAGGCTCACACGACGACTCGCGACCTTCCCGCGCGTTCCCTCTTGCTGCTTGCAACAGACGGCGTAGGCGAGGGCCCCGCCGCAGAACGGGCTGCCAGATCGGCCGCAGATTTGTGGGATAAGAAGGTGCCGGCGCAGAAGATTGCCGCAGAGTTGGCGCGAAGGGCCGAGAAACAACGATATGCGGACAACTGCACCATCATTGTGGTATGTATGAGAGGTTCTGCCGCAAAGTGACGAGATAACGAAATGGAAGTCTGTGGTGAACTGATGCAAGTTGGCTGCCATGTATGATGTACTGGACAAAACCGAGTAATATTGATACAAGTAGATGTGAGCTTCTCCTGATCTCTGAAACCAAGCAAACCATTCCATAAAACTTTCTCCTTCGTGCACAAGCCTTTTCCATGCCCGTCTTGGATACCAATATTTCCAGGTACTGGCTGAGGATTACCACGTGATCAAGGTGCAACGGGTTTCTCCAGACGCACGATCCCAAGTGCGTTGTGTGTAGACGTGCAGCACACTTGTACGTCACTCGGATCCTCTTGTGACCGGGTACCGTCGTAATAAGAACATACCCTGGGAATTCTGCCGGATGTGACTTGCGTAGCCCGTGGCAACTGAGTCGGGGCGCATGCCATTGAATACAAGGCCTCGGACATCCGGCCGTGGTATAAACCACAAGAAGGCCAGAACGGCCGTGCCATCTGGGTATCATAAATCGCTCGAGTCGTGCAGGTGACCAAGTCCTTTACTGGGCCGCTCAATCCTCGGTAGCAACTTCCGAAGATTTGCGCTTCTTTTTGGAGGATTTCTCGCCATCGTCTCCTGCGTCCTTTCTCTTTTTCTTCTTCTCCTTCTTTTTCGCATCGCCGTCCTCTTGCGGCGCGTCGTAGTCTGCTTCCCGCTTGCGCTTGCGCTCCTCCATCTTCTCCTTCATAGCGTCGTCTCTCTTCTCGCGAGCCGCACGCTCCTTCGCCTCTTTGCCCAGGAAGTACTCGCCACTCTCGATCTGCAGATCCAGCTTGCTCTTTTCCTGCGCAGGAGGGAACGGCGTGTAGACCTTCTTGCTCTTGTCTGTAACCTTGTGCGGCACCCTGCGCTTGGATAAATTCCTCTTCTTGAAGTGGGGCAAAAATCGATCCCAGTTCTCGTTCTTCAGCTCAGGATCCTTCGCGAGCTCGCGCCTGATCATGAGCTCTTTGATGTGGTAGATTGGGTGGATGTTGGCCATGCAGTCGTCGATGACGCGACGCACTTCCTTGAGGGACTTGTAACTGCCCATAACGGATACAGTGTTACCTTGGACCAGAATATACGTTTGTGTGAGGAGCTCGAGAGCCTTGAGTGTGCTTCCGTTGGGTCCAAGGATTCGCTGGCGGCGTTTGACAAAACGGTCCTTGTTGCGGACTTTGCCTCTGATCTTGATGACATCGCAGGACATGCCATCCTCCAGAATCTTGATCGCCTGGGGAGCGGGGACGCTACGCGCCAGGAGTTTGATCAAGTCGCGCGCATTGAGAATGGCTGCAGGGTCGTACGTCTTTCGGGTAGTTTTGACGGTCATGCTGCCTTCGACGAGATCCAGTGTGCATGCGATGCCGTGCTTCTCGAGCGCCCTAGTGATCATGCCCCATGATGCCTTAAGGTATGTCTCTCTGTATTTGGGGAACAGCGTCGCAAAGCTGGATTCTTCGCTGAGCGTGCCGCCCAAGTTGTGCTCCGGTTTGAACTCCTCCTCGTGCCATTTGTCGATATCGTCCGTGTCCCACGGCTTGTCCTTCTTGTAAGTCGACGGCATCTCCGATTTTGCCGCAGCGCGGTGTGTCGAATGCGAAAGGGCGAGGGTTGTAGGGCTCGTCCAAAGAAAATGGGCTGGCTCGCTACCAAATTTGCCCTGCAAGCCGGACGGCACGTGAAAAACCTCCGCCAGCCGCGGCTGTCGTTCCGCCCTGGCGATCCAAGCTTCCTCACGCGAGCGCCTCCACGCCCCGCCAGCTCTTGCCGCGAGCCGGACACGCCGGCCCAGCCGCATCTCTTTATCACCCACCCGCTAAAGGGCTAGCTGCAGCTTCTGCCGACCACGACACTCGTCCATCCAGCATTTGGCCGATATGGCGACCTCCAGCCGGCCGAGGGTCTTCCTTGACGTCGACGTAGATGGGGAGCCTGCCGGCAGGCTTGTCTTCGAGCTGTTCAGCGACCAAACGCCCAAGACGTGCGAGAAGTAAGGCGGCCAATGACATCCGGGATAGCCGTGCAGGGAGGCTGACAGGAACCACGTAGTTTCCGCCAACTGTGTGCTGCTGAGCACCATGGCATGTCATACGCCAGATCACCATTCCACCGCGTGATTGACGAGTTTATGGTGCAGGGCGGAGACATCGCCAATGGCGATGGCACTGGCGTGGCAAGCATCTATGGTGGGGAATTCGAAGATGAAAATCTCGAATGGCGAGACATGGATGCTGCAGGTCTATTGTGCTCGGCAAACCGAGGGCGGGATACGAACGGCAGTCAGTACGCACAATTCTCGCTTACCGATATCCGGCATTGGTGTCTAAATATTGATGACTTACAAACAGATTCTTCATCACGCTCGAACCTTGCAGTCACCTGAAAGGCAAACACACCATCTTTGGACACATTTTGTCCGGTCAAAATACTCTCGACAAGATCGCCAAAGTCGCTGTCGACGACAATGATCGGCCTCTTTGCCCAGTACTGGTGAGCCGTTGTGGAGAACTTGTGCAGAGAAAGAAGCAGGTTCGATCCACTGCAGACGACAGTGCTGTATCCGATAGTCGTGACCGTGGGAGGAGGCGCAGGAGCGACTCGTCCGACTTTGATATGAGCGCAACTCCACCACCTCGACCTGTGCAAAGACATCGACGACAAAGTGACAACGTTATTGACGAAGGTTTGCGTGGGCGTCCGAGGCAGCGGTCCGCCTCCCACTCTCCATCACTAGCGAGCCAGGATAGCGAAGAGGACGACGCAGCTCTCACAGAGAAGCACAAACGTAAGCGCTCACCTAGCCCAAGTCGCCACAAGAATGCGCCTGCACGTTCAAACGACGAGTCTTCGTACGAACAGCGTCGACGGAGAAGTCTACCGAACCAATACGCAGAAGATCGAGCGCAACGGTACCGTGATTACGAGGATCGCTACCGTCCGAGTCCTCGCCGCAACGACGACAGATATGCTGGCCGCAGAGACGATCGCCCTCGGCCCAGACAGAACGATCGTTATCGCCCGCGGGACCGTAATACAGATTTCGGAAGGCTTGGTGGTGGCGATGGCCGACTCGGTAGTGGACACACGAGCGAGAACGATCCACCGGTCAAATACAAAGGTCGTGGCTCCATGAAATACCGCGAGCCTGGGCGCCTGTAAATCCACCGTACCTGCAGCTCCATGTTGAACTTAGGTGTTCCGACAGGGCCGCTACACCACAGGCGCAGGTCGCTTGCATAGAATTTTCAGGATAAGATGGTCACTGAAAAAAGAAAGCCAAGTGTCGAACTGCTTAGACGGCGTCGCTTACTGGGCTGCAATGATGAATTGTTTCACGTTCTCGACGTACATGCAATGGAGAGATTGCATGGGCCGCATCGCAACATGGGGGCCTCAGTAGATTGGCGTCGTCAAGAGTTAACTTACGCCATTGCACTGTCATACCACAGCCAAAGCAATAATTCGTTTGTTGTTCTCGGTAGGAAGCTCATTGCATCTTCCGATTGCCCTTCTCTGCGAAAGACGTCGGGTGCCGAGGGTATTCAGGAGGAGCTGTCTTTCCATAAATAGAAACACGCCTGAAGTATCGAAAGCTTGACTAATGCTTGCCAGAACATTAACGAGGCTCCTTGCCTACACGCGTACATCTCTGGCGGGAAGCCCCACATTCATGATGTTGCACTTCCCCACGTCGACTGCTCCGACTGATGAAGCTTATTCCGACTCCACATGTTGACGAAGCCTGGCCGAAGAACCTATGTACCTGACTTCTCATGCAATCAGCTTCGACACAGGAGCAAAAACACGGATGGCCGCGGGAACATAGCTCGATTAATGCCGCAACTAGGTCAGGATGATCCAATCGATGTGAAGGCTGACACGGAACAGGCTCGCCATGTTTGCCGGCAATCGGCTCGTCTTACATGCGGGAGATGCTTTTCTTTCGCCTGGCCAATTTGTGACATTCGATCTATCCTCGATCTTTCTTCCGCATCCTGTCATATCTGGTTTGACAACGAGACACTAGATCACACCCTCAGAAAGCAAATCAAAGCCTGAAAATCGTAACGTGAATGCACCGTCGGGGACATGGCAAGGATGTACAGTATGTACAAGGTACCATCAGTGTCTGGACCTTTGTGGAGAGCTTCAACGTCATGTCGCACCGACCGAGCCGCATGAAACCTCAGGAACGCGCACATCAAGAGTGACGTGTGCCTGTCGATCTTGCACTTCCCTTCCTAACACAGCAATGTGTACTATTACCGTCACCTACCGGGAGTTCCTGAACGCCTTCCTCGTTACCAACAATGCGGAGGACGTTGAGCTGACGCTTGCCGCGAACGGTTCGCGTGGAAGAGGATCCCTTCCTCGTACGCAATGACGGGGCTCAGAGATGGCACCACAGTTGTTGGAGAGGCTTGCCAGTAGCGAGGTGTGATCGCGATCTCAAGCCGTTCCACCGCTAGGGTACGACCGACCAGATTGTTGGAAGGCAGGCACATATAAGATACGGGACCAACCCTTCATTCTATCCGTCCTTTCCTCATCAGCTTCAGCCCCATTCACTTGGTTGTTGTCGATTTCGTCTCTACCGTTCACTTTGTTTCCTACATTCAATCACTTTACCCCGTAACCATAATGCACGCATACATTGGTGCACTGGCGTTCGCAGGCGCTGCTTCTGCACGCGTTCTGCCGAGGCAGCAAGATGGCTGCTGTTTCCAGATCAACGCTTCTGGCGGGAAGTCTGGCTCCGTCGGCCAGCTTAGCGATGGTCAGAACCGCATTGGCGGTGGCTACCAGCCGGCCACCTATTGTATCAATGACGGAGCAATTACCGACTCGAACGGCCGCGGCTGCATCCTGACCCCCCCAACGACACAGTTCCAGTGTGACGCCGGTGCTACACCGACTACCGGCTTCTCTGTCTCTGGCGGAGGCCAGGTTCAGTACAACGGCAGCAGCAAGTTCTACGCCTGCGGTGCTGCCAGCGGCGAGTACAACATCTACACGAAGCCCGTGGACAACCAGGACGACTGTGTCGAGGTGACCCTGTCTTCCGCCAGCGGCAAGTGCTCTGGCAACGGTGGCAACAGTGGTAACGGTGGTTCTTCCGCCCCTGCTGGAAATGCTGCCTCCACTCAGCCGGCCGGCGGGGCATCTACCGCGCCCGCAGGATATGCTTCCTCAGCGGCGCCCTCTTCTGCCCCAGCTGGCTCTCAGCCCGCCGGTGGTGCGTCCACTGCTCCTGCTGGATACGCTTCCTCTGCGGCACCGTCTTCCGCCCCTGCTCCTTCCCAGCCCGCTGGTGCTGAGTCCACTGCTCCAGCCGGATATGCTTCCTCTGCCTCGGCTCCCTCGAAGCCGGCTGGTGCTGAGTCTACTGGCCCTGCAGGATATGCCTCTTCCGCAGCACCTTCATCTGCACCAGCGCCGTCGCAGCCTGCTGGTGGTGAGTCTACCGCCCCTGCAGGATACGCTTCCTCGGCTGCGACTTCTGCCCCAGCGCCGTCTCAGCCTGCTGGCTACAGTAAGGCATCTTCCGCCTACGCCCAGACCCCCTCTCAGCCCGCAACCTCGGCCGCTGCTGGTAGCTCTGCGCCCGCATCGTACCCTGCTGGATCCTCCGCTCAGGTGCCTTCCGCACCGGCTGGTACTGCATCTGCGTCGAACGAGGCCCCCTCTGGCACCCAAGCGACTGGAACTAGCAGTGGCTCTGCTTGCCAGACTTCCCTGACGGGAGCTTACCAGACTCCTCACCTGATCGTTCCGGTCTCCTCCGAGCAGCCCGACCAAGCCTACGGCACCAGCTACAACGGCCAGATCAACTCCACCACCAGCACCATCTTCAACTTCGACATTCCGCAGGACTACGAGGGCAAGCAATGCTCCATCATCTTCCTCTTCCCCCAGAAGGAAGATCTTGAGACCTCCAACTACGACTTCAGTGGCTCTGGCAGCCTCAGCTGCAGCGAGCTCAGCGACGCCGCCAGTCAGAAGACTTCCTACAGCAGCGCGCCGTCTGTCAAGAGCGACCTCGGCACCATCGACCTCCAGCCTGGCAACAGCTACGTCGTCGCTACCCAGGACTGCCAGGCTGGCTCTACCCAGTCCATCGAGCTCTCTTCGGAGAACGGTCTGAGCCTCAACTTCTTCGAGGATTGGAACCCGTCTCCTTTGGGTCTCTACATCACCTCCTGCTAAGCGAATCTCGCTATGAGCAGGTATGACACCAGCCTTGTAAAGTTAACAAGGCTTGACGAGACAAGGACGGATATGTCCTATGACACACAGGCAAACAGAAGCCCAGATATAGTATAGGTAATACTTTTTACTTGCCAAATGATATAAATACACTCCTTTGTTGAATGAAATTTGTATTGTTCCCCCATACCTCAGCTTTTGTCTTACATTTATTCATAAACGAACCTCGGGCTTTCTTTTTCACAACCTAGTGTCTGCGTGTCAGAGGAAATATTTGAGATGTATTGAGTTTCTTAGATGACTGCCTCATGTTCCTCCACTGAGCATAGATGAGCATCGCTTCTCACGACATGGATGAGAGGCAACACTATAGTTTGGTACTGTCAAGAGTACGCTATAGATTCCTCTGTCCCATAAAGTCAAATGTCCTTCCCACAAAACTTCCAGCTATAACTTCCTTATCTTATGTAATGGTAACAGTAGTCACTTTCTCAAGCTTACCTATCAGCTTACGTACCGATTGCATGCGTTCGTAATCACAATTGAAGCCTGGCTTCAGAAGGCGCAGATGGCACGGTCCGCTGCTCTCACTCAACAGCACTGCACAGAAACATTCAATGCACCGCCTCCATGCTCGCTTTTTGGCGAATGGCCTGAGGACGTTACTACCCTGGTGCAGGTGTACTTTCACATCTTTGCTGATCCAATCTCTTCAAATATTGTAATGCCATGTATACCTTTGGTCTTGAATTGTCCGGCATGTATCTGGTAGGACCTTGTGTCGAATTTGTTCTCTCCCATGGAAAAAAAGCAGGAGCTATCCTTCATGAAAGCTCAGGGGCAGACGGGCAGCACTTTCGGCCAGTTGGAGACGGTCTGGGACGGCAGATCCACATGTGTGTCTCCCAATCGTGCTAGGACCTCCAGTGCCTCCGTGATCGACCAGAGTCGCCATAATGACCGCTTACGATGATACTCTGCGGCGGGCGGGTAAATCGCGATGATGTCGCATTCACGTGCTAAGGTTCTTGTACGCCCAATACATCGAGCGAACCGGTACGTTGCCGGCCTTCCTCTGTTCTGATCGATACCCAGCTACCGTTGCTAGGGCTCCCGACTTGCGCGATTGGAAGGTACTTGAGTACCTCTGCGCTGCCAAGACTAATCATGCTTCGTCGATTTCCATGATCTGCTCCGAGAAAGTTCACTAGCCTTGGTAACGCGAAGCATCTTCTAAGTTTCGGAATAAGATCCCGACAGGCACCAAGAATGCAAAGAAGATCAGAATCGTTCACGTTTATGTCAGTCTTAAAGGATTCTCTGTTTCAAAACTTGATGCTGGGTCAGCCCCGACGTCGGTATCAGACTGCGGGATTGTGCATGGACTAGCGCGAGGAGGCAAATCGTGCAGTGGCTAGCTGGGGAGCGGCGTGTGATCCTCCTCATCATGTTTCAAGGCTGTGATGAACGGGAAGCCCTCAATGATAGCTCTACACTAGCCAGAAATGTGTGCCTCCCATCTAGAATCCGTACCGATAGTAGTCCTGTTCAGTGCTTGCGATCTGCTGGGCCGCCCGAGGGTGCCCTTCACACATTCCGCGTCGTCCTTGGCGGGTGCCGGTCTGTCGGGTTGGATCTGATTGCTGGTGATGTGACAGGTGCGATTCGTGGCGGCTAACACCGAACCTTCTTTCAACCTCTCTTTCTCGCCATCATTCACTCCTTACCAAGAGTTGGATGCATGCCTCTTGTGTGTCGTTGATTCTGGCCGTACGGACGGACAGTGGCTTGAGTGACATCGATCTTACAGCCGTGTAGGCTTCATTTGTTGCCGGGCTTCCGTCGAGCACTTCTTGGCTGCTCGCCATCCTCGTCCGCGATGCAAGCCATGACCGTCCTCGCTACACTTCGAAGAGAAGAGCTTGATGCAGGCGAGGTGACATGTCGCGAAACCTTTCGCGAGAACCAAGACAACGCCACCATCAACGCTGCATGCCCAAGCCTTGACCCGACGAGCGGGATGATCGTCGCCCCGGACATGGTAGCACCGCAACGCATTGCCTGCGAGCCGCAACTATCCTTTAGGCGGGCGACAATCACATCGGCCGCATGTTATCAGCGCTTCCTCCGAAACGGCTTTTGACCCCAAGCGACATGCCTTTTCGATCCCGTTAGCGGACGAGCCTCATGCGGCGGCAGACGACTTACACCCTGTTGTATATCTTCACGTTCGGCTTGAGCAACTCTTCTTGAGCGTTGCGTACCATCTGCGTACATCGCGATGTACTCATTCCCAAGACTGTCGTGAATGGCATGACAGCAAACGAGGCCAGCATCTCGGAAACCGCCCTCACGTTGTCCCTCCCAGGTGATCTGAACCCTGGAGCGAAAGTCAGTCTTGCAAAGTCAGTGCGAGGTCAAGGGCAGAGTACCGGCCATCCAGTCCCCAACAGGGATCCTATTGTCATCGTCCTTGGTCTCTATGTGCACGAATCCTGCTTCTCCCATCAGGCGTACCAGATGCCCAGCGACCGTCGGATTCCTGTTCATTCGGCGCAGGGCCATCGAATAGTTGTTCCACCATGCCTCAAGGTAAGGCAGTCTTGACCCATTATCCGACTGGAAACACCAATTTACTTCGACCATTTGCAGCCATCCGCCTGGCTTCAGAAGCGCTCTGTACTCGCTGATCAATTCTGGCCAACGTTCGCTATCAATGCCATCCAATAAAAAGCGACTGTTTATCAGATCGAAGGTGTCCATCTTCAACATGTCCCTTTCTGGCGCGGAGCGAAATCGGGCGTTCATATTCCACTTGATTTTATAGAATTCTTGAACCGCGTCGCTGTTGCCGGGATGATCGAATATGTCGACGCCGGTGACCTGGGCATAGTCAGTACCAAAAATTCGTTCAGATAATGGCCCGATAACGATAATACGTCACCGATGAGGGTCTTCGAAGACGATGCGAACACTCACTTCGTAGTCCTCGTGCTCATCCAGTAACGAGGATATCCAGGCCCCGGTACCGAACCCACAATCAAGAACCTCGCGCGGACCGGCTTCCAGACTCGGGAAGACAGTGGACAAGAAAATTCTTTCGAGAACGTCGTTGTATACATCGAACCGATCTTTCTCTTCCTGCAAGGTATCAGTGAAAGCCTGGAACACCTGCGAGATGAAGAGATGTATGTACGTCGTCTACTGGAACACAACTTATCTTTTGGCGGAACCCGAAAGCGCAAAATTCACGACCGCCATACTGCAAGACCTCGTCATTGCTGGGCTGAGGAACGGCATTGTTTGACATTACACTAGATGTATTGTCAGCGAGGAAATAACAGCATGCATTCCTAGTCGCTAGTGAGTTGCTCAAGCCTGAGAAGCAACGCCATGAGAAGTGTGGCATTGTCGCTTGGTAGCATCTAAACGCCTTTCGCACTCATCGAGGCGGCTGATGATGACTTACACGTCCTTGACTTGGGGGTCGAACAACTACCCAGAACCCGGTACCGTATGGTGAAGTAAATCCAATGCCACGGGAGAAACCCCAGCTGTGGGCGCAGATGGGACCTGCAAGGAAGCGAGATGCCTTGAAGCGTAATCGATTCGCAGGCTTGCACCACACTCATGTACCCATCGACCAGGTGCAAACAGACCCGAGCGCCAGATGACAGCCCCGGTCTGTATGCATGTCTCATTGGCCATCTGCCCCAATAGTCAGGCCCACTCCCCCAAACGCTCGGGCGGCACGAAGGTGGCTCTCTTCACATCCTGGCTGCCGGTGCAGAGCACGGACATATCTACATGGGTACCTGTCACGACGAGCATCTTATGCTTCAACCGACGGGAGCATCGACCTGCACAAGCAGACGGATCGATACATGCCAGCCGGCACACTCGGCACCACGAGCTGTGCTGAGCCGCCTCGCGAGAGACGCCATGGCTGTCTCTGTTTTCTTGGGGCGGGATGCCAGTCAGCCGCAGGAGATAGAGCACTATGAGGCTTCGTTCAGCTGCCTGTTCGAGACTTGCATCTCCTAGTCTCGTCCGTTAGGGATGATCGGCAAGGCCTCGTTCCTACTGGCGACTTGAGCGTCTTTAGGTTACGTTTACCAAGACAAACCCAAAACGCCCACGCATGTGGATGCGTGGCAAAGGCACTGCTGCGTTGTCATTCGAGCTGGGGCCAGAGCAGTCGGCTACTCGACCCGCTCCAACCGGTGGGTAGCGCTTAGTACAGGGGTTAGCAGACGCACTTCGGCTTTGCAGCAAGAAGTGTGCAGGTGCTCGCGAAGAACAGAACAGCTATGGCAGGGAACAAAGGAGTTCGGAGGCGCACTTGATATTACTCCACGCAGTCGCTGGAGCGGAGACAGCATCCTCTCCTCGATCTATCCCGCTCACGTGTGGCTTCACTCCACGAGCCTTACATATTGGAATTCGCCGTTGCCCTTGGCAGTCCGTTGCAAAGCGCTCCCGGCGATGTGGCTCTCGGTAGCGGCAGGGGCTTGCCATCACTGCAGAATCGCTCGAGACAAGCCCTGGTGTCAGGGCTACCACGTCTCTTAAGCACGTGGCAATTGAACGTCTAGGGGCTCGTTTACGCACACACATGCAGACGGCAGACGCTGCGGAACAAACCGATGCTGGAGATGGTAGCTGACGTCTCCCTTCTCAGTGCCTCGATCCCTGTAAGGAATTCCCGCTGCGAATATCCAAATGCGTACGGTTCGTTACCGATTGATTAGCAAAGCTGAAGCTCACATCACGTTCTCGAAAACGTGGCACTTCGTTCAAGCCACCGGTGACATGCTAACGCCCGTATGTCACTCGGTTAGCCGGACATGAACCAACGTGTTGCATCAAGCTCTAGCCGTCTTACCAAGTCACTGGACTGAAGCGTTGCACCGCAGCGTCATGCCGACGATCTAAAGCATTAGGTCACGAGACTACTATGTGGTAGAACGGACCTTAGTCCTAGACCCTACTGCACCGAGCGCGCGTAAAGCTCGCACCACTGCTATCAATGACGATGTGGCTAGCGTCTTAGGCTGCAGAAACCCACTCGGTCCGGCCACGCTCTTCCTAGACCACGTTCGCCGTGGCGTGACAGCGTTCACTAAGCTGCATAAGGCCACGCATGCGCCGTAGGGGCTTCCCAACGGCCTGACCTGATGGTCAGAAAACCGAGGTAAGTTTGTGCATTATGCCTCCGAAAACTAACACACGCTAGAAAACAACTTTTACGACATCGATGCAAGAGACTTTCAAGTGCATATTGGACCTCGAAATAAACCGGCCTTCACTTGTTCCCGGCCTTGCAAGCCATATCCGTAGCCGGCGGTCATGGCAATGGGTTCGTGCTGTCCAACGGTCAAATCTCCGGGGAGGCGGCTGCTTTTTGCTCCTGACCAGAGTACTGGGATCCCGCCGTCCCAGCCCAATGGTAACTTCTTCTGGAACAGACTTCTGGCGTTGCGTCTATAGCTTCTCCCTAGTTATCAGCGCTACGAGGAAGGCCAAAATAGCGCGCCTCCAGGTCATCTAGCGTCAAAGCGAGCATGGCTTTGGCTGCAGCTACCGTGCGAGTACGCGAAATCTTGACAAAACCCTTCAGCTTCGACGAAGTCTAAAGCGTGAACCGGTTAACGCAGTCTGCAGGAG